>CACSLK010024540.1:8346717-8358516 GCA_902706635.1 Striga hermonthica | reverse complement strand
AAATAACAATAAAACAAAAAATCGCCGTCAACAAAATGGCAATAAACTGCCTCAAACTCGCTAGATCTAGGAATATAATACCTGATGTTGCTCTATTATGGAAATCGGAGTGAAATCGGCTCAAGAACCTCACATTAATGGTGAAACCGACGCTATTGTCGACGGCGTGTTCATTGTCCGTAAAGCTCAAACAAGGAAATGTTTGTGACCTATATTCAATTTCTGCAATTAATGTATCCAAGAACACCCGTTTACCCCCCTCTATTGTGTCAATTGACTGTAGTGCCCTCTAGTACAAGTATATAACCATGAAGTTGGTTATAATTACACTTGTGCCACCGCGCCCAACCTGGTTTAAATGCGTGAGATATTTAATCTCAGCCGTTCTTTGTACAAATCCAACGGTGTATATTCGTTCTTATTTCTTACACCAACACTTTATATATATATATAGAGTTGAGTTCACATGAGAATGGTTATCAACGTAAGAAATGAGAATAAATAATAACCATTAGATAAGATGATCTAATGACTACAAAAAAGTCAAAATTATACCTTTATTAAGGGTAATACGGATATTTACTCACAAAACATATTAATATCTACAATATTAATGGGTCTCACACAAATTAAGTCATTTTTCCCTTCCCAATTTCACCTGCCACATGCCCGTCACCTACCCCTCTCTCCCCCTCTCTCTCTCACACACACATACACAAACACGGTTCTCTCTCACACACAACACACCTACCCTGCACAGACACATTACACACACATATACATACACAGATACACACCCGCTCGCCGGAGCTCCGCCGTCTCCCGCCCGTCTTTGCCCATCACACACACACACACACACACACACACACACACACACATCTAACACACACATCTAACACACAGACACAAAACAACATCTGTACACAAACACCTTGCTCGACACTTTTAAATCCGACCAGCACACATAAAACCGCCGCCACCACTAAACTGCTCGCCGCCACCGGAAGAACGGAAAACGACGCCGTCGTCCTGAAAAATTGGATTTTCTATCGAAAGTTTCATGTCTGAACGACGCTCAACATCTCCGTTGGCAGCGAGTCTGATTGCTCGACATTCCCGGTCGGCGCTCCGACGGGTCTCCATCGGAGCTGAAAAATTCGACTGCACAACGACCAAAAAAAGTTGTCCGACTGAAGGGAGACTGACGATTGTATGACTGTGGCTGCGCCATCAATTGCCGCTGACCTTGTCCAAGAAACAAGGGGAGAAATCTATTAAGAAATTGGGGCTTTTATTTTAGAATTGAATAATTTGTAGGAATTTAATTGTAATTTCATGAATTTCATTAATTTTCAATCTAATCTATGGGCCAAAATTGTAAATTAGATAAAACATATAACAAGTTTTTTTTAATATTTTTTATACATCTATATTGTGTATATTCAACCAAAAGTAATTTAAGATAATCAATAAAAACACTTAATTTATATATATTAAATATGGTTTAAAAAACACTTAATTTATATATGATAAAGTAGTGCACTTTATATATCAATACGTTGCAATTTATAAAACAACATATTGCACTTTACAAAAGTCGCGTTGCACTTTATCGCCACGCTCTACATTTAACTTCAACAGCTCCGACCAAAATACCACACAACATAAAAATAAACAAACGGGCATATATATTAGTTTAACATTAATAACATAATTTATCAACACAAAGCATAAGGATTGTAAACATCAAAATTAATGTAGTTTGCTTGATATCTATACGTTGCACTTTATAAAATGATACATTGCACTTTACATTACAAAGCATTGCACTTTATTATGATTATCAGATTACCCAATAGAAATCGAACCGACCAAATTCAAAAATTTTCAACAAAAACATAATATAAAAATACTAAATAAAATTATTATCATAAATATATAGTATAGATTACAAATTATTTAGATTATTTAAGGCATTTCGATAAACCGAACCAAATGATTATGTTCATTTTCAAATTGACTTGGGACAAAAATTCTGTTGGTTCGGTCTGTACAATACGTACAAACCGACCCCGTGCACCGTAGTGTTGGACGAATTGCACCTTAATGACTGTTAGATTGCACATTATATTTCATTTACATACATACTAATGTTTTAATCGCCAAATAATATAAATTATAGAATAAAAAATATTAATAATATAATCATTTTTTTATAATAAGTAATATGACAATTATGTTGGTTATTTATGTCAACCGACCAATTAAACTGATTATGTTTAATTTTTTTTTTCAATTCGAAATATTATATTTCAGTCCAATTTGATTTTTTGTGTTACATTAAAAAACTCAACTGCTGTTGGTTCAAGTGCACATTAGTGTTAAATTGGTTGCACATTAGTGACTGATAAATTGCACTATACCGACCAAAATCAACCGAACTAAGTTTTTAATTCGAAATTTATAAGTTGAGTCTATTAATCTTTTTTGTCATTTAAATTTTAGTTATTTCGGTACAAAGTAAGCTTTATTTTCTAAAAATAATAGAAATAATCAAATCGACCAACCCGTATAAAAATATTTTTTTTTAATATTTTCAACCAAAAAAGTGTAAGTATTAGATAAAAATATTAAAATACTAAATATAATTTTATAATAAAAGTAATATTTTAATCCAGTTATTATAGTTTATTTGAGTAATCAATCAAATAAACTAATTAAGTCTTGTCAGTTTTAAATTGTTTGGGACATAAGATCGAATGGTATACTACATAATATGGACCGAAATACTGCACAACACTGATATATGAATTGCACATTAATGTATGTTAGGTTGTACCTTATATACATTTCATTAATTATTATTGGGAATGTATTAAACTACATATTTCCCTCAAAGTACTAAATTATAATATATTAAAAGTTATGAAATTGCATATGAGTCCCTGCATTTAATTAAATTTTCATTTGAAAGTCCCCATCCATAATAACAGTTTGCAACCCTCCAGCCCGTCCTCGGCGTCGCCGATTCCGCCCGCCACCGCCGGTCGTGTCGCCGTCACAAACGCGGCCGTCTAGTTGCCTCCCGAGGCCCAGCCCCCGATTCCTCTTCTTCGTCCATGAAACTTCCAGTGGGTCAAACGATTTATGAACTCCGGCGACGAGATCGGGTCAGAACAGTCGTGTTTCTTCCTCCCGGCAGAGAAGCTTCATGAACCGATAATCTCCGTCGACATGGGATCTCTCGCTGGCAGAGAAGCTTCATGCCGGAGATGACGTAGTGTGCTGGTAGCGGTTCTGGCAACGACGTCGGCCAAAACCCGCGGGGCTTTTTGCAGTGGCGGACTGACGCGGCTGAGATCGGGATGCCGGTGGACGGGAAAATGTGTGTGTTATGTTTAATTGTGCCTGTCTGAATCTGTGTGTATAGGTCAGTATGTGTACATTGTGTGTGTGTGTGAGTGTGTGAGAGAGAGAGAGAGAGAGAGAGAGAGAGAGAGAGAGAGAGAGAGAGAGAGAGAGAGAGAGAGAGAGAGAGAGAGAGAGAAATGACATGCTGAAGAGAGTAATTACGAGTGGGACCCACAGTGTTGGGGAAGAGAGAGGGGATTGATATTGGTTTGTGGGGTCCACTATATTTTAAATGCGTATTGTATTTAAATGTTTATTGTCTATATTGCCCTTAATTATTGGTCAAATATGTCATTGACCACAATGTTTATGTTAAATTACTATATTGCCATTAATGATTGACCAATTTTTGACTTAATCATAACCACTGATGTGGTGTATCCAATGATCCAAGTTTATTCTCATTTCTTTCACTATCTTCCTTTCTCATATGATCCCTTCTCTCAGTGAAAGAAATAAGAATAAATCGTAACTATTAGATTTGATCATCCAATAATAAAAAAAAATCAACATGTCCATATTCATTAAGGGTATTTTAGATATTTACTAACACAACACAACCCAACAACCATCCATCACATTAATGGGCCCACTCCCAGTAAATTCGTAGGGATGTCAATAAAACCCGTAGGGTCGGGTTACCCGCATTTTCGGGTCGGGTAAACCCGAGATGGTCGGTTTTGGGTCGGGTTAGGGTAGAATTATGCTACCCAAACCCCGGGTCGGGTGCGGGTATAGTAGAAAAACCCCTTACCCGACCCGATTACCCTACCCGTTTATCCGCAACCGTTGAATTATATATATATATATATATATATATATATAGGTAAGGGATCATATGAGAATAAATATTGGTGAAAGAAATAAGAATGAATCTACACCATGGGATCCATCAAGTTAATGGCTATGATGAAGTCAAACTTTAATAAATAATAGTCAATCATTAATGGCAGTCTGGTAATTATTTGAATTATTATGGTCAAATAGGTGTATTTGACCAATAATTAAGGGTAAGTTGGTAATTATATCTAAACCACACCCACACTTTATTTTATATATCTATCTCTCCCTCATACGGACTCATTTCACACACACACACACACCAGCGGCCCGGCGGAAATCAGCCCACAAACCACCGGTCGCCGCCGCCACATGATTGTCGCTGCTACCATCTCGACGTGCGCCGCCAGCCATCCCCAGTAACGCGCTCTCTCTCTCGTCCTCCCAGACACGCCAGAATCAAGCCACCCCAAACCACTGGCCACTGCCATTCACCTAATCTCTCCCCTCGCCGCCCAATCGGTCGCCGCCGTCGCCACCGTTAACATCCCGTCGAGCGTCGTCGTCCATCCCAGCACCGCCATCACAGTCACCCGCACCTGTCTCAAACTCGCTCAGCCCGCCCATGCATCGCCCCGATTGTACTGACGGCGGGGGCCGCCGTTCCAGCGAATTGCAGAGGAATAGTTGACGAATTGAGATCTGAACAGGACGAGCTTGCCGGAGATCTGAACGGGAGATGAAAGCGGCGACCGGAAGTTATATTGGGGCTGAGGAATTGCATGATTATTTTGGCGGAAGTTATATTGGGGCTGAGGAATTGCATGATTATTTTGGTGAATTTTGATTTTGGTTCAACTTAATTTGTTGATCTTTGTGGATGAATTGTGTGAATTTGGGAAATACTACTAGAGCTGATGAATTGCATCATGATTTGTATGAATTTTGATTTTAGGTGCAAATTAATCTGATACTCTCTGTTAAAGAACTGTGCGAAATGGCTGTGAATGGTGTTGGTGGGTATGAAATGTAATTTGGGGTGATTTGGGTGTGAATTGATTTAGGGTCTAGTTTATGGAAATTAGGTTAATGTTAGGGACTATTTTGTAAGTTTTTAAAACTTCAATTATAACATAAATTAATTAGTGAGATAAATACTTATACCAAATTATTATTAATTTAATAAATATAAAGATATTGATAAGTAGTTTTTTAAAACTTCCGATAGTAAACCCAAATAAACGAACTTTTAAATTTTGAAAATTATATTTGTACTAACGTTCAAAGTTTTGAATCGAAAAATATTACTTCGGTCAACTTCGAAAGCTGATGTGCAGCCCGTGAGACATTAACGTGCTATTTGCATAACAATAATGTGCATGACGTTAATCGTAAATGTGTAAGATTGTGAGCCACTAATCGTATCGATGATACTTTTTTATCACAATCCAAATTAAAAATCGAACATAAATGCTCAATTTATTAGGCCAGTCATTTGACTTAACCGAAATAATTGAGAATCGTATTATTTATATTTACAATATTGCATTCAGTATTTTAAAATTAAAAAGTAAAAGTATATAATTGTTAGAAACGTAAAATTTGGAATCAAAAAATTTAGTCATGCCAATTGTGGTTGCTATTGAATAAAAATTTTACAAAATAATTTATTTTTTTAATATAGATTGGTTTTTATTTAGGTTATTTAAATAAAAAAATATCATCATGCCGAAATTCTGGATTTATAATAATAATAATAATAATAATAATAATAATAATAATAATAATAGATCCAAAGTATAAAAATTCGTATTGAATTTATGTTTGTCAGATATCATTTGATTTTGTGCAGTCTGATATACATTTATGTGCAATCCGTATAACACTAATGTGCACTCGTAATACATAAAAAAAATATAGATAAAAAATAGTATCATGTATAATAAATAAATATAAACAAATAAAAAGAAACCGGGAATTTTTTTTCATATAGTTCAACATGTTCGGTTATTTATTTATTTAAAACTAATTAAATCCGACATTAACCAACTAATATTTTTTGATCGATCGTTAGAATTAGTGTAACTTTAGTACATGGAACGCGTCGTGATATAAAGTGCAACGTATTGTTGTATAAAGTGCAAGATATTGATATATAAAGTGCAATACTGGAATTCTGATATTTTAACAAGATTGTGTGTGTGCCTTTTTTATAATATATTATGTGATTTATAATAAGTATTATGTTACTCATTTTTTTTATATTTATATTGCGTAATTATGTGGCAGTAGTTGCTGACATTTTGTGGAGTGTGGTTATAAAGTGCAACGTGTTGTTTTATAAAGTTTACCGTGTTGTTTTATAAAGTGCAATATTCTACTATATAAAATGCACTAATTTATACTTTCCCATGTGTTTCCGAAAACTAGTTCGATATAATTTTACATCTAATTAACCTAAATAATTAAATATATTTTCATTTATTATTTTTATTATATAATTTATTTATTATTATAAATTATTTTAATATTTTGTAATATTTTTTATTTAATAACTTATTTGTTATTAAGTGCAACGTGTTGTTTTATAAGGTTCGACGTGTTGTTTTATAAAGTGCAATATTCTGCTATATAAAATGCACTAATTTATACTTCCCAATGTGTATCTGAAAACTAATTTTAATCGATATAATTTTACATCTAATTAACTTAAATAATTAAAATATATTTTCATTCATTACTTTTATTATATAATTTGTTTATTATTATAAAGTACTTTAATATTTTTATAATTTTTTTTATTTAATAACTTATTTGTTATTAATACACATGCATAACAAAGTACATAATAAATTATTTTTTTAATAACTTTCAGTATTTACAGATTGACCCATGGGGTTAAATTGAAATATAATTAAGTTATTAAAATTGCAACTAGGTCCCTTTACTTAATCTAATTCTCAACAAAAAAGGCCCAATTCCACATTTGAATGTATGTCACGTCTTCACAACCCTCGTCGCCGGCACCACTGCGGCTGAGACGCCGGACATGAAGGGATGTCCGATGGCTTCGGACATGATGGCGAATCTGGCCGGAGTTTCGTCGGAGCTTTTGAATGGACGTGCTCTTCGCGGACATAGGCGAAGATGGCCGGCGTGACAATGGAGGCGAAGATTCCCGGTGGTTGGACGGTTGCGGCGGCGACAGAACTTAGTGGTGGAGGAGACGTCGGAGATGACATGTTCGACGACGGTGATTCGGAACTTGGAGCGGCGGTAAAGACGTGAATCCCGACTGAGATTTTTTGTGCGTGTTACTGTGTGTGAAGAGTTGTGTGTGTATGACAGGTTGAGTCCGGTTGAGGAGCGGTGGCGGCGGACGGCGGGCGTCTGGTGGCGTGCAGTGGCGGAGGGTTTCATATGTATTGACCGCCGGGTTGTGGGTTTGGTGTGTGTATTGTGTGTTCAAGTGTGTGTGAGATAATGTAAGGTGGGGTGGGTGGACGGCTGATTGATAGGTGATTGGCAGGTAATTGATGTGAATTAATATGTATTGGGACTCACATCATTGAGTGAGGTGTGGAAAAATTACACACTACCCTTAATGAAGGTATAATGTTGACTTTTTCTTATCCATTAGATCACTTGATCTAATGGCCACGATTTATTCTTATTTCTTTCACTGAGCATCATTCTCATGTGAACCCAACCCTATATATATATATATTTGTAACTTATTATAAATATAGAAGTAGTCATGTGTTATTAATATTAAAATTTAGATTATTTATTATAAATTTGATTAATGGTTAATTTTATTTTATTTTTATGATTTTATAATCAATTTTTGTTAATTGTACAATAAAATATTTAAATACTTAATTTTTAAATATAATATTATTGTCGAACTTGGTTAATAAATTGTTTGTTACATTATAACTAATTGTGAAATTATTTTAGTTTATTTTTTAATATGAAACGAGATGGATCGGGTAAAACCCAAATTTAAGAATCCGGGTTACCCGTTTACCCGACGAAAACCCACAAACCCGCCGAGTAAAATCCAACCCGAACCCGAAGATCACTAACCGAGTAACGGGCCAGGTTTGGGTAGGGTAAATTACATGCGGGTCGGGTTTGGGTAGGGTAAATTACATGCGGGTCGGGTTTGGGTTTGTCAAAACCCGTACCCGACCCGACCCATTTACATCCCTATAAATTCGTCCAATTCCCATGCCAACTCTCTCTCCTCTCTCTTCTCTCTCTCCTCTCTCTATCTCTCTCACAGACAAACACGGTAACACACACACACTCATACGAATTGGTCAGTGCACGACATCCACCAGCTACTCCACGAGCGTCGCCATTCGCCGCTGGCCGATGCAGAAGAACGCCAATGCCCCCCGCCGCCTTGCCTTTTCACCTGCCGACCCCCGCCTCTCAAATCCAACGACGGGAAGGTCGTCTTCTCCGGCGACGCCAACCAGAAAAGCTTTCAGTCACCCGCCTTCTCCGCCGCCATGTTCCAGACAACGGCCGCCGACTGGACGTCCAAGCTAGACTTGCCGGAAACCATCAGATAAGCACCGTTCTGCGACACCTCCGGCCCAAGAAAGAGAAGGCGGCTCCAGGGCTCAAATGGCGACGACTGTCGAGGACGCCGGAGGCTGCTAAGGTGGTCGTGAGAGCAGACAACGAGTGGGCTTGGGGGAGGGTTTTGTGGCAGTGAGATTGGGGAGATTTTGTTTGGAAATTTAATATTTTGTTGGGTTTAATTGCAATTTTAATAATTTAGATTGTATTACAGTTGAGTCCATGACCATATATGTAATTTATATAAAAATTTATAAAAAAATATTATTTATATATTTTTTACACACATATAGTAAAATAATAAATAATAATATTAAATAACAATATAATAACACATAAAATAATATAAAAACAATAAATAAAAATATTTCGGTAAATATTAAAATAGTGTAAAATATAAGTAATAAAATATTTTGAATATTTAGGTAAATCCTGATAAGTTAGTTTCGTATTGAACGCGAAAAAAAAAACAAAAAAAAAAAAAAAAAAAACAAAAAATACATGCTGCAGAATACATGATAATCTTATACGATATCTATACTTATATTAAAGGGGAACCTATTTACTAAATACAGTAGGTAGAAAAGTCAAACATAATTAATGAGTTTCTAATTTTATCAAGAATATTAATTACGTGCATTTGTTTTTTTATTTTATCTCATAAAAACGGTTTGGTAAAAAAAATCACATAAGATCGGGAAATAAAACGTGTATGGAAAGAATTGATCACAAATCTGTTCTTATCTTTTTACAATTTGAAAATTACGCGTTTTTTGGTGTTTGGAATTTTTTTTTGTTCTAAACTATTTTCATCAGCATAAATCGCACGTCTCTCATTTAATTCAAATTTTTTTGTTTCGAAAATTGCATATTATTAAGGCCATAAATCATGTTGTCTCTTTCTCAAATAAAAACAGATTTGTTACTAACATAAATCACGCATCTCTCATAGTATTCTGCAAGGAATAATTATAATTAATTTTATTTATAAAATCTATACTTATATGAAAAGGCATTCTATTTACTAGAATTTCTAGTAAGAAAAGTCAAAGGTAATTAATGCATTCTATTTCCATCAAGTATTATATTTAATTATTTTAGTTAATTATTTAATCTCATAATACTTTTTCAATACAACTTACTATGATTTTTCTATTGTGATTAAAAACCAAATTTTACGTTTAAAACCTTGTGAAATTATTATTATTATTTTTATAAAGCACATATTATTTGCTAAAAAATTGTATATATATATAATACCATCACAGTACCATGGTAGATGATTTAAATTTTAACCGACCAAAATGCCAATGATTTAAATTAGAACACACCTATGCGTTTGACCAAATGTCTGGATGATTTAAAATTGAGCCCATAAAAAATTATTTAAATTTGAACACACCAGAAATTTTATGTGCTTTTTATTTATAAACATATTGAAAGTGGTATTTAATGACTGTTATATAAACCATTTTTAATATATTTGCAATGAATAAAAATTTGAATGAATAATTTGTAATGTTATTCATAATGTTTGTGATTTATGAGACACGAACACATAACTCCATACATATTTGCCAGAGGGCGACTTAATAATTTTTTAGACTTAACGTTGATTAAAAGAGGTAGAAAATAGATATTAACATTATTACCTTTTTGACTTAAACGGACAAGGCTATAAAAATAACTCATTTAATATTTTTGTCCCGTGCATCGCACGGGGTACGTACTAGTACACATTAGTGATTATGCATTGTGATTATGGAAATGCACAACATAGTAAATAAAAAATACAATTTGAAGTAACATAGAAATAATAATAATAAAATATTGAAATAATAAATTAATTTTATAATAAATATAACAAATAATTATTTTGGTTAATTCGATAACCAATTAAATTAATCGGATATATTGTTTTGGTTTTAGATTGCATTTGTATGTAAAAGAAAGTCCACACTACATTATTGTTAGCCGAAGTGCATATTAATTCTCGTAAGAATGCACATTAGCGTGTATTTCGTGCACGACCACAAGTGAAAAATAAAATAAAATAAAAATAATGTTACCCTATTATGTGTTTTTCACCGATACTGATATGCATTTGGTTTGTTACCAATGTGTATTGTGTGGAACTGATAGGGGTGTAGAAATGTTGACCGGAACCTTAAGAAATCGGCCAGAATCAATAGCAACAATAAAAATAAAAAATAGAAAAAAATATATATATATATTATATATATTATTTATTTTCAACAAACGATAATATAAAACATCAAATACAAATTATAAGTACTAAATATAATTTTATCATCTAAATAATTTAATAAATGCGTAATAATGTTGGTTCAAATACACATTATTACAGTTTTCTAAAATTGAAATGCATAAAGCATATTCGCTCAATAGATAGAATGCACAATAATATTAGACAAAATACACATTAGTGTCGGTCGAAATGCACATTATCAATTTATGACTTATATATTATACTTTTTCAAGAAAAAACTAATATTAAATATTAAATAAAATATTAAAATACTAAATTTATTTTTATAATACGAATTATCAATTATTTCAATCATTTGGGTTTAGTTCAATTGACCGGTCGAATAAATCGATAAATTGGTTTCATTTTTAATACGATTTGGGGTAAATCATATAAAAATTAATTCGCTACAATTGCAAGATAGTATTAGACGAATTACACATTAATAGCTTTCAAATTGTACAATAACCATAACCGATTGGACGAAAACAATCTTGATTTCCCGCTATATTGTGCATTTTACATAGTATTGTTGTGCATAAATTGAATTTTTATAAATTACAATTTCAGCCAAGACCTAATATGAAACACATTAAAACCTTCAAGAATTACAAATTAGTACCCCCTTTTCATCTAATTCTCAAAAGGAAAACCCCAAAATTCTCATTCTAACAGAGCCAAACATAAATGGAAAAAAAAAACTCATAAGTATATTATAAATGTGTATTTTTGTACTTATACTTTTT
>CACSLK010024540.1:8328559-8342937 GCA_902706635.1 Striga hermonthica | reverse complement strand
TTCTTTTTTTTTTTTTTGGTACAATGGTTCCGTTCTTTTTTCTTTAAATTTATAACAGTAACTATGCGAATTAATGTGGCAAGATGGAATCCCAAATGTTTCGCCCCTCTTTCTTTTGTTATCATCCGACTCGGTAAGTTACAATTAAGGACCTTGAGCCGCGTTTTAGGCAACTTTGACTCCAGCACCGACGCGACCCAAAGCCATTCCGATCCGCGCATTAAATCGGTTCCACCATAACAAACCGAAGTGATTACTGCTCACCAAGACCATTCCCCACCGAGGTCAAACAACCGAGGCCAAACACAAACCGAGGTCGTCACCTTCTAAAGCAGGTGACAAGGCGCCTACACGCTCCCATCACGATCTACGAGACTTATCATCATTCATGTAGGGCCCACTGGCCCTGCCGCCCATAAAAAATAGCTTTTTATGAAAAGCAACGCACGGATCCCGATGTATGTATCAAAAAAGTTACTATAAATAGCGAACTTTCAATGCTTGTACAGGGGGATTCCGAACCCAACATTCAATAATGCAACACGCAACAGCCCACAGAGGCTTTTCACCTCGGTTCACCTCGGACCGGGGCTATTGTTGAGTCTTTTTCTCATACTTTATGACCAAACCACTCATAATTAACACGAAAACTCAACATTAAACTCAACGTTAATTTGTTGTTAAGAATCATACGACAACAGTTTGGCGCTAGAAGGAGGGCCTCAAAAGTGATTTGAGGTTATCCTCCGCTTGCTCGTGTAACGATTCACATCAGCCACATCCATCATGTCTCATTCAGATCATCGCGGCCATACTTCACGAGATGGTCACAGTCGCAGCGCTGCGCAATCCGCCAGACGACAAGCCGTAGCTCCCCCTATACCGGATTACATTGTTCTATTTCAAAATCCGGAGTTTACACGTGGTTTCGCCGCTCTGATGGCTCAAACGATCCCCGGAACATCGACGACTGCCCCGGGACATTCCATAATACCAACAACTCCTGCAAATCCACAGAATCCACCGGTGCGACAAGGCGGAGGAAGAACAACATCTCACGCCACATCTCAACTTCGCGATCGAACATCGCAACCACCTCCAGAGCAAACTACACGTCGCACCGATGTCGGGCGTAATCCCCTCGTAATTCCCCGCGAAGAAACCGCCGAAAGTCAGTCGGGACATTCACGACGGTCGCCACCTCAGGCACGACGTCAAATTCCTCCTGATCCCGTGCCAACTGATCTTCGCCAACATATTGAGAGAAATCGAGCTCGTCAAGAAACTTCCGAACTCGAAACGTTGCGACGAAGAATCGCCGAGTTGGAAAGTCGGCAGAGGATGCCAAAAGACCCTCCTCGACGGACTTCAACTTCGGCACAAATATATCTAGAAGCCGACTCCCTCCTCACACCGGAGCTCACTTCGGAACCTGTGCCTGGGAAAGTCAAAGTCCCTCAGATCGGGCTATACGATGGAACATCAGGCCCCGACTCACACCTCGGTCACTACACTTCGTGGATGGACCTGCATGGGTCTTCAGACGCACTTCGGTGTCGTATGTTTTCTCTTACGCTGGGGCCTCGGGCCCAAAAATGGTACCATTCTCTTCCTCCTCACTCTATTTGGAAGTGGTAACAATTAAGGTCGGCTTTCCGATCTCATTTCATCGGGGCTCAAGTTTGCCTAATTCCAAAAGAATCTCTTGCAAATGTAACTCAAAAGGATGATGAAAGTGTCAAGGATTACATTGCCCGATTTTATGACCGAGTTCAAAACATGGAGCCTTGTCACCCCGAAACCTTGCTTGTCATGGCTATTGCCGGACTGAAACCGAATTCGATTTTCCGCTGGACACTGTGCCAAAATAAACCAAACACTTTTCAAGAATTTCTTGCTCGGGCTCAGCAACACATCATAGCTGAAGAAGCCATGTCGGTCGCCGACTTTAACTTTAACTCGAAGTCTTCCAAGGCGGGAACCGACGAGAAAAAGAAGAACAAATTTTTCGAAAAACAAAGCAAGACTCAGTTCAGAGGACCTCCCCGAGGAGATCCCAACGACCCTGAAGTTCGAGCAGCCCGAAAACAGTATGCTACCGATGTGAAGTCCGGTTATCAAACCGCATATTCCGCAGGGGCAGCCACCATATATGAAGAAATCAAAGGGAAGGGCATTTTACCAGATCCCAAACCACTTCAGATGCCCGAGGAGAAATTGGACAAGTCCCGGTATTGCGATTACCATAAATCGCCAGGGCACAATACTGACGAGTGTTTAAGTTTGTTAGCAGCCCTGTTACGCTTAATTGGTCATCCGCAGCTTAGAAAGTTCTATGGAAATACCGACCCTCAGAGGCGAGGTCCAGGGCGTCAGATTGAATCATATGATGAAGACGACGAGGAGGACCGAGGCGCCATGCCAAAACGCATCCGACAAGGAGACAAGGAAGTATTTATGTTCACCTCGGAAGCATCCAATTCTGACTTCGTCGGAACTTCCCAAGGACGTAAGCGAGACCGATCTCCTGGACCGATGCAAATCACTGTCCACCGTGTCAACACCAATAACTCCCGGAGTACATTGTCCCGTCGACAAATTAAAGCCTATGCCCGACAAGCCTACAACTCCGGCAAACAAGTTTACACTACCGACTTGAGAGACGTCCTCAACAATCGGAACTGTCCCATAACTTTTAACATGGAGGACGCCAATCATTTTGCACACCCTCATTCCGACGCGCTTGTTATCACCGTCCCTATATGCGGAATCCCCGTACATCATGTCATGGTAGATACTGGGGCTTATTCGAGCATTTTGATGTTAAAAGCCTTTGACAAAATGGGTCTTGATCCCGCCGACATCCGACCTTGCAATGACCAGATACAAGGGTTCAACGGAAGTATTTCAAAGCCTATCGGCGAGATCACTTTACTTGTCAGATTTGGCACTTCGGAGAACGTCACTAAGCTCGTCATGGAAACTTTCAAGATTCTCGATATCAGCAACGAGTATAATGCCATCATTGGTAGAACAACGTTGTACAAACTTCGAGCTGCGGTTTCAATCTTTCACTACGCACTAAAGTTCTCGACTACTCGAGGAGAAGGGACACACTTCGGAGATCAAAGAGAAGCTCGAGAACTTTTCACATTTAAACCACCCAACGGAATCCATTCCACCTCAGCGGGCAATGATGAAAATTCTCCAATACATAATGTCTCGGACGACACAGTGTCTGCAGAACCAAGCCACAATGTTGTTGCTTTTCCCACCTCGAATTCTTTAACCGAAGACCGAGGTCGAAGGCCTGGGAAGGAACCAATTTGTGAAGAAGATGAGTTGGACCCAAGAGCCCAATTTAAAGAAAAAAGCCGAAGTGATCGAGCTGAACCTGGAGAAGACGTAGAATTGATTTATATCGACGAACCAAGCTTCCATAAGTCATTGCGCATCGGAAGTCACCATCAAGAACCTCTCAGGTCAGAACTTATTTCATTTCTCAAACACAATTATGATGTTTTTGCCTGGAAGCACGAAGATATGAAGGGTATCGACCCCTGTGTCGCTAGTCACAAGTTGAACCTCGATCGAACCATCCGGTCTGTTGTTCAGAAACGAAGAAAACTGGGGCCGGATCGTCAGAAAGCACTGGAAGAGGAAGTTAAAAAACTTATCGACAACAAATTCATCAAAGAGGCCAGATATCCGACATGGGTCTCAAATCCCGTTCTTGTCAAGAAGAGCAATGGTCTGTGGAGATTGTGTATTGATTTTTCCGACTTGAACAAGGCGTGTCCAAAGGACAGTTACCCACTCCCACACATAGACTATATGGTTGACGCCACGTCGGGACATGAGTTAATGAGTTTTATGGATGCTTACTCCGGTTATAATCAGATTTCTATGGATCCCGAAGATTCCGAACACACTTTGTTTTATTCAGAACGAGGTTTGTACTGTTATACTATTATGCCATTTGGGTTGAAAAACGCCGGAGCCACTTATCAGCGCCTTGTCAACAAAATGTTTGCTACGATGATTGGTCATACTATGGAAGTTTATGTTGACGACATGCTCGTCAAGTCGGTCCACGCTTCTGACCATATAACACACCTTCAAGACATGTTTGATGTCCTCCGATCTTATTCCATGGTTTTAAATCCCAAGAAATGCACCTTCGGAGTTGAGTCCGGAAAATTTTTGGGCTACATGGTTAGCCAACGCGGAATTGAAGCCAACCCAGCCAAAAATAAAAGCCATCCAAGATCTAACTCCCCCAACTTCGGTTAAGGGTGTCCAGGCCCTAACTGGCCGACTTGCTGCGCTCAACCGGTTCATCTCCAAATCCACAGATCGTTGCAAACCTTTTTTCAAAGCAATCAAAAAAGGAAAACGTTTTGAATGGACCGAAGAATGCTAAAAAGCTCTCATCAGCATCAAAGAGACGCTCGCCTCTCCACCGACGTTACAAAAGCCGAGACCCGAGGAAATGTTGTTTTTATACCTCGGAGTCAGTGATTCTGCAATTAGCGCTGTTTTGGTACGTGAAGAGGGACTGTTACAATCACCTATCTATTACATCAGCAAAGCTCTAGATGATGCCGAAATACGCTACCCCCCTATGGAAAAGTTGGCGTTTGCACTTGTGATTGCCGCCCGAAAATTGCGGCCCTATTTTCAGGAACATTCTATAACAGTCTGCACTTCGTATCCACTGCGACAAGTCCTGCACCGACCTGATACCTCGGGACGCATGATAAGTGGGCCATTGAGCTTGGACAATTCGACATCCATTATCAACCGAGGACCGCTATCAACGCACAAGCCTTATCCGACTTCATCGCCGAATTCACTCCGGCTATAACAGTTCATGACGACAATCAGCCGTGGGTTCTCTATATCGATGGTTCCTCAACAGCCAACCGAGCAGGCGCAAGGATAGTCTTGGCTAACCCGGAAAACCGATTATTCTGTCACTCGGTGAAGTTTCTTTTCCCGGCAACAAACAATGAAGCCGAATACGAAGCCTTGCTATCCGGATTAAATTTGGCTGAATCCATGAACGTTAAACACCTCAAAGTCTTCTCAGACTCTCAACTCCTTGTCAACCAAATCAACGGTTCGTATGAAGTCAAAGAACCTCGGCTGACACCATATCTCTCTTTGGCCAAGCGAAAATTATCAAAAATCTCCGTTGATGTTGAACACATCCCCCGAACTCTTAATGTTCAAGCAGATGCCTTGTCTCGACTAGCCTCGAATACCGGAATGGAAAGCATGGAGTACGTCCAAGTCGGACAGCAAGAGCAACCGTCGACCGCACTTACCGAAGTTGCGACTATCGATCCGGTAACGTCACAAAAGCCGCCGACTTGGATGGACCCTATTATTCACTACTTAGAAACTGGGGCCTTTCCCCCAGACCCAAAAGAAGCTCGGACACTTTGAATTCGAGCAGCTTGGTACACATTGGACAATGGAATTTTGTTTAAAAGAGGGTACTCCGTCCCACTTTTGAAATGCGTGAATGAATCTGACTCACGATATATCCTGGAAGAAGTCCATGAAGGAATTTGTGGAAGTCACCCCGGTGCACAGGCCTTATCTTACAAAGTCTTGCGACAAGGTTATTATTGGCTGACCTTAAAAACGACGCCGCTGCATGGGTTCGTAAATGTCCGAAATGCCAAATCTTCGCACCCAACGTCCACCAATTTCCCGAGGAGCTCAGATCCATCTACAGTCCATGGCCTTTCGCCAAATGGGGGATCAATCTCATAGGTCCCCTGCCAACCGGGAAAGGAGACGTCCGCTTTGCTATCGTAGCCGTTGATTATTTCACCAAGTGGGCCGAAGCCAAACCGTTAGCCACAATAACCGAGCAAAAAGTCGTTGACTTCGTGTGGAAATCAGTCATCTGCCGCTTCGGAGTACCGAATTCCATCATTACCGACAACGGTAGACAGTTCGAGGGCAAGCGATGTGCGAAGAATATAACATCAAACACTTCTTCTCTTCGCCTTACCACCCTCAATCTAACGGTCAAGTCGAAGCTGTGAACAAGCTCATAAAAAACGGCCTCAAAGTCCGACTTGACGCTGCCAAAGGAGCTTGGCCTGAAGAATTGCCACACGTCCTATGGGCCTATCGGACCACTACCCGAACTTCCACCGGCGAGACCCCGTTCTCTCTAGCTTACGGTTCGGAAGCTGTAGTCCCAGTCAAAATCGGTGAACCCACTTACCGAATTCAACATTTTACCGAAGAGTCCAACTTGGAAAACCTGAAAGCTAATCTGGACCTGCTTGAAGAGCATCACACCCGTGCCGAACTCAAAAATGCCGCTTACCAACATAGAAGCGAGAGATATGTCAATTCTAAGTTTAAGCCACATTCATTCCGGGTTGGAGACTTAGTCCTCAAACGCGTAATGGGGCCTGATCCTAGCCCACTCAAACCGAGGTGGGAAGGACCCTTTCAAATTATTGAAGTCCTACCTCACGGAGCCTATCGAATCGCTCACCCTGATGGAACTCCTCATCAATATCCGTGGAATGCTGTTTTCCTAAAGAAGTTCTATCAATGAACAGTCTGAAGTCGGACAATCGACACTTTCATTTTGAACGGACCTCCCTTTTGCTTCGCTGGATGTACGAAGTAACTCTTTTGATGTACTGAAGAGCCTATCAGCTTTCACTTTTGAAAATCCGAGCAACAGCTCGGTACTGATGTAATACACTTCGAAACACGGTTCTATGAATATCTTGTACCGATGTAAGCATTGCGACACTCGGTCTCGCTGATGCCCCATAATATATCCGAATACCACACATACTTCGGATGGGGGTGAAGCTCGTCAAACGTCATTTCAACAAACATGATTTGGCGGGTCCCAAAAATTACCGAATACAAAATATATAAATCGGTTGGGGCCATTCCATAATCGAACTCTGACGAAGTTCGGTGAACTCTATTTTGTTTCATGCACAGCCCAAAAATGTGTTAAGTCTTGCGAATTCTTAGTAAGTTCGCATAATCGACTTACACTAGTGACTGAAAATATTGCAAAAGATCAAAGTGGAACTCGGAAATTATTTTTACAAAAACCCGTGACTTGGTTAATGATATGAACAGATCCGAGTTGTGGCAATTCATTTCAAAATCCAAACCGAGTTCAGAACACTTTGGTAAAAAAATCGCTGAAATCTGTACAGCAGAACTAATCAAGACAGATATTATGCAAACACGTTATATATATTATCTTAAAAAGTCGGGAAAATCCTTACATATTTCCTACTAAGGGAATCAGCTACCTGATATCCCCGATTACATATTCGTATATATTTCCTACTAAGGATGCCAACATGCTGACACCCCGGTTACTTATTTCAACTAAAGAAAACCACAAGAACAAAACCATAAACGTTCAAGGACTTCAAGCATCTTATTTTGCCTCCTTGTCGTCCCGGTCAACACCGCTGCTCTCCCCAACATCCATTCCGGCAGATAACCGTTCCAAGACCGCCGCTTCTTTCACCTTAGCCGCAGCCTCAATAGCCGCATCCGATACTGGGACAAGTTCGTCCCGAGGATCCTGTGCTTTGTCAGATTCATTTTCTGCCGGCGTAACGACCTTGATAATCTCGACTTCCTTGTCGGTCAATTTGGCCTTTTCCTCGATATAGGCCTGCACCTTGCTCCGAATTTGCTCAGGAGTCATGTCATCAAAGTGTTGTTCGACCTCCACTTTGGCAAGAGTCGAAAGATACACATCAGCCAACTCATTCCTCTTCGCCTTCTCTCCCTCGAGGATCATATTGACATAAGCACGTCGGAGGAGAGCCGCTCTCTCTTCAGTAAGTGGAGGCAAGTCGGAATTAGGTATTGATTCTTCGGCACGTCGAAGCCGCTCATCTTCATAAGCCTCAATGTGCATGCCCTTGATCTCCATACCAAAGCCGTATTTTTCAAGCTTGTGGAAAAGGAAGAAACGAAGATCATCGATATCATAATAACCTGCATCATAACGCTCAATAACCCACCGGAGTGCTAAGCAAGTGTTCATCTCAAGCTCCAAATCTGGGCCCTCCTCCTCTTCCACTTCGGCAACGGTATCGTCGGCCTGAGCAGTTTCCACTCCGGCCACGGAATCCTTTCCAGCTTGAAAACCATTCTCATAAATGAATTCTCCGTATGCAGATTTCTCTTTTTCAAGCTTTAGTACATCGGCTTGATGAGCTTCCCATTGCCGACCCGCCAGTTCACGAACTTCGGCGCATTCTTTCCGAGTTGCTTCATGCTCAGCCTTCTCCTCGGACAGCTTCTTCTCTACTTCCTTGGCCTGGACTTCTATAGCCTTGGAATGCTGCTTCGCGAAGGCAAGACGTTCTTTAAGTTCAGCCACCTCGGCTTGAAAAACCTTCTTCTCCTCGGACAAGGCCAAGATCTCAGCCTGAGCAACTTCCAATTGAGAAATCTGTTCAGAAATTTTTCCATTCAGATCGGCCTCGGTTTTCACCGCCTCTTTCTTTAGATTGACGATCATGGCATCTCGTGCCTCAATGATATCCTTCTTTCCATCCAACTGTGCTGCAATCCGACTATGATCGTCTTCGGCAGCAACCAAACTAACCAAGGCCTGACCCAAACACGCCTTGGCATAATTCAATTTATCTACGCTTGATAAGGAGGAAACTCCCACTTCAGACTTGGGGTCCCACGCCATCAGTGGTACCCGTGCCGCAGATTTCGCGTTATCTGGCATGTCGATTCTCGAAGACATGTGCGGAAACTTAACGGACTGAAACGTAGTGAACCACTCTTCCAAAATGCCTTCGGGAACCCTAACTTTGGTGGCTCGCTCGTCGTCGATGGACAAAAATGACTTCTCAAACAAAGGAGATTCATCATTACCCTTCTTTACAACTTTCTGACCGGAGTCGTGCTTTTTCTTCGATCTCTTCTCCACTCCGGAAGAAGCGCCCACTTCGGACATTTTCATCAACTTCCTCTTTTTCCTCTTCTCCAGTTGCTCAGACTCCATGGACTTCGGAGAAGAGGGCGGTTTCTCGAGCCCTTCTCCTGGCACCTCGGTATGCACGACCTCAGTCGTGGCCAATTCAGTTCCCGTCACAATAGGTTCAGGATCTGCTTGGTTAATCGCAACAGCATTCACAACTGACGGCACCTCGGTAGTTGTCACTCCCTGCAAAGACTTCGGGCTCTCCAGAATAGCAGCCGAAGTCGCACTCGACCCCCCCCCTCGGTTGATTTTTTGCCGGCGTTCTTTTGGCCAACAGTTCTCTTCACCAAGGCGCGAACTAGATCCCTCCTCATGGCGTCGTTCAATATCAGATCTCGACTTTTACCAAACTTGGATTGAAGATCTCTATTCGGATACTTGCGCCTGAAATCTTTCGCTTCTTTGACAGAATTATAACCCAAGAATCCGAGGAGCGGATAATATACTGCGTCAAGAAACAATAGACGATCCAAATTATCAACAAGTGCTTCACATATATTGAAATTGCGGACAAAGGAACTAACATATTGAAGTTCACTCACCGGGGTCAAATTTCAAATTAGAAACTCCAGGAGATAAACCGACAACTTCAAGTTTCGAATCCACGACAAGCGTGCGATAATCCCGTTTTTCCTTATCCAAACTAGCGAGTGCATGCAGCTTCCCACCAATTCAGGGCTTAACTTCGGTTCCATCTGCCTAGTCTCTTTTTCTACAAAGGGCAAAAGTTCCGACCTATTAGTACACAGAACAAAACAAAATCAGAAGGATATACCCAAATTGAAAGATGAAATAAACTCACTTGCTCTGGAATGTATAATCATCGGAATCGTCATCCCGTCAATCCGAGGTTCATGGAAAAAGCTTTCGGACTGCCATTCTCCTCCAATCCACAACCACTCCTCCTGAAATCCATGAAGAGTTTCTGGGATATCGATTATAATCTCACCGACTTTCAGACCACGTTGTGGTTTAGCCCCTGCAAAGAAGCAACTCGAAGATTCCGCAACATGTCTCTTCGGGCTCTTTTTAAAAGCGAAAATACTTCTTATCTCCTCGCACGACGGTAACCCTTCACTTTGCTCGTGCAGCAACACCATCAGGCCGATAATCTTCTTCCAACTATTGGGGGTAATTTGGCACAATGGCAACCCCCAACTCCGAAGGTATTCTGTGATTAAATTCGGTAACGAGAATCTCAATCCCGACCTCAAGCTTTCCGCAAATATGCCCACATAACCCGGAGGAGGACTTGTTATTCTCTCCCCAGGATAAGGGGCGAAAATCCTCACCGAGGGTGGAATCCGCACCTGCTCTCGCAACATCACCACATCGACATCGGTCAAAATACTGGGCTCACCCTCAAAATCGACCTTAGGATCAGGCCACTTTCTCACCGGCCTCCTCCAATGAGGCACCTCGACAACGGCTGCATCTTCCTCCACCATACAATCACCGTCTTCATCGTTGGGCTTAATATCTCGATGCCTCACTAACATCGGACCCCACCGATGATATTCAAAAGACAATTCAACTAGTTCTGAGTCATGATATACTTCCAATGGAACTGATTCGGTACTCGAAGAACTCGCCACCGCTTTACCCTTTCCTTTCGACGCCATTACACAGAAGGGACAACACAGAACGAACGAATGAAGAAATAAAAATGGAGGATAAAAACTTACCAAAGAACTCGCAGTCAAATGATGCGCAGAGGATAACTTTCAAGTTTTCAAGGAAAATTCAGTAGCAAGATTACAATAAGCACAAACTCAAGGATCAAAGCGAAAGTGAAGAAAGTTCGATCAGAAATTTTGAAGCCCTATTTATAATCTCCAATCTCTAACCGTTGAGGATCTTATTTAGGGGCGCGTACAACCGACGCGACCCCTAAATTCCAATCGGCGCCACCTTTTCATTTCGCAGAAACCTACTGTATACGTGGCACCCTATTAAAAACGACCGTTACCTTTTATTTCAGACCATTACAGCACGACCGTTCACTCTGACATTAAATCGTCGACCGTTATGTCTGTTCAGATTTCTCCTATTGCTTCCCAGACAATAAAAAATTTTCACCAAGTGTTCTCATCTCGGTAATCAACTCCACTTCGGAGGACACAGTTCACTTCGGTACCCTTCCAAATAGGAGTGGCCCAGCACAGACAGATTCCCTTTTATAGACCAGTACCGAGTCGAATCTCATCCCGTCTTGCAATATCGACGACCACCACTTCGTATGCATGCCGATATTGGGGGCCTCTCTGTTATCATCCGACTCGGTAAGTTACAATTAAGGACCTTGAGCCACGTTTTAGGCAACTTTGACTCCAGCACCGACGTGACCCAAAGCCATTCCGATCCGCGCATTAAATCGGTTCCACCATAACAGACCGAAGTGATTACTGCTCACCAAGACCATTCCCCACCGAGGTCAAACAACCGAGGCCAAACACAAACCGAGGTCGTCACCTCCAAAAGCAGGTGACAAGGCGCCTACACGCTCCCATCACGATCTACGAGACTTACCATCATTCATGTAGGGCCCACTGGCCCTGCCGCCCATAAAAAATAGCTTTTTATGAAAAGCAACGCACGGATCCCGATGCATGTATCAAAAAAAGTTACTATAAATAGCGAACTTTCAATGCTTGTACAGGGGGATTCCGAACCCAACATTCAGTAATGCAACACGCAACAGCCCACAGAGGCTTTTCACCTCGGTTCACCTCGGACCGGGGCCATTGTTGTGTCTTTTTCTCATACTTTATGACCAAACCACTCATAATTAACATGAAAACTCAACGTTAAACTCAACGTTAATTTGATGTTAAGAATCATACAACAACATTTTTTTTGTTTTCTTCCCTGGAGAGGTGCAATGCAACTTTTAAAGTAGCGTATATGAGACGTTTCGCTTTTTTTTTTTTTAAATAATAAACTATACGACAACATATGCGAAAAAACAACAGTCGAGTAATATTCGCGTAACAACCGCCACACTTTCGCAATTCTGATGCATTTTTAATAAACAAAATAAATATAATGGTTTATTTCCGTATCTCTTTCGCAGTTTAATACCTTGCGGTAGACCTGCGAATAAACGCATATCTGTCGTGAGACGGTCGCATAAAGAATCGCATTTATCAGACCATTTCTATCACAAAATATTTTAATAATTGTTTAATAATAATTGTTTTATACTCTTATACAAAAAGAGTGGACCTGCGAATATCCTGCGGTGGACCTGCGAATGAACTATGCGACATTTGTTTGTCGCAATTATGTGTGTCGTAGAATAGAAAATTTACAAAAAACAATTTTTGTTTAAAATAATTCTTCGATTATACTATGAATGTTGTGCGGTTTGTATGCGAAATTGTTTCGACTAATTGTCGCAAGTTCATTAGCCTAAACTGTTTAGAATTTTCAAAAAATTAAATTCTAAAAAAAAAAAACTTATTATGCACCAACTAGGCGAATAATACGCGACGTTTGTATTTCGCATAATAGAAAATTTGCAAAAACAAATTTAAAAAAAAATATATATTCTTCGATTTTAATACGAGTGATATGCGTTTGTTGTGCGGAATATTTTCGACTAATTGTCGCAGGTTCATTAGCCTAACCGGTTTGAATTTTCCAAAAATTAAATTCTGAAAAAAAGAAAAACTTATTATGCACCAACTAGACGAATAATATGCGAAGAATGTATTTCGCAGAATAAAAAATCGAACAGAAATCGTAGCTTTTACAGTCGCTTCAACCACAGCCGAATTTCGCAGAATAAAAGATTTAACAGAAATCCCTACACTACTGCTTTTACAGTCGCTTCAACCTCAGCCGAATTTCGCAGAATAAAAGATTGAACAGAAATCCCTACACTAATGCTTTTACAGTCGCTTCAACCCCCAGCCGACGATCAACAGAGCAGTCAAAGAAAGAGGAGCCGTGGGCCGAGCTTATTTGTGGAGTTCCAGGTAAAACTCCAGCAAGAGCTTGGCCCCTCCCACCACGCTCTCAAGTGATGGGCGCAGACGGGTTCCGGGAAGAGATCCCCGTCGACCAAACACCTTCCTCTGTCAGGAAAACCTGGCTGACCACAACCTCGAGAGGTTGAGGCCAACATTGCCTATGACAGAGGGCCGGGTCATTACGCCCCGGCCGCCGACGCGCGCCGTTTCGACCTTCAACCTTCTCAAAGTTGATCCGGCAATACCTGGGCCCAGAGGTTTGATCTTCATCATCGTCGTTGTCTCTGCATATGTTTCCTCCGGGGCCACGTTAATAAAGTTAGATAGCGGAATTTCTGGTCGTTGAATTTTTTCATCAAACAAATTCGAAAGGTTAGGAGTTCTCAACTTGGACACAATAATCGTAAAGAATTGCCTCACGGGTCGAACGAAATAATTTTTGTAATTCTGGTTTATCTCCGGCAAACTGCTTCTCATATACAAGAGAAGGGAAAAATGGAGGGCCATTACTAAAGAGTTCTGGGGGCCGGAGGGGAAGAAAGAGAAGGGGCATGAGATAAGGATTGAAGATTACACGCTTTATGTAGACGGAGGAAAGACGTTTCGAAAAGTGGAAAAGACGCCTCGAAATCGGCCGTACGTTCTATTATTCCAACTGTCAGCGGTTTCAAAATTTCAAAAATTTTATTATGCACCAACTCGGCGAATAATATGCGACGTTTGTATGTCGCAATTTTGTATGTCGAGAATAGAGAATTTCAAAAAAAAAAAAATCAAGTAGAAGTACGAATGGGGTATGCGAGCAATATGCGAAAATTCGCATAACTGAAAGATGAAAGAAAAAAAAATATAACTTTCGATTAGAAGAGCGAAGAGGGTATGCGAGCAATATGCGGCAATTTGATTACCCCCTCGCATAACTGAAAGATGAAAGAAATAAAAAAAGAAAAAAAAACTTTCGAGTAGAAGTGCAAATGGGGTATGAGAGCAATATGCGGAAATTCGCATAACTGAAAGATGAAAGAAAATAACAAATAAACTTTCTTGTAGAAATGCGAAGGGGTATGCGAAATCGCATACCCCCTAAACCAATACTTGATTTTATATCTTATGATATAAAAGTATATTCTTTAAATTACCGTTCATAATGTATAAAATGACCATTGTTATATTTTTTAATAAGTGGCTTTCTTCTATTGTCAATCAATTTCACATTAAACCATATTTATCTACATACCTTAACTCATAATCCACATTTTATCTAAGATTGAGCTTGAACATTATTATATTTTTTAATAAGTGGTTTTCTTCTATTGTCAATCAATTTCACATTAAACCATATTCATCTATATACCTTAACTCATGATCCACATTTTATC
>CACSLK010024540.1:8305653-8324240 GCA_902706635.1 Striga hermonthica | reverse complement strand
TTATCTAAAATTGAGCTTGAACATTATTATATTTTTTAATAAGTGGTTTTCTTCTATTATCAATCAAAATAACATTAAACCATATTTATCTATATACCTTAACTCATAATCCACATTTTATCTAATAAACATTTTATCTAAGATTGAGCTTGAACATTCTATGTCACTTTCATTTCACTTGCAACTTAATTTCATTTCACTTCTCTAGTAATTCATTGGGCGGGATTTTTTCCCTCCTTAATTTCAGGTATGCGAAAGATATGTGATTAATCACACATTGTTCGCCGTGCTGCGAAATAAAGGTTGGCAGGTTGCGTCTTTTCGTCTCGCAAAATGACAGTTGTTTTACGGAAAAGGTCGCTTTTCTCCGAAACGAAGTCCCCTCAGTCTTCGGCGCATTAAAAACAATTAATTATATTTTATGTATGTTTTTTTAACCAGATATGCGAAATCAAATGCAATTGATTGTCAATACGTTATGCGAATTAAGTGCGATGCATCGCATTTTGTTCGCAGTTCTGCGAATTTAAAGAGTCGCCTCTTCTCCGAAACGTCCCCTCAGTCTTCGGTGCATAATACGGCGCGCATATCAAGGAGGATAGAAATCTTCTTGAGTATATCTTCTTTAACCAGATATGTTAAATCATTTATTGTCAATACGTTATGCGAATGAAGTGCGATTCATCGCATTTTGTTCGCAGTTCTACGAATTTGAAGAGTCGCTCTGAAACGTCCCCTCAAGTCTTTGGCAAAATTAATAACGGCGCGCGTATCAAGGAGGATAGATATCTTTTTTATTAACCATATATGCAAAATCATTTATTGTCATAAAGTTATGCGAATGAAGTGCGATTCATCGCATTTTGTTCGCAGTGCTGCGAATTTGAAGAATCGCTCCAAAACGTCCCCTCAAGTCTTTGGCAAACTAATAACGGCGCGCTTATCAAGGAGTATAGATATCTTCTTGAGTCTTCTATAAAAGGTAGCTGAGATGAGACAATTTAATTAGGATCAGGACCATTTTCTCAACATTCTTCAACTCTCGCTTTCCTCAACATGCCGGTCAATGAAGTCTCTTCATGGTACGGATATGTTGAGAAAAATTGAAGGTTGAAGAATTGAGTGATGGGTCCTGATCCTCCTGTTGTCTTTGAGGGCGCGCTCCCTTTCACCGTCGTAGCTTCCACAATCTAGTATACCTCGGAAGTCCAAGCACTCTCCCTGGAGATCCCACGTCTTCCCAGCCACATGGTCGTCTCACATTGGAAGCTAAAAAAATTGGAGGCTGAAAAAACTGTAGGTGACCATGTATTGGGAAGGCTTGGAATCTCCGGCGAATTGCTTGGTCTTCCGGGGTTTACTAGTTTGAGTCGCCTACGACGGCGAAAGAGAGCACCCCTTCAAAGACAAAGGTGCTTGTTCTTCCGGGGTATACTAGATTGAGACTTTCAAATGTTTACAAAAAGTCAAACATGGGATGGCGAACACGTTCAACTCGCGGACCAACTTGTTTAACCCCCCATGTTCCTCCAACTTCCACACAATCATCCAATTGGTTCTGATCTTTCAAGTTGTTGTTTAACTCTCTGTTGTAGCCTCCTCTATCTAGTAATTTGTGTGCCCTTGTAAGGTTACTTGTAAACTATTTCAGTCGATGTAAAGTAGTTGAGTCCATGTAATTTTGCGACGTACATTCGTCGCATATTATTCTCCTATAAAAAATTAGTCGATAATTTGTGTGACCTTGTAAGGTTACTTGTAAACTACTTCAGTCGATGTAAAATAGTTGAGTCCATGTAAAATTGTGACGTACATGTGTCGCATATTATTTGCCTATAAAAAATTAGTCAATGTAAAGTAATTGAGTCGATGCAAAATTACGACATATACGTCGCATATTATTCGCAGAATTGGTGCATTATTAATTTTTTAATTTTTTTAAGTTCTGTCTGTGATTTAATAATAAATTGAAGAAGACTACTATTAGGCGAAAGAACCTGCGATTATTACTCCAAATATTTCCGCATAAAAAACGCATAACACGAACTATAACGAATAACATCTATTTTTTATATTTGTTTTTGTAAATTTTCTATTTCACGACGTACAAAATTGCGACATACAAACGTCCCATATTTTCCGAAGAGTTGGTAAATTTATAAAAATTCTTGTTCTTTGACTAAATTAATAATGAATTGAAAAAGACTAGGCGAATCATCCCAGTTGTGCGATTATTATAGGATATGGTATGAGAATCGCACAATCAACCAAATTGTGCGATTATTATGGGACATGTTATGCGAATCGCGCAATCAACCCAGTTTCACTAATTTTTGTTAGTCAACCGTGTGCAGGTCACAAGTTAGGGCACCAACACAGTATTTTTCCCGTTAAAAGTATTGTTTTCGTTAAATTGGTTTACAATTAAAAACTCCATCTTCATCTTAATTGTCATGGATTGGACGTGATGGACAAGATGACGATTTGTGACATGTTTCTTACATGTACGACATCTCCTTGGGCGTCTTGGATGAGGAGTTGGCGTGTTTTGACCTTCTTCATTTGAAATAAAGTCATTATCACCATCGTATAGAGGGCACTTCACCCTGTTATGCCCGGTGACCCCGCACCGTGAGCACATCAGCTGACGCCGTACTCGACGTGATGATCCTTCTCCAGCAGAATAACGGTGAGTCCGTGGCCGACCTGCTTGTTTCGGATCATTTGGCAGAATTACCTTTTTACGCATAATTTCTGGGGGCAAGTGCCATTCATCTGGATGCGGGACGGGGCTAACGGTGCTTTGGTACATCCTTGCAACTGAGTAGGTTTTGTAATGGTCATTAACGAAATCCATTATATCTAACCTGACTTCTCTGTTACATATCGTAAATGCACATCATATTAGAATATAACAATTTTTTTTTAAAGAAAAAAGCGATAATGTTGTTTGGTGAACATTACCGAATAGCCGTAGATGCATGTAAGCAAGGTAGTAGATCTGCTTCAAACACACGACAATCACATGTTCTTGCCTCTAAATCTACCACGTAGGATCGTGTTTCTTCCATAACCTTATAACGTTGCATGTCGAGTGTGGTAATGGATAGAGTACGACCTTTCTCGAACAAAGGATCCAACCGCAATTGAGTCCACTGCGTTAGCGGATGATTGCGACCCTCGGCGGATGCACGCCGAACAGCAAACCATTTCTCTATCGTTGCTCGAACACACTCCAACAACGAGCAAACGGGTACATCCTGGCCCAACGGAGTTTGTTTTTCAAACTTTCGCATGAATTGGATGTCATGAACCTATAGCGCCGTACAGGTGTAAAACACCTCGCCCCAAACATTTACCGGAATTTCACTAGTTAGCTTTTTAAATGCTTCGGGTTTGAGGCTTTGGATGATTGACAAGTAACGATAGAAGTTTTCACGCCGATAACAATATGTCGCCTTGTAAAATATGTCCAAGACAAATTTCCCAAAAGGCCTCATTTGTTTTGTGATGTGATAACAGCAAAATGAGTGATGCATCTCGGGGAACACTATTGGGACAGAATATATGATAGACTCATGTCTATCCGATACGATGAGGAGGTTATCAGGACAACCATAGGCCCTTTTCAATTGAGTAAAAAACCAACTCCAAGTCTCACGACGCTCTACATCATCAATGCCAACTACGAGGGAAAGATTTGGTGATTCCCGTCCAATGTGGCTGCAACAAACATAATGCCATTGTATTTTCCCTTCAAGTGGGTACCATCTATCACAATCACTGGGACACCAACTTGTTGAAAGCCCTCAATGCTAGCTCCTAGAGCAAAGAACAAGTGTTGGAATACCTTGCCAGCTCGTTGCAGTTCGACAATTGTACCTGGATTACGAACCTGCAACATGTGCAAGTAACCGGGAAGCCGCCCCCATGATTCTTCATGACCTCCATAAACTTTTTCAAAAGCACGGTGTCTTGCTCGTAGGGACACATTGTAGCTGATCGACAAACCATGCTCCTCCCGCATTTGTTCAATAATTCTCCGTGTAGATACCGTCTAGGGATTTGTCTGAATAGTTGGTGCGTAAATATGAGTGAGAACCTTGGAATTAGCCGAACGGTGTCGATTGTGCGTCAATCTCCCTTCGGATGTATGCTCGAGTTGCAAAGTAGTGATTCTCCATACATCTCGATTTGCCCTTGCACATAACTTGTAAGAACACCCTTCATACTGACAAATAGATAGTAACCTAGAAGTGCAGGATTTGGGTGTTCGACACTCAACTTTTTGTTGCAAGTGATACAGTTGGATGGCATAAATCAACTCTTCTTTCGAAAGAAAGACAGACCCCAAAGATAATTCTATATTGTTCGAGGGTAAGTGGATGGGTTGTCTATCTGATCCAGTTGTCGTGGGCGGCATAGGAAGGGACCACATTCGTGGCACAACGTCGGATTGTCGGGCGCTACCTCGATTCATTATGCAAGACTTTCAACCTCAATATGCTCGGTGATTAATCTTAGCTCTTCAATATGCTCGCTATACCACGCCCTGAAAAGCTTGAACATTTGCTTCTCATTGACCTCTTTGTCTTCGTCTCCTGAGTCACCATTGTGCGTGTTGGTTTGGTCATCATTATTGTCATCGTCACGAGAATGACCTGGTTGGTTCGAACAACCCGCGGTTTGATCATCAGCGCCCCGAGGATATCCAGTATGTGTAAATGCACTAGGGCCTGCTTGAAGTGAATATGGGGCCTCCTGGGAAAATGCAGAACTACCAACACCAAAAAAACTTGGAAATACACCTTGGGACGCCATCATTTGCGTGAAGCTTTGTTGCGCCGTCCTCGAAATCCCTACATTTACTCGCTTCTCCAACTCCACGTAAATGTTGGGAGTTTTTTGTTCTTCAATCAGCTCTAAGATATCCTCACTGGATTCGATTTCATCTTCACAACTCGTTCTCTTCCATTAAATACTGCCCACAATATGTACTCAAAAATACAAGGATCGACCTTCAATAATGCTTGAACACGAGAAACTACTTCAGAATACATTTGTCGGCCGTAATTTATTCTCATCAGCTCTGCCACTCCACCAAGATATGAACCCCCGGAAAACGTACCACCATAGCTCACGCATACTCTAACACGGGTGCCAGCCATTCAAATAAGTGAATAAGTGAACAACAAAAGGAATTAAAATGAAAAAAACAGAAAATTGCAGTAGAGAAGAATGGTGCAGAGTGCAGACGTTGAATTGTTAGAGTCTTAGAGATTATTGTTTTTTTTGCCTGCATGATAAATGCACAGACAAAATCCTCACCTGTGAAAAAGCAGTCAATTAATGAGGTGCGTAACTTATGCGACAGGTATGCGATCAAATTCCAAATAGTCGTAAAATTGCCATGACGATATGGCCCTGCGAAAAAATGGCACGTAATCGTCAATTAAATTATGCTTTATTCGATTTTGTTATGCTATTCTTAATATGCGAGCGAAAAAATGTCGCATAATTGTCAATTATCCGACGGATATATGCGAAAGTTTTTCGCATACTAGTAAATTATGCGATTGACTTGGATATGCAATTTCCAGGAAATGCGAATTCAACAAATTATGCGAATTATATGCGAAAATTTTTCGCAGAGTCATAAATTTGCAAGGTCGATATAGCCCTGCGAAATAAGGCGCATAATCATCGTAAATTATGCTGCATTCGATTTTGATATGCGATTCTTAAAACTGCGAAAGATGTTCGCATATTTGTAAATTATGCGTTTGATGTGGATATGCGATTACAAAAATGCGAAATGTCGCATTAGTCATAAATGATGCGTCCAGTTGGATATGCGCTGGTTCATTTGGACATGCTAGTGTAATATTGCATAGCATTTCGTGAATTTTGGGGTGTAAAAGAAGTTATTTGATGGTGCGGTGTGTCAAAGAAAGAATAGATTTATAACGGGGTGAAAAAAATTTTGACCCATTAATTCATGTATTCTGGTGGGCCCACAAATTGAATGGGTGTACAAAATTACATAACTGCCCTTAAATGTTTTAAATTTGACTAATTAATATCAAGTTATTTACCATATTGTCATTAATGATTGACTTGTTTATTAAAAGTTTGACTTAGAGTCTTAGACATGGCCACGGGTCGCCCGACCCGCCGACCCGGCCCGATCAAATTCGTTGACCACGAGTCCAGGCCCGGCACGAATTTCAAACGGGCCGGTCAAGGGTCATGTTTTTTTTTTTAACTGGGTCAGGCCGGGTCCGTGGCGGCATGGAAAAATACATTGCTTTTGAATTTTTCTTTTTTATTTTTTGGGTTTTTTTTATGTGGCCAGTTCCAAACCCGAGTCGGGCCCGGCCCGGCCCGGCTGCGGGTCATGGACCAGGCACGACCCTAGGTCCGTCCCGACTCAAGGTCGTCGAAACCCAACCCGGTGGCTCGGCGAGCCGGGCCAATTCGTGGCCTGGCCCGATTTTTGGTCATGTCTAGTTTGACTTGATTATAGTCATTAATGTAATAGATCCAATGGTTTAGTTTTATTTCATTGTAACTCAAATGAGAAAGAAGCACACTGAAATAAATAAGAATGATTTTGAACCATTAGAATAAATTTCATTAATGGTCATGATTAAGTCAAACTTTACTAAATAATAGTCAATTATTAATGACATAATAGTAAATAAGTAGTAATAGTATAGTCAAATACATGCAAATTAAGGGTAAATTAGTCACTTAAATAATGCCAACTACGTGGAGCCACATCCACCATCCACAACACACCCACTCCGCCACTCGTCATCTACCCCCATCCCCCTCTCTCTCACACAACACACACTCACCTTTAACTTCTCTCCTCTCTCACACACATCGCACAATCAGATTTAGATACAGAAAAATACACACACATTCACAGATTCTCAAAATATACACACACAAATTGAGTCGGCAGGCAACCATTATTACCGGTGATGTGCAGCCCCAAACCGCCGTCATCGTCTCCATGGACCGCCGCCACCATCTTCTCCGACGGTCCCTGCGTCCAACATTCGAGCCAGGCCGACAGACGGAGGCGAGTAGACGCGGCGGCGAGACGTCGAGTCGGCTGACAGGGACAATGCGACGGCGGCGGACGGAAGGGAGACGTCTCGACGGCAGACGGAGGTCGACCCGATTTATCCGATTGGTCGTCTCCTTCAGGCAGATCTCGGTTCCGGTGGTGACTGCGTCTTGCGTGTGGGTCGAGGGGCGGCAGTGCGCCGACTGAAAGGTCGGCCGGAAAAAGAAAAATTAATGGCAGAGGAGTTCATTGGTTGCAGAAAAAAGACTGAAAATGGACTTTGGGTGTTTGGTTTGAAAATTAGATAGCCTATAGGGGCCATTTTGCAATTTTAAAAAACTTTGATTATGAGGCAATATAATTATTGATTATGAGGCAATATACTTATTGATTAATATGTAATTTACTAAAAAAATCAAGTAAATATGGATTATTGATAAATAGCTTGTGGTTATTCAATATTTTTTTCAAAAAGTTTATTTATTTATTTTTTTTTTTTTGGTATAAAGAAGGTGGCCTTAGGCCTACATGAGGACTCGGCGGAAGTATGACACCTCAATTATATCATGCTCCAACCACGCTCCCATTCCCGAAGGAGGGGAGACTACACGTTGTAGCCCAAGTGGGGTAGAAGATGCCAGGTTCGCCAAGAAATCCGCTGCGTAATTTGCTTCCCTATGTATATGTTGGATTCGGATGGTCCAATCAAGCTGGATAATCTTCTGAATTGCCTTTACCATCGATATATGGGTCCCACCAATAGCTTTTGGATTGTCGATCATCTTCGTCACGCATTGGCTGTCGACCTCAGCAATCACCGGCGGTATTCTCTCTCCCACGCCAATTGCAAACCTTTGTAAAGACCTCAAAGTTCCGCTCCTGTAATCGTGCAATGCCCGATGTTCAAGCAAAAGCCCTCGATCCATCTGCCCATCTCATCCCGAATCAGCCCCCCCGCTGCGCTCAACCCCGTACGAGAGTCAAAGGCACCATCTGTATTTATTTTCCCAACCCGGCTCTGGTGGGACCCACCTAATCAGCCGTGTCACATGCTTAACAGCTCCAACCCTCGCAAAATCCATTTCAGCCCGTGAATAGCTCTCAGCCCGTCTCAAAACCTCATTAATTTTCGCCCCAATAGAGCTAGATTTTTGCTGGAATACTCGCTCGTTCCTCCAGGTCCAGGCGCGCCACACAACCATCGCGAACAGAGTACTCCAATTCGTTCGCTTACCCACGCTGATTCTCCCCAAATTTTTTTCGCATCCAAATTATTAGGGGCTGGTGGAAAAAGCTGCCATCTTGACCGGCCGGCAGCAGGCGGCCCCAAACATGATAGACCGTTGGGCAATCTCGGAGTACGTGGATAATCGTTTCACTCGCCCCGCATAGATCACAGCTCTCGGAAGCCGAAATATGACGTCGCATTCTCTCGCGGTTGGTAAGCAGACGCTCCCATGCAGCCAACTATAAGAACATTCTAACTCTTTGCGGCACGGGGACCCGCCAAATTATCTTCCATAAGGGTTGGTCAGGATCTTTCTCCATGCGGGATAAGGCCTTATAAGCAGACTTTGTCGAGAAACGACCATCATCCGAATGGCCCCAGATAATGCGATCCTCCCCCGCCGAGCTGCACGGGGGAAGGGTGCCCGCGACTGTCGAGGGAAGCACGCCATGGAAGCACTCCCATTTCCATCTCCCATATTCATCTACTAAATCCGCCACCTTCGAGTTTAAGTGCATTAGAGGCGAGAATTGAGTCATATACCGGATCAGCGGTTCGGGAGTACCAAGCCATTTATCGAGCCAGAAACGGGCTGTTTCACCGTTTCCTATAACCCAACTTATTCCAGACACCACGTGGGGCCAGACTTTACTAATAGCACGCACTACATCTGAACCTTGTCTCCAATTAACTGCACCCAGATCATCTGAGAGATTAATGTACTTAGCCTTTATAACTCGCACTCATAGGGCGTTCGAATTCGTCAACAACTCCCAACCCATCTTCATGAGCAGCGCCTCATTCATACAACGGAGATCTTTTATTCCCAACCCTCCGGCATCTCTAGACTTGCATACATCCTTCCAGGCAACAAGGTGTATTTTTCGTCGTCCTTCTGACCTGCCCCACACAAATGCACGACTCCTCCTCTCGATCCCATCTTTAATTGTACACGGGAGGATTGTCGACTGCATGGAGTAGTAAGGTAAGGTGCTGAGTACTGATTCGGTGAGAGTCACCCTTCCCGCCAAGGAGAGCGACTTCATGCGCCATCCGACTAATCTTGACTCCGCCTTTTCTAAAATATGGTTATAGGTCTCTTTGGTCACTCGCCCGTGAATAACTAGGATACCTAGGTATTTGTCCAAATTATCTGTTAACTTGAAGTTGAGAAGTCGAGCCAAGCGATGTCGCTTCTGGTCCTCCACATTTTTAGAGAAGAAGACTTGCGTCTTCTCCGAACTCACTTTTAGTCCCGACCGGAGGCAAAAGTCATCGAGCACGTTCTTTAACACCAAGGCCTGATCATCTGAGGCCACCAAAAAAAGGAGCAAGTCGTCAGCGAACATATGGAATGGCACTTCTACAGCCCCTCTTCCAACTAAAATCGGGCGCCACTCTCGTGCATTGACTGACTGGCATATATGCTGTGCGAGCCTCTCCATGCAAAGCACAAAGAGATAAGGTGAGATTGGGTCTCCCTGCCGGACTCCTCTAGCCGGCCGGAATTCCTCACCCAACACTCCATTCCACAACAACTTCATCGAGGCTGGCATAACTCAGTGCACAATAATGATAAATAAACTACACAATAGCGTGTGTGTATATGCACAATTGTGTTCACCGATTGACATTTTAACATTTTCATTTCATAATTTATATATTTACTTACTATGTATATATTGGTCGAAATAACTGGATTATAAAAAATAGAAAACATATAAACATATTGAAACATGAAAAAATTGAACCAAAAAATTTATTTTGGTCGATTTGTTGTTGTGCAGTCCTATAGTCGTTAATTTGCAATTTATCTTATACTATTGTGCACGGTTTCTATCGCTATTATGTTGTTTGAATCGATAGAAATTTTGTCACAAACCAAGCAAAATTATTTGATTTACTCGGTTAGTTAACCAAATTATCTTAATTAAAACATCATACATTTATATTAAAAACACATTTAGTATTTTAGTAATTTAATTTATTATGTTTTATATTATTATCGATTGTAAAACATAATATTCAAAATACCGAAATCAATAATGTGCACTCTCACTTTTTTTTCCAACGACATCAACACTCATATTAATAGACCAACGGCCGAAAAAATTACAAAGTCCCAAAATAAAGCCTACATAATGGGAGGTTACATAATCCAAACGCAACCTAATCGAAACATACATGTCCAAACAAGCCCCTGACGAACAGCAACAAGAACAGAAAACGAATGCCATAAACATAACAACCATCTCTAACCATAAACACAAATACAGACATACCACTGACACTAGACCTGTACGTCCCTATCTGCCCCGATTAGATCTCTTGGAAATCTCTCCAATCCTGCATTGCACTGTCCACTAATCTCTTTGCTGTCATTTCTTTGTTGTCAAACACCCACAGATTCCTCGCTTTCCACAGCCACCATAAAATATACGTGGTAAGTTGAATTCTATCTTCAAAAATCTCCTTATAGTCAATAGAACTCAACCACCACCACCAGTCCTGGAAAGTGTTGTCCTCGTCTGCCGGTTTCTCCCAAAGAACAGGTGCCAACCTCCATGTCATTTGAGCTTTGGAACACAAGAACAAAGCATGCATCACTGTTTCTTCCATTTCCCCACAGCCTTTGCAGATAAGCTCCACATCCAAACCCCTCTTGATCAAATTGCAATTAACAGGCAAGATATTGAAAAAACATCTCCATATAAAATGCCTCACTTTGCCTGCTACCTTTAGATTCTAACACCTCAATCTAGCTCTTTTGTTGAACTGAGCCAATCTGCTAGTTTCAGCTCCCTGATATCTGCTCCACTCAGCCCTACAAAGCTCCTCATAAGCATTTTTAACAGAAAAATTTCCTTTGTCAACAAAGGTGCATTGCCTCACATCTGCAGAACTAGGATTAAGTGTGTTAATGGCCAGAATTTTGTCAGCCACATCATTCTGGTATAAAATTCTAACCAGCACTTCATCCCACTCCTCTCCATTATTCAACAATAAGTCCTTCACTCTGAATTGGTTACCATCCACCTGCACTCTTAGTTCAGGCTTTTGCCCTTTCATTTGAGGAATCCAACAGAACTCATTAAGCTTTGTCTCTTTCCCATCCTTAATAATTATGCTCAGATGGTTTTTCAGCCATGGGATAAAAGCTGCCCAGGAGTTCCATAACCATGAAGCTTTTGATTTCTTGTTATAATAAAAAATAGAGCAAGAAGGGAAATACCTGGCCTTTAACACTTTACAAACAAGCAGTTCAGGCTTCTCACAGATCCTTCACAGCTGCTTAATGATCAGAGCCTTATTAAATAGCTTAATATTCTGAAATCCCAGCCCTCCATTCTCCTTTGACCATGTCATTTTATCCCAAGCCAGCCAGTATACTCCTTTAGTTTTACCTTCCCCTTTCTTCCACCAAAACTCAGCTAACACTCTGTAAATCTCCTTGTATATCCCCACAGGCAACACAAAACAGGACATAACAAAGATTGGGTGGGCAATAAGAACTGCCTTCACCATCACTTCTTTCCCAGCAGTAGATAGTAGGTGATTCTTCCAGCTGCTAATTCTAGTTCTGACTGTGTCAACCACAAACTGGAAAGCTTCATGCTTGGATGCTCCAATCCTTAGAGAAAGCCCTAGGTACCTGGTTGACCTCTTAACCATCACCCCAGACAAAATGGAACAGATCTTCTCCTTCACATCCACCGAGCAATTTCTACTCAAAAACATAGATGATTTGTTAAGGTTCACTTTCTGACCTGCAAACTTCTGGTACCTTTGAAGCATATCCATGATCAATTCAGCATGATGCTCATCAGCTTTGCAAAACAGCAGTGCATCATCAACAAACAAGAGATGAGTGATCATAGGGCACTCTTTTGCCACTTTAATACCCCTGAAGAGACCCTGCTGGACATTATGAGCAATCACTGATGAAAACAACTCAGAAACCAAAAGGAACAGATAGGGTGAAAGAGGATCACCCTGTCTAATTCCTCTAGTTGGTGTGATAAAACCTCTAACACTGCCATTTAGATTAAAAGAGAATGATGAAGTAGAGACACAAGCCATTATCCATCGGATAAATTTGCTATGAAAGCCCATCTTCTTCATAGTCAACCTTATGCAGTTCCACTCCACACGATCATATGCCTTCTCCATGTCAACTTTCAGTGCTAAAAACACATTTTTCCCAGACTTGTGCATGTTCAGAAAGTGAAATATCTCCTGAGTAATCACCACATTGTCAAGGAGCTGTCTCTCCGGTACAAAGGCAGTTTGAGCTGCACTAATGCAACCATCCAGGCAACCTTTAAGTCTCTCTGCCAAAACTTTAGATACAATCTTGTATAACACCCGACAAAGACTTATGGTCTATAGTTGCTTAACTGCTCATGATACAGACATTTTGGAATCAAAAATATCACCGAATGATTCCAATTTCTCAGCATAGTACCTGATTGGAAAAAGTCAGTCACTGCCTTGCAAATATCTGTCTTCACCAGGTGCCAGAAATGTTGGAAAAATTTTGCAGGCATGCCATCCTCCCCCGGAGATTTCTCAGGATCCATATTGAATAGAGCATCATGAATTTCCTTTTCACTCACCCGTCTGATGAGATCATTGTTGGTGCTATCCGAGATACTCTGAGAAATGTGACTGAGAAGGTCCTCACCCCTGCCTGACCCCTCTGATTTGAACAGTTAGGAATAAAAGCTGACAATGTAATCTTCAAGTTTTTGCTTCTCCTCAATGACCTCTCCAGACCCAGACAACAGCCTCTGAATAGCATTACTTTTTCTCCTTTGCGCAGCAAAGGCATGAAAGAAACGAGTGTTTTTATCCCCTGCTTTTAGCCAAAGGGCCCTGGACTTAGCCCTCCAGTATTGCTCTTCTTCCATAAAGGCCTTATCTAGGTCAAATTTGGTGGCACTCCAGTCAGCCCAATTCACATTTTTTGTGTACAAATTATTCTTTTTACCGAGTACCGAATCGAAAGATTCGTTCCCCGGGTCAATCTCACGAGGAAGGCGGTTCGGAATTCAGCTTTGGTATTGACAACACATAAAAGCAAAATAAATCCTAAACATTCTAATCAAATAGGGGATGGAAGAATAATTATCAAATAAGAAATGAATAACTATGCAAAAATGTAAATCTACCTAAGAATATGAATGAAACGAGGATGGAGAAGCTAGGGAATTGGGGATAATGCATTCAAGTTCTAGCAAAACCGGGCAATTCATTGTTCGGTACGAGATTGAAACTCTCGCTTAGACATCCAGCGGTTCGCTCCCAATAACTCTTCGTAACAAGGGATTGAACATAGACGAACAAGTTCGAGCATACAACACAGGTCAATTATCCCAATCCCAATAACTTTTCGTAACAAGGGAAGGGTCATTGACAAGTGCATATTTCAATCTATAACACGTAGATTAGTCAATTACGACATCGTCTACCTCATGTGAGCCAAAGTCTACGACTTCTCCCCTTTCGGTTCAAAAAGTCGCTAATTTAACCAGAAGAGTATTAATCGACTAATCACATAGAATCAATGAAACCTAACTCGACTAATCAACATCCAATTGTCACCAATTGCAAGATCGAAGTATCACTCTTCGATTATATCAATCAATCAAGCAAGAATATATAAATCCCTAATCGAAACAACTCACATAAGAAAGAACAATTTCAAGCCCGAGAGATGCACGTTAAACAAGAACAATCATTCTCCTATCCCTAGCACACAAGATCAGCTATGAATCATGAATTCAACACGATAAATCGATTCTCCTAATTTAATCATTGTTCATGAATTAAAAAAAAAAAGAGAAAAGCTTACAATTATTCCAATCCAAGTTCGAATGTTGAAGTCGAGATACAAGCTTAATCCGAAAAAGAAGAAAAAAAATGGAAAATAAAAATGAAAAGAAGAAGGAAGATCGAGAAGAAGGAGAGAGGAGAAGGAGAAGAGAGGAGTTCGTGAATTTTCTCCGGCCCTAGGGCTTTCGCCCCAGTCGAGCGTCGAAAAAAAAATATGCCCCCGAACATCCCAAAATCTGCTACTTTAAAAACCTGATTTCGTGCGCCTCGTGGCCGCGGAGAGGCACGCAAGCCGCGGTGAAGGCGAGCTCCACGGCCGCGAGATTATCCGAGGCCGCGAGTTTCCGTGTCTGAAGTTGGGCGTGCTGGGAGGTTTTGGTCACCGCGGCCGCGGCGAAGGAAGAGTCGCGGCCGCGACTTGAAGTCTAGGCGCGTGTGATGGGTCTCCTCCTAGATCTGGAGTGAACCGGTGGAAATGAGCTCCGGTCTGTTCGAATCGTCTCCAAGTCGCCCGTGGACCGCTGCGAACACCTGCAAGAACTCAACACCGGAAGTGTTTTCCGGTGAAGAGCCTCCAACGCTCAAGTCAGTGAATGAGGAGGAGAGGAGCTCTGCTCAGTAGGAGCAGCAGCTGAATAATGAATGAGGAGAATAATAGTTAGGGTTTGGAGTCACCTCTACTCCTTTATATAAGGGTAGAAATGCTCACTGGAAATACCTGAAATGCCTAGCCGACTTACATGAAGTGTCCAAAATGCCCTGGTCGCTTTACATTCTGCCCACTCTCTGAGTCAGCACCTAGATTCCTTCTTATCTCGTATAGATTCTCTAGCTCAGGAAACCCTGCTTCGATATTGAGGTAAATGTGAGTCGCCAGAAGTACTCTAAGTCGATTCGGAGCCTTGTCGAGTCGACTTATGGTCCTGTTAGTATATCTGAGGTTCTTAGAATGTTCATTCGCCTTCTAGCGTGTCGACTTAGACCAAGTCGACTTCCTAAAGTCGTCTTTTGATCGTCCTTAGACCAGTAGTGATCCTTATATGATTGATAGGCCATGTTGACTTTGGAGGTATCGTCTTGATGATATTCTTGGCAGCGTGAGTCGAGTGACTAACGCTTGAATCGGGCTATGACAATAGGGCTATATCAGCGTGCTTGTTAGCTTTCGTGCACGATTTCACGTCACGGGCTCGTCTACGTTCGTCTGGCAATGGAATTTGATTCTGTTTTCTTCTACTTGTTGCCAACGAAATCTTCAATATAATTCAGTCCTCCCGAGGCTTTCAACTTGCACACCAAAAACAAAAGAAAAACCAAAAAACACACGAAAAACACGAAGAAAACCAAAATAGAGCAAAACAAGAAATAAACTATAAAATGAACTAAAACTCAATTAAACGACCTAAATGGGGGAAAAATAACGACAAAAAGATAACAAAAAGCGCAACAAAAATGGGACAAACAACATTACCACCATCAGCTCTCATCACTTCCATTTTAGCTGTAAGAGTTTGAATCAGTTTCTCATTATTCCTCTTGATGGGGTTGTACCATGACAATATGGCCCTTCTGGTGAATTTTACCTTCTGGTGTACTTTAAACATATCAGAGCCCTCACATTCTCCACCCCACCCTTCCTCCACTGCCTCCTCAATACCCTCCAATTTCACCCAGTTCTTATCAAATATGAATCTCTTCCTTGCAGGTCTCTGCTCCACTTCAGTATCATATAGTATAACATTGTGATCAGAAGCACACCTGTAAAAGTTAGACACCTCCATCTTAGGGAATCTCTGCAGCCACTCATGGGAAGTAAAAACTTTATCCAATCTTTCCTCTACATATCCATTCCCCCTTCTGTTGTTCCCCCATGTGAAAAATGCACCTTTCTGAATTTGCTCATACATATCCATTCCCATAATGAAATCCCTGAATGGTAAAAAGCTAGCCTCAGCTCTGACTCTCCCACCCTTTTTTTCCTCATTAGAAAAAATGTGGTTCCAATCCCCTGCAATAGCCCAACAATTCCCCCAATCACTCTTCTTCTCCAGCAAAAATTCCCACTGTCTGACCCTACTGCTCCTCTCAGAACTCATGTACACAAAGATCAACCAACACCAGTCAGACAAACCCATTCCTCTCACTTCCATTTGAATGCAAAACCCATTACTGACCATTCTCCTAACTTCAACTGACTGATCCCACATAACAAGAAGACATCCTTTACTCCCCTCAGGTTCAACCAAATGCCAACTGTTAATAAACCCCAACTTATTACACACCGTACTAGTAAATTTTTTGTTTTTTTTTTGTTTCAGAAAAAAAATAATATGAGGATGGTGGATTCTTCTGGAATCCTTGATTTGGGAAACTGTAGAGGGCCCACCCAGCCCTCTAAAATTCCACACAATAACCTTCATTGGTCACCTTGGGGCCACTCAAGGCTGGCCTTCTCCACCTTTTCAGCAGCAAGCTTAGTTCTCTTCCCTATTTGTTCCTCCTCCAAGTTTTGATATTCCACCAGTTGAAGTTGTTGCTCCCCACTTCTCTCCCTTTTCCCTCCAACTGCAGTTTGAAAAACCTCATGAGGTAAAGGATTTCTCATCAATCTACCAAGCCTCGCAGATGATCTTCTCCAAGTTTTCCTACTCTCAGGCATATGAACCTCAGAGCTTTCACCACCTTCACCCACGCAAGCATTCTCAGCAATCACCATAATATCCCCATTACCACTTGCAGCCTCCCTTATCACTTCCTCCACTATCTCCTCCACTACTCCTTGACAATGCACCAATGGAGAAACCACAATATCAAGAAGATTTCCCCCCTCCATATCATCTGGAATGAGAGAAACAGAAGATCCCCCTTCCCTATTATCCCCTTTCTCCGACTGCACCTGCTGTCTGGAAGTACTTGCATCTGCATTGGAGTCTTTCTTAGGATTTGTCTGGCGAGAGCACTCTTTAGGGTCAGAACCACTAGCATAAGATTGTCTATATCCATACAAACTATCACCCGCTTTTAGCCAATCACCAAACTGCCCATCCTGCAAACATCGATTCCCAATGTCTATAAGCCGCAATTCACAATTTCTATCAAGATGTCCAATGCACCCGCAATAATAGCACAGATTCACCAATCTTTCGTATTTGAATTGCACCATCACTTGCTGATCTTCCAGTTTCACCAACGTGCAGCGCGACAGGGGCTCCTTTGAATTAATGGTTGCCAACAATTTAATATAGAAACCTTCTTCTCCCCCCCAGTCTGCAGATTGTTACATTTTTTACCCCATCAAACACTTCCCCAATTTTCAGGCCAACTTCACAGCTCATCCAATTAAAGGGAACATTTAAAACATGAACCCATAAATTAACCAGGTCGAAACTTCTGTGCTTGCTGGTAAGCCCCCTTTGCCATTCCCTCAACACAAGGTATTGGTTCTCGAACAACCAGCTATGGCCGGCCGCCACTCTCTTCCTGTCTTCTTCAGAAAAAAATATGAATTGGAAAAAATTTGTTTCCAATTCCCTAACCTCGAGTCTTGGGTGAAGACGCCATATCGAGCCCATAGCTCTCTTAATCCCCAGCATAGACGCCTTTCTATCCCCAATGACTTTGCCAAAAAGTCTTTTACTGCACTCCTACTCTGTCGACACTATATCTCTCTGCTGAATTTCAACCCCACCCAATTCTTTCGACGATAACGAAAATTTTTGAAGTTTTTTCGTAACCTCGTCTCCCAAATCCCCCAATTCAGCCATAGATCAACAACACGAAACACCGTAACATGAGCTCAATCGATTGATAACCTTCACCAAAGGAATGAATCTACCCCCAAAATAATGTGCACTCTCAAATGCACAAATATGCATTTAATCTATCATTAATGTGCAGTATTTTAAGTGATTAGTTTTAATATATATATATATATATATATATATAGGGAATGGATCCAATGAGTACACATATTTAAAGTGTGTACGTGAGACCCGATCTCAGCCTTTATTTCTCGCCAAATCTGACGGTCAGTAGCAGCCTGTTAAATATATTTGTTGGTTCGTGGTTTTAGGTTGTCCCGTCTTTTTGAAACTTTCCGTCTTCTCCTAGTTCTTGATGCTATCTGCTCTCTCTCTCATCATTGCAATTTTTCGTTTCCCTATCTCAGCTAATTTTCAGACGCTTCCTCTCATCATCGTCATTTTTCGACGTTTTCTTTCGTCATCGTTTTTCGTTTCCAAAGGTTTGCAGATCCTATTTCCGTTCATCTTTCATCATTTGTTCTTCGGTTTCGGCTTTTGTTTCAGTTATTTTCTAATTTCTCGCAAGTTGGTGAGTATTTTTTTTTTTTTACTTTCCAGTGATGTTTTTTATTTTTTTAGGTTATGTTTGTGGTTGAATATCTTCGCAATACTTGTATTTTTTCTGTATTTGCTGATTTCGTTG
>CACSLK010024540.1:8220713-8243652 GCA_902706635.1 Striga hermonthica | reverse complement strand
ATCATGAGCGGTGGATGGCCGACAGATTTTATGGAGACTAGGGCAGCTAGCTCGCGGCGACTAAGCTCACGGACCTTCTTCAGTCTTTTCTTTACGTTTTTCTCTCCTTCCTTCAAATCGCCATCCCTCGATTTATTCCTCCAAACCTAACACCAAATTGAGCGCACGACATCATCAATCATGAGCGGTGGATGGCCGGCAGATTTTATGGAGACTAGGGCAGCTAGCTCGCGGCGACTAAGCTCACGGAGTCGCCGACAAGGGAGCTGTGTAGCTGCGCCTTTGATTACTGGCGACTCATGGTATGGGCGTTGAAGGTCAAATGAACGTGTCGTCTGGATTGTGAATGGAAGAGATTCGATCATGACCCGTTACTAGCAGTGCAGATTCGCTGGTGGGTGGGGTTGTACGGTGGTCTTGGGCTAATTCCCCGCTAATGATGGTCATGGATCGATGGTTGTGACTCTCAGTCGAGCGCATGTTGTCCGGTGAGTGGCAGTTTCAACTCGGATTCGTCGACAAGAGACAACATGGGATAAGGTTCATCAGGATTAATTTAAGACTTTTGAGCTAAAGTTATATCAATTTACCGATGGCATTAGATCGACGATTTTTGGGTGACCGCTGTTTAATTTTTTTGCTGGTTCATTTTGTGATTTTGGGTGAAGTTAGAATATGGATTGCTTGTTTTGTGTACTCGCTAGTATTCATAGAAATTGGAATTTGGAACTTGTACATATGAAAGAAGGAAAAGAGGTAGATGAGTATCAATAAATTTTTTTACATCTTATATGTGTTGTGGTGAATGAATGAGGTACATGGTGTACTATTATACTAGTTTATTGGGATTTAATTTAAGGAGGTAAATCAATTTAGATTTGGGAAGGTTTGTTAAGTAGGAATTAAGGTTGAGGTCGAGTCAAAAGCCAAGTAGAAAATATTTGTTGATGGATCGATCTCGAGAGGAGGAGCTGGCCTGGGGATTCTTTTGATCTCCCCAAGAGTGGATAGTTTGGAGTTCACAACAAAGTTGGGGTTTCGAGTATCGAACACTAAAGAAGAATATGAGGCGGTGATTAAAGGGTTGCAATTAGCTCAAGCAAGAAGAGATCGATAGGTCCAAGTGCACTCGGATTCCCAATTGGTGGTCGGACAATTTCAAGAAGGTTTCGAGATAAAAGAAGAAAAAAATACAGAAGTATGTGAACAAATTGAAGAAGTACAATGAGAATTCAGCTCTTTCAAGCTGATTAAGACACCGAGGGGGGAGAATGGACGGGCATATTTATTGTCTAAAATAGCTCAAAACTTGGTCGATTGAAAGAGTATGACTGTAACTTTATTACATATGGAGAAAAGCGCGGTGGAAGCCGAGGTCGCAGAAATCAACGAAGTGGATGACTGGAGGGTCCCTATCTTGTGAGGGTTGAAAGAAGGAGATTCTAAGGCTATCAAAATATTTTTCGAGCAAGGAGGAGTCCTTTATAAGAGGTCGTACGCAGAGCCACATTTGAGGTGTGTGACGAATAAGGAAATGAAGTATGCGTTGAAAGAGGTGCATGAAGTTTGATGCAGCGATCATAGCAAAGTTGGGGCCTTGGTCGCAAAAATTCTTTGAGTTGGATACATCTAGCCAACAATGAAGGTGGATGCAGTCTCAATGGTGAAAAGGTGCTTACAGTGCCAAAAGCACGGCCCACTCATTCATCAATCGGCAGAAACAATGGTCACAATAGTCGCCCCTGCCCCATTTTTGCAGTGCGGCATACCTGGTGGGACCAATGTTGAAGGGGTCTGGTCAAAGAAAATTCTTGATTGTGGCGGTCGATTAATTCACGAAGTAGGTGGAGGCTGAACCCTTGACCAAAGTCACAGAGGAAAAAGTCATACATTTTTTTATATGACAATATTTTCTGTAGGTTAGGTTTACCAAAAGTGTTAGTGTCAGAGAATGGAACTCAATTCAGTGGCTAGCGGATTCGAACTTGATGTGAAAATATGAAAATCGAGCAGTATTTTGCCTCGGTTGCTCATATGCAGGCTAACAGACAGGTCGAGGTCACTAATAGGATCATTCTGAATGGATTGAAGACAAGGCTCGAAAAGGCTTCAGGGGCGTGGATCGATTAGCTCACATAAGTACTTTCAGCATACAAGACCACCCCGAGGTCAATAACTAGTGAAACCCATTTCATCTTAGTCTATAGAATGGATGCATTTTTACCGGTCAAAATAAAATTGGAGTACCAAAGAGTGAGTGCATTTAGAGCAGAATAAAGAATTAGCTTGTGCACTTTTATACACAATCGACAAGCTGAGGCAACAAGCGTCGACCAGGGTTGAGGCCTATAAACAGAGGATGGGAGCTGTTCATGACATGAAGGTCAAGATCCAAAGGTTCCAGGTGGGTGACTTAGTCTGGAAAAAGGTCAACGTGTTGAAACATGTGGGCAAGCTGGACCCAAATTTGGATGGGCCTTACCTGGTCGAGATGGTTCATGCAAGAGGAGCCTATTCATTGAAGGATGCCAAAGGACGATCTTTGCCTAGGTTATGGATTGATGCAAATTTGAAGAAGTATTATGCTAGTAAATCTTTTTCCCTTTTATGAACATTCAATGTAACTCAGTATGTCTATGAAAAACAATGGAAATCTATATGTTGCTATTATATTTTATTGTTTATCCTGCTTGTTGTGCTTTGGTGTGACCTCAGTGGTAGGTCATTTCGATATTTCAAAAAATCTACCATGATCAAGGTTTCCTAGCTGGGTGGTCGATCCGCATGCGAGATCGGAAAAATAAATCCACCATGACTAAGGCCCCTGAGTTGGGTGGTCGCTTGTTTTGAATAATCTTAGTGTTGGGTTAGGCAAGTAGTTGAAGAAAAAAATTCACCATGATTAAGGTCCTCAGGCTGGGTGGTCGCTTGCTTTGAACAATCCTAGTGTTGGGTTGGGCAAGTGGTCGAAGAAAAAAAACCACCATGAATAAGGCCCTCGGGCTGGGTGGTCATGTTTTTTTTTTTTTTAACAATCCTAGTGTTGGGTTGGGCATGGTAAAAAAAAAATCCACCATGGTTAAGGCCCTTGGCCTGGGTGGTCGCTTGTTTTGAATAATCCTATTGTCGGGTTAGGCAATTTCTATAAAAACTTAATTCAGGCGTGAACCACTCGCGTTGCCTAATTATGGTGCTATACTCGACTTAATTTCAGTGATGTACGCGTTTATACTTTGGTAGAACATTTAGTTTAACCGTGATGACGCATTACATTAAATTTGTTGTAAACTTGGTCGTATTGGACTAATGAATGTGCGAAGCGGTTGATAAACATCCATAGCTGGTGGCCAAGCAACAACGAAAATAAGCAAACATTCACCCATCTAATAAAACATAAGTGCACACATTGTTCAAAATAGCATTACAAAAAATGTTCAAGTAAGAGGAGGGGAAGAGTTGTCATTGGCTTGAACATCAACAGCGACCAAAGTTCCTACAGGCTCTTTTGATGAAGTGGCCTGGTCGATCGTCGCTTTCGTACCCTCAGGAGTAATCTGGGTTAGTTGTTGAGCATGGCGGAGAGATGCTATTCTCAAGACCACCCCAAAACAAGCACTTGCCAAACGTCTCATTCTACCATACGTGGCTTTGGGGGAGTATAGGATCTCCATTAAAGCCAGCAGGGCAATTTGGTATTTTTTGTCAAGTGCCTCCATGTCAACCTCACCATTAAAGCATTGGGCCACCGCTTGACCATACACCTCATCAATGGCCACTTCCATAAACACCTGAGCCGCCGGCACGAACATGCATAAGAACTAAAGGGATTGGCAGAAGTCGTCGACCACTTACTGGCGGTAGGAGTCGAGGAAGGCCTCCTATATAGAAGAGTAGAAGAAAGCTCGTCGACCTTCTTCGGACCCGATGAAATAGCAGAATTCATTCTTGTGACGATGCTCCCGTCGGGACATCTCAGCCGTTAGCTCGACCTTTAGTGCATTCCGACGCTTCACCTCGGCCACTAGGTCGGTGTTGGTAGCCTTGAGGTCTTGGATGGAGGGACCTCATCCACCAATTGCCTCGTCAAAGATAGGCATGACGGCAAAAATGAACTGAAGTGCACAAAATAATTAGTACAAGTAAGCAATAACTAGAAATCGGGTAGTGTTAATCATCAAGTGGAAACAAAAGGACATGTGCCCAGCTATTGGCCGTATAATCTACTCGACCAGTCTGTTCATCTCCCCATCGGTGGGTTTCGGCCTCAGGAAGACACTTCATTAGGTGTCTGCTGATCGTCGCTTCCTAAGAGTTGGTGACTAATGAAGAGATGGCCTCGACCAAAGTGCTCTAGGGAGGTCTAGAAGTTGACTCTACTGGTGGAGTCAGGTGGTCAATGGAGATCCCATGTGGAGAAGAGGTCAATAAGGGGACGTCCTCAGGAGTCACAACTTCAACGCGCGTTGTGCGCGGCTGCATTTTAGGAGGAGGCCCTTGTTAGTGTTATATACTGAAAGCTTAGCTTTGGATGATATTACACTTTTACCCTTTATGAATGAGAAACATGTTAGATTAAACAAGTTCTACGTTCTATTCTTTTGCACTTAGATAGAGTGGGTCGTCACCGGGCGAATCGAAGATCATTCTATCAGTTACTTGCGAAACAAGAATTGTGGGTCACAACATAGATGGAAATGAGCACCCCATCCGAACGGTTGTAGTGTCAACGGTACAGTTTGTCTTGAATGATCAGTTGCACTAGTACATGTATGTATTGAATAGGATCTCAGAGAGGAGAAGTTCGTTTTATATTGATCGTCGCTAACGAACTAGGCCTCGGTTACTTACTGCGTTCTCTTAACTCGTAAGATATTAAACAGACATATATATGCAGTGTATATTATTTTGATTCACATTAGTGAGGTTCAGTTCACTTAATTAATAGTCCTACTGTCTTGGATAATATTGTTGCATATATGATGTGCTATTAGGAATATTAAACAGTTAAAGGTGAAGTCTTTATAAAAGAACCCTTTCTCCCTCGGCAATTTTTTCTTCCCTTTCTCCCTCTCGCGGCACCCCTCGCTTTTTTCAGTATGATCTCTTCCGGTGGCGGCGAGGCCGGATCTGTGGCCGCCGCTGGTCGCCCTTCCTTCCCTGGCGTCGTTTTTACTCGGTTTCGCAGCCTCGGCTCCTTCTTTCGTCTCTCATGTTCGTTGATAGGTGGGGTACCGACGGCGGTTCCCGGTCATAATCTGGGCTAGTATATGAAGCTCATTGCGGTTGGGAGTCCGTTTATTGTTCTCTACCTTGGTCTGGGTTGATTGGTGGGCTTGGTGCTCAGTGAGTTTTGGGGGTTACGGTTCGATTGGGCCTCTGCGGTTTCTCCGGCGGGGACGACTGTCGGGGCCTGTTTTGGCCATTTGGGTGCCTAGGATTGGTGGTTCAGGGCGTTGGTTGGGTTTTGGGGCGCTTAGTAGGGGTTCGGGAGAGAGAAGGTGGGCTTGCGGCTGTGGTGGCGGGGCAGCGATGGTGGTGGTTGGGAGGGGCTCTAGTGGCTGCTGTGTGTCGTGCGTGGTGGTTGTCGGGGTTGGGGTTCGTGCAGGGAGCGACTATCCCTGCGCATCTCCTTTTGGGTTGCTTGGGATCCGGTGAACCGAAGCTGGGCTAGTGGTGTTAATCTAGCTCGGGTTGATCCGGTTGGGGTTGCTGGGCCTGTTCTCCTCGGTCAGAGGGTTCTGTCCTTTGGGTTGGGTTCGGGGGCGGGGTCCCACCTCTTGTTAGGCCTTCGACAGTTTTGGGGGTTGGGACTTGGTTAGGGGCCTAACCTAGAGTTGGTTTTAGCTGCTTCTTCGGTTTAGTCGGTTCTCCGGGGGAGGGTCGTTTAGTTTTTTGCTATCTGGTTTATTTTGTAGGTTGTCCTTTTATTTTGCTCAGTGTGTTTGTTCGTCTTTTTTGTTTCAGAGATGAATACAGGCTAGGCATTGTGCAGTGGCTATGTTTTTCATTTTCTTTTATTTTCGTTTGTGGAGTTCTCTAGACCGCCATGTGCGTGTTCTCTCAGTTTTCTATTCCTGTTTGTTTTTAGAAGTTTCTTTGGTTTGGGCCGTTGGCCCCTGTCTCATTACCCTGTTGGGGTCTTGTAATTTGTTCCTTTGCACTTTTGTGCTCTTCTATATTATTTCTATCGTTTCTAAAAAAAAATGTGCTATTAGGATATTTATGGTCACCATGTACATTTAGTTTGATGATGTCTTCGGAGTGAGTTCATGAAGGATTATTATGTTAAACCCTGCAGGTGGATTAAATTCTGGCATAGTAATATGTGATGAACGAGCACTAGTTTTGGTAAAAAAATAATATATTAATTAATTCTTGATTATTAGTAAACAAATTAATTAATGGACATTATATCTTAAACATGGGGAAGTAATTTGGGTAATTATTATTGGAGTCTCAATTGTAAATTGGACTTGAAAAAATGAGTGCAAAAATGTTATGTTAGTGGCTCATAATATTATTAAATTAATAAGAGGAGTCGGCTTGACCCACAGTTGGTCTAATTAATTAAGGAGTCCTATTCCTAATCTCTTAAAAGGTCTCTACTGTAGCTCTATATATACACCATTAGGCTCATGGAAAAGAGAAGAAGAGATCAAAATTCTTCAACGTGCAATATACATCACACGCCCGAAATCTTTCTCTCTCTCTCTCTCTCTCTCTCTCTCTCTCTCTCTCTCTCTCTCTCTCTCTCTCTCTCTCTCTCTCTCTCTCTCTCTTCTCTCAGCTTTATGTTCGAGCTTTATCTTCTTCTTGTTGTTCCACCGATAGAAGTTGAAGAGGTGATTGAAATATACAGTAGAAGATCCGAGGTAATTGGGATACATATATTCATCAACCCTGGAGATCAACCGAGCCAACGAGTCACGACCCGATCAGCCGCGACCCGATGACCCAGCCCCGCCAGAGCACAGTCGTGAGCCGTCTCGACCCAACCGGAGCCGCCAGCTGCTGCGACACGCCAACTGGAGGAAGCTGGCGATTTGACTGGCGCAACCCTGCGACCCGACAAGTCCGACACGACGTCCCACACGATCGATCGTGAGCCCGAGACGTGCCGTTCGTGATCCCGACGTGTACGTGTGCACATCCCGGTCAACCCGAATCCGCCATATTCAGAAACTTTTAAGCCGTAAGTTTTCTACGTCAAACCTTTAGATCTGCTGCGCATAGGTTTATGTTTGCTATTGAGTTCGTAACTTGTACATTACGAGATCGTCATAGATCCCAACAATTGGTATAAAAGCACTTGGTTAATTTGTTTTGTACAAAGTTGGAATATTTATGGCTTTATTTGACAAGGTGTGTTCATCCATTCGCCTAGGGGTTGACCGGATAAATATAACTATTTGTTTAGAAAACATGTGCATCCATTCCTTGGATCTAGGATCAAATTATGTAATTTTGTAAAATATATTTTTCGTATTTGTGATCGGGGATTGATGACCGGAAGATCACATGGATCAACGACCCTTAAAAAGTACAACCGTACATGGGCCCGAGGACAACCATCGGCAGCCAGGCGGCACAACCGGTGGCGAATGGCGGCTCATGGCGATCCGGCAGCGGCGCACTTCGTGCGCGCAAAAGACGAAAAAATATATTCTAGCCGATTTTTCGAACCACCTGTGGCCAGCGACGGAGAAATTTGACTTGGCGGACAAGCAGTACAATATCAACCAAGATTCTACTGAAATAGAGTTCCAGTTGAACATAGAAAGAATGTACAAGGTTTCCTTGATTAAGGAGACTCAATATTTAATGGCCATAATAGTGGATTTATTTATTTAAATTTATTATGCCATTATTTATTTATTTATTTATTTATTTATGCATGTTAATTAATTATTTCTTTTGTATGAGATTAATTTAGAATTGTATATTTATTTATGCATGTTAATTAATTATTGCATTTGCATGGGATTAATTTAGAATTGCATAAATATTTAAATATTTAAAAGTCCTAATTTAAATTATACTAAATTTGAGAAGGGACATTAAATTAAAGTTAATTTTAAAATTTCTAAGGCCTCCATTTCTAATTTGTCGGTAAATCAATAAATTGTGGTATGGACTCCCCCTCAGATGACATCACTAAAATTAGTTGTAGGATTACCATGACGAATTTCTAATTAGCTGATTAGAGAAAATCTTATGAGAGCGTATGAGCTTCCCCTCATATGACGTATCAAATTTGGCGACCTTAGGATCGAGAAATAGGATTCACTTAGAAAGCAATTAAATTTATTAACCCCACTCGGAGTCCCTGTATTCTATTACATGGCCTAACAGAAACTGACGATTAATTTCGTTTGTCATGAATTTGGTTTTGACTTATAGAAATTAATGGGTTCTAAAAAAGCCCTTCTCTGGCGAATGTTGAGTTTTTGTAGGGTTACCCTCTTATCATGCATTATTCACGGTGTTTCGAGATATCAGTGAATTTAAGTTAATATTGTTTTGAGGATGTCAATATTAACAATTAAATTCATAGTGTTTAATATGTAAATTTTTTTTCATGATTCTCGGCTATATTCATCATGTCGTTCAGTCCGTTATTTGTCATTCTAAAAGAAAATCAGCTTACTGGTCCTAATTACATTGATTGGAAGAGGAACTTAGGCATTGTGTTGACTGCTGAGGGTTATAAGTATGTGATCACTGAGTCTTGCTCTGCAGAGCCCACGGCCGATGCTCCTGAGCAGGGGAAAGGGAGTATGCCCGATGGAAAAAGGTTGATGAGATGGCAACGTGTTACATTCTTGCATCTATGCCGAATGTTCTTCAACATCAGCATTAGTCCATGAACACTGCGACAGACATGCCTCTCAATCTCAGGAATTTGTTCAGACATCAGTCTATGGCTGCTAGGCCGGAGGCTATGGATGCTCTGATGAGTATGCGCATGGCCGAGGACACACCCGTAAGGGAGCATGCCCTAAGGGTTATGGTGTTGCTCAATGAGCTTGAGGTTATGAGAGGTTTTATGGACGGGAAGACCCAGGTCGATATTATGCTCCAGTCTCTGCCGAAGAGCTTTGATCAGTTCCGGTTGAACTACAATATGTACAAGATGCATATGACTCTTCTAGAACTGCTAGCAGAGCTTCAGTCTGTGGAAGTCTTATTAACTCAGGCTCCTTAGGTGCTAGTCGCCGAGTAGGCTGGACTTCCAGGCCTCACAAGGGCAGAAAGAGAAAGAAGTTTGCAGGAAAGGCGAAGACACAGGATGCTCTGGTTGCCCCGCGACCGGCCCCTCATGTTGTGGCAAAAAAACTGATAGGAAGTTGCCACAAATGCAATAAGTCGGGACACTGGAAGGTCGACTGCCCTCTCCTCAATAAAGGTAACTCTCTCATTAATGTCGTAAACATGTTTAGCGGTTCTATCTACTATAACCTGGTGTGTAGATACTGAAGCCACTAATCATGTCTGCAATTCTTTGCAGGGGTTCCAGGAAAGTACACGGCTTAAGGAGGGAGAGATCACTATCTACATAGGCGATGCTACGAAAGTGGCAGTTGTTGCAGTGGAAGACGTTACTCCATATTTTGATAGTAGTAGTTTTGTTTTGAGACATTGCCTTTATGTTCCTAGTTTTAGAAAGAAACTTGTTTCAGTTTCTAAGCTTGTTTCAGATGGTTTTTCATTTATGTTTGATGACATGGTTATTATTCGCTATGGGAATCGTTTGATTTGTGCTGGTTCATTAGTTGACAATTTGTATGTTCTTAAACCAAACTATCCTACACTACAACAAACTGAATCGAATAATGTCGTGGCTAAATATAATAAGAGGAAGGAGTTTTGGCAGATGAATCAAGCATATCTTTGGCACCCTAGAATTGGGCACATCAACCTTAAGAGGAATCAAAAGTTGGTATCTAGTGGACATCTCGGTCCACTAGAAGATCATTATCCAACTTATGAATCGTTCCTGGAAGGTAAGATGGCCAAAAGGTTGTTTATGGCAAAGGGGTATAAGAGTCAATAAATGCTAGGATTGATTCATTCTGATTGGTGGTGGTCATATGTCGATCCAGGCTAGAGGTGGTTTCGAGTATTTTGTCTCTTTCATTGATGATTACTCGAGATTTGGGTACATTTACCTGTTCCACCGCATGTCCGAATACTTTGTGAATTCAAGGAGTATCAGGCAGTTGGGGATAAGCTTCATGGTTAAAGTATCAAGTCGCTTTGATCTGATCGAGTTGGTGAATACCTCTTTGAATAGTTCGGGACATACTTATCGGAAGTTGGAATTGAGTCCCAATTGACTGCACTCGGCATGCCCCAACAGAACGGGATTACAGAGCGAACAAATAGGACTCTTATGAAAATAGTTAGGTCGATTATGAATTATTCAAAGTTACCAGATTTTTTTTCTGGGGTATGGCTTTGGAAACAACATCTTATATCCTAAACATGGTTCCTTCAAAGTCAGTTGAGACTACTTCGTATGAGATGTGGAAAGGGCGTAAGCCTAGCTTTTCACAGTTTCAAATATGGGGTAGCCCTACACACGTGTTAGTGCAGGAAGCTGGCAAGTTGGACAAACATTAGGAAGCACGAGTGTTCGTTGGCTATCCCAAGGGAGCGAAACGTGGATTATTTTATAGTCCGAGGATCATAAGGTGATCGTTAGCAATTTTAGATGTAAGAATATGTGGCCCGAAATTATTAGGCTCACAATTAATTATCCTATTGGGCTAGGTCTTTAATTAATGGTCAAACAAATCTAAGCCATTAATCTGAATATTTGATGGACGTACCAGATCTCAAGCACCCCTACATAAATTAGTCCTCTCTCCTCCTATTAGGGTACGCAGTATTATTCCATCAGTTTTTCTGCTACATCAAGAGAAGGCCATGAGGGAGAAACTAATTTAGATCTAACAATCGATCAAGACTCGTGTGATCATCAAGATCAAGATCACTAATTATGTTGTCTTCCGCATACACCAAATTATTTATTCAAGATCCTTAATAAAGTTTACATGTGGTACCAGAGCATGTGTTGTGGATAAATAATTTGTTTGTAGTTAATGATGAACTGATAAGTTAATCGCATGAATTTTGATGGGTTGCGATTAGTGCTGTATGTCAGTTTATTCGATTTCTTAAAGACCATGTTTTTGCTGTTTGTTTCGTTCGAGTTTGCCGAAATGATTAGTGGATCGGTTGGTCATGTTAATTGTTGAGGAATTATTTTTTCCCAAGTTGCATTCTTGTGCTGCGCATGATGGTTTTGTGATTATTCAAATTGCAACTTGAGTGTTTTGGGGATTTTAATTGTGAATGAAATCCGAACCTTGTTTATATGTATAATTGTGTGAAGGTTGCTCACATGAACTCAAACACTTTATATGCTAAGTGGTGAATTTTAATAAAGTATTATGATTCACTTAATGACGATTGTTCCTTAACGGTTTTGGAGCTTTAAAGTTATAAACAAATTCATGAAGTTCCGAGCATATACTAATGTATTTTAATATATGCATGAATGTTTATTATGTGATATTAGTATATGACATTATGATAAAAAAGAAAATAAATTTGTTAGTCACCAAAGTGGCCTAATTAATTTTTAATGTTTAGTCATATAATTTTATCGTTATGAATGTTTTGTTATATGACATTAAGGCAAAATTAATTATTAGTCACCAAAGTGACCTAATTAATTTTTTAATGTTCGGTCATATAACGTTATCGTTATAATTTTTATTATATGACATTATGATTAAATTAATTTGTTAGTCACCAAAGTGACCTAATTAATTTCTAATGCTCGGTCATATAATATTACTATTAAAATTGGTTATTATATGACATTAAGATAAAATAAATTTGTTAGTCACCAAAGTGGCCTAATTAATTTTTATGTCCGGTCATATAATGTTATTGTTACAACCGCTTATTATATGACATTAAGAGAAAATTAGTTTGTCAGTCACCAAAGTGGCCGGATTAATTTTCTAATGTTTGGTCATATAACTTATGTTCTCTTAAGAATGTCATTATTCAAGGTAATGAGTTTATTGGTTGTTAGAAATTATGGATTTGCCCAAAGGTGAATCAATGTTCTATAATTAATAAACATTGAGGAGAAACATGATATTCTCTTGTCGAGTGTATGTAGATATCCAAAGACACTTTGTATGTCTGATGGAGTTTATTTAATTTCTCATTAAGTGTTAAATGACATTCGACTTATGATAATGATATATATTGTTGTGTTTACCCAAAGGAGACCTGCAATATATGTGATGAACGTATTTTCTGAATCTATTAATTAAGTGAGCATTTATGATTGTGTAATTGTCTCTTTTCATTCGCGAGCTTCTTCTGTGACTGTCTTCAATGGTTTGAATTTCTCTGAATGGCGTGAGCAAGTCAATTTCCATTTAGGTGTTTTGGATATTGATTTGGCTCTACTTTAAGAAAAGCCTGCTGACATTAATGATCAAAGCAGTGAGGCTGAGAAATCAAATCGTAAGGCTTGGGACAAGTCTTACAGATTATGTTTGAGCTTTATGCGAATAACGATTGCCAATTAAGTCAACTCTTCCCGATAATGTAGATGTGAAGGCATACTTTTGCTTGTGGAAGAGTGTTTTTGTTTCGCGGATAAGTCAGTGGCATGAACACTTATGGCTGAACTCACGACCATAAATTATGATGAGTCGTGAAGTATGCAACAACATGTTCTTGACATGACTAATCTTGCAGCAAGGCTTAAGTCCCTGGGCATGACCGTTGATGACTCATTTTTGGTGTAATTTATGCTTAACTCGTTGCCTCCTGAATATGGTCCATTTCAAATTAACTATAACACTATTAAGGATAAGTGAGATGTTAATGAATTGGCCAGTAAGCTTGTTTAGGAGGAGACGAGACTTATGGCACAAGGAGTTCTTACGGTCAACCTTACGGGTCGTGGAGCTAATGATGTTCTCAAACCAAAATCCAACAAGTTTAAGAAGAAAGGACCTGCTAAAGTTTGATAGGTCACTAATGATGAAAAGAAGGAAAATCAGGCAAATAAATGTTATTTCTGTAAGAAAGGTCACATACAGAAAGATTGCCTGAAACGCAAGTCTTGGTTTGAAAAGAAAGGTATTTCTAATACCTTTGTATGTTTCAAATCAAACTTGTCTGAGGTTCCTTCAAATACTCGATGGTTGGATTCTGGTGCTATAATTCATGTTTCTAATGTGATGTAGGGATTTCTTACAATCCAAAGCATAAACCCAAATTAGAACTTTTTGTTTATGGGGAACCGTATGAAGGCCCCAATTTAAGGCATAGGGACTTATCGTATTGTTTTGGATTTCGGGCACCACCTGGATCTTTTACAAACTCTCTATGTACCTTCATTTTCTAGAAACTTAATGTCTCTTTCTAGACTTGATGTTCCTGGGTTTTCCTTCAAGTTTGGAAATGGATGTTTCAGTTTAATTAATAAACATGATACCGTCATTGGTTATGGAATCCTTATGGATGGTTTATATAAACTGAAACTTTATGTTGATTTTTCTGCATCATTGATGTGTGTTCATCAGAACATTGAAGTTAAACATGGTCTAGCAAGTTAGAACTCTGCTTTCTTGTGGCATAAACGTTTGGTTCATGTATCCATAAAAAGAATGCAAAGGTTAGTGAAAGATGAGATTCTTTTAGATCTAGATTTTACTGATCTTGGGTTGTGTGTGGATTGCATTAAGGGAAAGCAAACCAAACATAACAAGAAAAGAGCCACAAGAAGTAGTCAACTTCTTGAAATTATATACACCGATATATGTGGACCTTTTGATGCTCCATCCTTTAATGGAGAAAAGTATTTTATTACCTTTATAGACGATGTTTCACGTTATGGTTATGTCTATCTGCTCAAGGAAAAATCTCAAGCTGCAAACGCACTTGAGGTTTTCATTAATGAAGTTGAAAGGCAGTTAGACAGAAGGGTGAAAATAGTGAGGTCTGATAAAGATGGTGAATACTATGGAAGGTATGATGAATCTGGACAAAATCCCAGTCCATTAGCTAAGTTCCTTGAAAGACATGGCATATGTGCACAATATACTATGCCAGGCACACCTCAACAAAATAGTGTAGCAGAAAGGCGAAATAGAACATTAATTGATATGGTTAGGAGTATGATAAATAATACATCATTACCCAAATCCTTGTGGATGTATACACTTAAGACTGCTGTGTATCTGCTAAATAGGATTCCTAGTAAGGCAGTTCCTAAAACTCCTTTTAATTTATGGACTGGAAGGAAACCTAGTTTGAGACACCTGCGTGTTTAGGGTTGTCCGGAAGAAGCACGAGTATACAACCCACATGAAAAGAAATTGGATTCTCGAACTGTGAGTGGTTACTTTATTGGTTACCCAGAGAAGTCCAAAGGGTATGTGTTTTACTATCCTAATCATAGTTCTAGAATCGTTGAAACGGGTAATGCTAAATTTATTGAAAATGGTAAAATTAGTGGGAGTGCTAAAGAGACTGTGAAAATTAATGAAATAAGGGTTGATGTTCCATTACCCATTAATGTTCCAATATCCACAGTTGTACCAAATATTGTTCCACAACCACAAAATAATGGTGGACAAAATTTGGATGAAGTAGCACCCCATGATGAGACTAACTTTCCACCAACTAATATAAATGAACCACGTGGAATAGCATTATGCAAACCCACAAGGGTGAGAAAATCTGCTACTCCGAATGACTATGTGGTTTATTTGCAAGAATTGGATTATGATACTAGCATTGATGAAGATCCTGTTTTTTTCACAAGCCATTAACAGTGACGAGTCTCATAAATGGATTTATTCTATGAATGAAGAGTTGAACTCTATGGCTAAAACAATGTTTGGGATCTAGTAGAATTGCCAGAAAATTTCAAAATGAGATGGGTGTAAGTGGGTATTTAAGACCAAACGCGACTCGAGTGGCAATATCGAATGACATAAAGCTAGACTTGTTGCCAATGGTTATACTCAGAAAGATGGCATTGATTATAAGGAGACTTTTTCACCCGTTTCTAAGAAAGATTCCTTGAGGATCATTATGGCTTTAGTAGCTCAGTATGATTTAGAGTTACATCAAATGGATGTGAAAACGACCTTTCTTAATGGGGACTTAGATGAGGAAGTTTATATGGATCAACCCAAAGGTTTTTCTATAGAAGGAAAGGGTCATATGGTGTGTAAACTTAAGAAGTCAATATATAGACTTAAACAAGCTTCCAGACAATGGTATATTAAGTTTAATGATACCATCACGTCTTTTGGTTTTCAAGAAAACACTGTTGATCGGTGTATTTACCAGAAGGTCAGTGGGAGTAAGTTTATATTTTGGTTTTATATATTGATGATATCCTTTAAGGGACGAGGGATCATATGCTCACGTTTAAGAAATCTGATCGCCTTTAGGTGATTGAATATTCAGATTCAGATTTTGTGAGGTGCATTGACAGTCGCAAGTAAATGTTTGGCTATGTGTTTCTCCTTGCCAAAGGAGCAATTTCATGGAAAAATGTCAAACAGTCTGTCATAGCTGCATCTATTATGGAGGCTGAATTTGTAGCTTGTTATAAGTGTTAGAGTAGTATACCCAGCGTTCCAATCTGATTGGACGTTGTAAATACAATCTATTGGAATTATATTAATTAAAAGGCATTACTTTATCTTAAGAGTAAGCATTTATCATATAATTGCACTTAAGATAAAATCCCTAGATCACATATGTTATAAGGTATGGTTGCGCATAGAGATGGTGATCATGGAACATACCTTGAAAGCAGTGATCTTAAATAAAGTTCCAATTCGATGAATGTTTCGAGATGGGATATCGAATAATCTATAAAAGAATTGCACATAGTATGTATGCTTGTTGGACAAGAATGTTGCATTCCATCAACATTAGCGTGGGACGCAAGAACATATATGTGAGTGCTTGTTAGAGAACAAGTTCACTGAACATGACCGTATGAAAATACTTAATGAAAGATTTATCTTGTCGAATAAGTATTTTCATGTTACAATAGTACATGATTGATCCTTAGACTTGAGGCACAATGGTAACTTTGTGCATATTACATTCTACTTTGATTTATCCTTTTGGTTGCTAGCACAATCGTATAAAGGGATATTTTGGGTATTATGTTAATATGTATGGAAGTTTGTTAGTGGCCAACAAAGGATTCGACACTTATGAAGATAAGTGAATTTCCTATGTGTTTCATAGTTAGTAATTCAAAGTCCTTGGCCAAGGCAGGATGAATGGAGATTCGTACGCGAATTACTAAACTTGAAATGGAATCATAGTTATTAAATCAATTTGGGTTTCGACAAAATCATACCCAAAGATTTAATCGGGAAATTGGATGTCGAAAGGATTATACATGTATGGACTTGTAATCGAAATAGGTTTACTCGCTATTCACTTAATACTAGATTCATGCTACTTGCTAGATGTTCCCATGATATGTGGGTTCTTGAATTAAAGAGTTAATTCAAGAATAAGAGTTAATATGAATAACTCAAATTACAAAGAGTTGTAAACCCACTACTAGTATTAATTGTGACCCTAAAAGGTCACACCAATTTTTGAATGAAGGTAAAATTCAAATAGTAATTCTAAAGAGTTAGAATTAATTGACAAATATAATTTGATTAGATGTCAATTAAAGGAATATATTAAATTAATCAATTGGATTGATTAATTGAATTTTGGATATTAATTTAGTAATTAATAGAATTACTAATTAATAGTTGGAATTTAAAATTGGATTTTAAATTTCAAATCCAATATGATTATTAAAAAAGGAAATTGGAAGAAAAGATTAAAATAATAAAGTCTTGAAAAATGTTTTCAAGAATTATTATTTTATTATTTTATCTTTAATATGATTAAAGATTCAAATAATTGAGAGACAAAATAATGGTGGTTGATGGTGGTTATAAACCACTCCACATTATTTATTAAAAGTCAATATTTGGTATGAATTTTTAAATAAAATCTGATTTTATTTAAAAATAATTAATTATTAAATATTGATTATTCTATGCTAAAATGTTTAGTATAAATAGGTGCAAAATGTTTGCACAAAATTTGCTAAGTCTTGAGCAAGATTTCTTCCAAGAGAAAAATACATTCAAAGAGTTGAGTGATATATCAAGAAAGAGTTCTTGAAAATTTCCTTATAAATATATATATTCTATTTTTTTTTTCCGAAACGATAGATTCAACTATTAAAAAATAGGAAACAAAGTTCGAATACAATAGTCCAACAGCAACTCAAAAGAAACTAAAACATGGGAGATCCACCCAAGGTGGTCTAGAGCCTCAATAAGCAAATCTAAACATCTGCAAACTAAGGAGAGCAACTCAACACCACTGCTACAAAGCCTAGCACTAGGTACAAACCACACTACTAAAAAGGAAACAAGAACTAGAAAGAGCAGAACCAAAATGTATAAAAAACCCAAACAACCAAACTAAAACTAAGCAGAAGCAGCAATGAAGTCCATCCAGTCAGCAAGGGCAATGCTGGACAGAGAATGCACAGGAATAAGAGTCCCTTTGAAGATCCAGAGATTCCTGGATTTCCAAAGCCACCAAAGCATGTAGGTTGAGAGTTGAATTCTGGCTTCAGCAACTTCAGAGTGATCCAAGGAGCAGATATTGAACCACCAGTTTCTGAATGAGTTAGTGCAACTGCTAAGGCCTTCCCAGCTCACAGGATTGTGCTTCCAGAGGTTAATAGCTCTTGAACAGCCAAAAAGGACATGCTCAATAGTTTCTGGAGCTTCCCCACAAATAGAACAAATAGAATCAAGCTCCAGTCCCTTTCTTTGAAGGAGGACAGCCACAGGGAGGGAGTTGTTAAGGCATTTCCACAGAAAGAATTTAATTTTACCAGCAACTTTCAGCTTCCAAAATCTTCCTTTGATGTCTAAGTTCTGTTTGGAGTTGGAGCTGGTTTCTGGAATATCAGCCTTCAACAGCTTAAGATGAGAGAGGTACTTGTAGGTGGAAGAAACTGAGAAAGATCCTTTTTTATCTAAACCCCAATAAAATCTATCAGCTCTATCTGGATGTAGAGACTTGATTTTGAGAATAGCCTTACTGTCATCAGCATCAAAAACCTGAGAGACCAACCAATCATTCCAATGGAACCCATCTGCCAAAATCAGATCTTTAACCCAAATCAAATGATCTCTGGCTATAGGAATGAGATTTGGAGTTGGCTTGTTAAGGGAAGGAACCCAGTTCAGGTCTGAAATTCTAGTGTCAGCCCCACTCCTAACCTCAATCTTCAACCACTCTGAAAAGAAAGGCATTACATCCATCCAGGAGTTCCACAACCAGGACCCTCCTTGAGATTTACCAGCAAAAATAATAGAAGAGTGGGGATAGTACCTGTCCTTCAAGATTCTGCTAACCAAGAGATTGGGATTTGTTGCAAGTCTCCATAACTGCTTGCAGATGAGGGCATTGTTGAAGAGCTGCAAGTCTAGGAAGCCAAAACCCCCATTCTACTTTGGGAGAGTTAACATGCTCCATTTCTTCCAATGTATTCCCTGAGAACTTTCACTACCAGATTGCCACCAGAAATGAGCACAGAGTTTTGATATATCAGAGCATAAGGTAATAGGCAACTTGAAGCAGAACATAGCAAAGGTGGGCAATGCTTGGATGACAGCTTTTAACAACACCTCCTTGCCTGCAGGGCTTAAAAATTTGGATTTCCAACTCAATAATTTGCTTTTAACAGAAGACAGCAAGTAATCAAAGACTTCTCTTTTGGCTCTACCAATTCCAAGGGGTAACCCAAGGTATCTGGTAGATCTGTGGGTGACAATGCCTCTGAGGGAGGAGCAGATAGAGAGTTTAACATCCTCAGGGGTGTTCTTGCTAAAGAAGATGGCTGACTTCTGCAAGTTCACAGCCTGGCCAGTGAACAATCTATACTGCTCAAGAATATTCATGATTCTGCTTGCTTGCACAGCCTCTGCCTTACAAAAAAACAAGGAGTCATCTGCAAATAGAAGGTGTGATAACATTGGACCATTTCTCGAAATTTTCATTCCTTTGAACTCACCAACATTCAAGGAGTTCTGAACTAAAGCTGAAAGCACCTCTGCAACTATAATAAACAGGTAAGGGGATCCCCTTGCCTAATTCCTCTAGTAGGAGAGATATAACCACTAAGGGTTCCATTTAATTTAACAGAAAAAGTTGCTGAGGAGACACAAATCATGATCAGCTTAACAAAATCAGTAATGAAGCCCATTTGCAGCATTATCTTCTTCAGACAAACCCACTCCACTCTATCAAAGGCTTTGATTAAATCTAACTTGAGAGACATGAAGTAATTTTTACCAGAGGCATGCCTGTTGAGAAAGTGGAAGGCTTTCTGGGCTATAATTATATTATCCATTAACTGTCTACCCTCCACAAAAGCAGCTTGAAAGTCACTAATACAACAGTTTAAACAGTGCTTAAGTCTTTGAGCAAGAATTTTTTATATGAGCTTATACACCACACTGCACAGACTTATGGGCCTGAATTGCCCCAGAGATTCAGGATTAGAGCACTTTGGAATTAGGGAAATGATAGTGTGATTCTAGTATTTTAGGAGCATACCTGACTGGAAAAAACTTTGAACTGCAGCTATCAAATCAGAGCTAATGACTTCTCAGAAATGTTGATAGAAAATGGCAGTCATGCCATCTTCTCCAGGGGACTTGTCAGAGTCAAGGGAGAAGAGAGTAGATTTAATTTCCTCAGCCTCCACCGGCTTTAGAAGATCCTGGTTCATCTCAGCAGTAATAGAAGTAGGAATGAGAGGGAGAATGGAGTCCCCTCCCCAACAACCATCAGTGGAAAAGAGGTTGGCATAGAAATCAGAAATGTGTTTTCCAATCTCTGCTTGAGAAGTGAGAGTAATGCCTTGAGGAGTGATCAGTCTGGTTATGGCATTTGTCTTCCTCCTTTGCAAGGTAAGGGCATGAAAAAACCTTGTGTTAGCATCACCTTCCTTGAGCCATTTGGATTTGGCCTTCTGTTGCAAGTATAACTCCTCTTGCTTATGAGCAAAATTCAACCCTCTCTTAGTAGCTTCCCAATCAGACCAGTTAATGCTTGCCTTGTCTTCATTCAGAGACTCTAATTTATGAGTGAGATCAGCAATAATTTTCTGTCTTTGAGATTGAAAAGAAGAGCTCCACTTGAGAAGGGCTATTCTAGTAATCTTCACTTTTTCTTTGAGTTGAAAGAAAGGGGTACCATGGACTTCAGTGTTCCATGCCTGTTTAACTACTTCTTGGCATCCCTCACAGTTGATCCATCTTCTGTCAAAATGGAAGATGCCCTTCTTGTTTTCCTTGGGGAGGCCCAAATTAAGTAAGAGAGCTGTATGATCTGAAGCACTCCTTAATACATTTGTGACAGTAGCATTGGGAAATTTCAAAGACCAGTCAAAAGAGCAGAAACCCCTGTCCAACTTCTCCTCAACCAACTCTGGAAAAGCTCTGTTGTTACACCAAGTGAAGGTAGGACCTTGCATTTTAATTTCCTCCATGGCCATGTTGTTGATGAAAGAAGAGAACCCCAGGAAGGAGTTAGGGCTTCTGCACACACCTCCAGATTTTTTCTCATGGGAGAGGATATCATTCCAATCTCCTATTATAAACCAACTGGGGCCCCAAGATGGTTTTTCATCCAAAAGAGTTTCCCACTGAGAGAGCCTAGCTGATTTCAAAGGGCTGCAGTAGACAAAAATCCCCCTATGGGGAGTAGAAGAGTTGATGTTGAATTCCACTGCAATGAAAAAGTCTTTACACTGAATCTGGTTAATCACAACTTTAGAATTCCAAAATAAAGCAAGCCCCCCACTGAGCCCAGAGGGGTTAATAGTAATGCACCTGCTATCAAAACCTAACTTCTTGCTAACAGTATTTACAAAAGCTGAAGATTTCTTAGTTTCTGATAAAAAAGAAAGACTGGGTGATGAGTTTTAAGTAACTCTCTGATTTGGGAAATTGTAGAGGGCCCACCCAGCCCTCTACAATTCCACACCAGAGCTAACATGGGCCACTTGGGTGCCATTCAAGGCTGGCAACCCCCACCTTTTCAGTTGAATCTTCAGGTATGGCTTGATCCTCCCCCTTAGAGATTTTGAAGTTTTTTGAAGTCTCCTGCATAGCTCCTCCAGCAACAGCTCTCTTGGAACCTATCACTTTATCAATGACAATTGGAATAACTGGTTCTCTCAGCAATCTACCAGATTTGGTGCCCAACCTCTTCCAAGTCTTGGAAGTAGGGACTGAAGAGATGCCGGTCTGCTTGAGTGGTTTAGAAGGAACTAGATGGTTGTGATCCTCAATTTCCATAATAGCAGAAGACTCCACAATCTGTAATTCCGGTTCTGATGGCCCTTCTTTCTGGGACGGGGCTTTGGAGGATGAAGATAGGGAGGCCACTACATCAGGTTTATCAGGAGATAGAGAACTAATCTGACCATTACTCCCCTGCACCTGTAGAGAGGAGATATCCTCCCTAACAGGAATGATTTGATAACTCTGATCAGCATGACTCGTTGAATCTTTGTGTGATTGCCTTTGCTCAGAATCAGACTGCGAGTTTGGAGATGGAGAGTTCCTAGAGCCAGAGATGTTGGTGCCCACCCATTTCGGTCCCTCAGGTGCTCTCAGCCAGTCCCCATATTGCCCTTCCCTCAGAGAGTTGTTTTTGATATCCAGAAGCCTCTTAGAGCACGTTTTATCCAAATGTCCAATTTTGCCACAGTAGTGACACAGATTAATCAATTTTTCGTACTTGAAACTCACACAGGCTACCTGATCCCCCAATCTGATTTGAGTAAACCTGGGCAATGGTTCATCGAGAATAAGAGTAACCAGTAGCCGAAGCAGCTTGCCACCATGGTTGTCAGTGTTCACAATAACCACGTTTTTAACTTCCTTAAAGGTTTTTCCAATCTTCAGCCCAACTTCTGCACTCGTCCAGTTAAGAGGGAGATTATTTACCTGGACCCAGAGGCTGATTTCACTGAAACTCGGGTGATTACTGGTAAGATTATGCGTCCAATCCTTGAGAATCAAGTATTGGTTCTCGAAACTCCAATTTGAACCACTAGCTACTCGAGCTTTGTCTTCCTTGCTGTCGAAGATGAATTGGAAGAAGTTTGGACTGAGCTCCTTGATCTCCATTGGCTGTGCGAGCTTCCAAATTTGATTCATGGCCCTTCTAATTCCGAACCATCCGGCTGGCCTATCTCCGATAACCTTACCAAATAGGCTCCTCTGACACTCATCATCGCTAAGCCGAATGTCCCTTTGAGCTATATCAATCATATTACCCTCTCTCTCAGAGAGCGAGAATTCATTTAGTTTGGATGCAAGATCGTCACCAGGATTCAGCGTTGGTAGATTAGCCATGTCGAAACCCTAGAAACAAGAAAAAAAACCAAATTCCGGAAATCAGGGGCAACGAACAAAGATCGGGAACTGAAAAACAGTAGAAAACACAATCCAAACTAGGCGGAGAAACAAGGGAGAATCAAGAAACTGGGGAGGCTCTCAACGAGAGAATCTGAGCTCTCAAACGAGTAGTTTCTACTAGCGAAGGAACTATTGTTGGAACCGAACTTCAAAAGGTGGATACGATTAGAGGGAAGACGTTTGGATTCCTAAAGCGAGTAACATCAAGGAGTTAACGTTACCAAACCGGGAATTGATTTCCTCAATCATCATCGGTTTTGAAGGAGTTCAAGAACTAAGGTAATTTTTGAAATTATTTACAACAAATCATAATTTGTATTATTACATGTTTTTAAAGATGA
>CACSLK010024540.1:8191004-8202204 GCA_902706635.1 Striga hermonthica | reverse complement strand
ATAGATTAGAATCTCTATAAATATTAACTTAACGAACTTTCTATTAAATATAATAGATGTTTTTTTCGATTAGAATCTCTGCAATATGGAATTTAGTATCTCTTGCAGAGTGAGCGTTTTCGTAAAAAAAAAATAATTAAATTAATTAAATCAATTGATTCTGTAAAAAAAAAAGGTAAATGCATCTATATGGATTTATTTACATATTGTTCCGTAAATTAATTACATATTGTATGGGCTTTGATTCCCTAAAAAAAGGAATAAATTTGACGCGTGAATAAATTGGCGAAATCTATACTTATATAAAAAGACATTATATTTACTAGAATTAGTAGTAAGAAAAATCAAATGTAATTAATGCATTCTATTTCCATCAAGTATTTTATTTAACTATTTTAGTTAATTGTTTTATCTCATAACACCTCTCAATACAACTTACCATGATTTTTCTATTGTGATTAAAAACCAAATTTTACGTTTAAAATCTTGTGAAATTATTATTATTATTTTTGTAAAGCACATATTATATGTTAAAAAAATTGTTTATATATATATACATATATATAATACACATCACAGTACCATAGTAAAGTTTTAAAATTTCAACCGACCAAAATGCCAATGATTTAAATTTGAACACTGTGGATGATTTAAAATTGAGCCCATAAATTATTTAAATTTGAATACACCAGAAATTTTATGTACTTTTTATTTATAAATATATTGAAAGTGGTATTTAATGGTTGTTATATAAACTATTTTAATATATTTGTAATGAATAAAAGTTTGAATGAATAATTTGTAATGTTATTCATAATGTTTTTGACTTATGAAACACGAACACATAACTCCATATATATTTACTAGTGGGCGGCTTAATAATTTTTTAGACTTAACGTTGATTAAAAGAGGTAGAAAATAGGTAATAACATTATTACCTTTTAGACTTAAACGGACAAGGCTGTGAAAATAACTCATTTAATATCTTTGTCTCGTGCATTGCACGGGTTACGTACTAGTTAAGAAGGAATTAGATAAGGAAAAGAAGGAATTAGATAAGGAATTTTGAATCTCCCTTTTTTTAGTATAGATAGACTTTACGTACAAATTTTGACTTCACCGATTTTATGGAATTTGTTCTGACAAAATCGATGTTAATATGGAATAAGACAAATAAATAAAGCCTTTTTTATTTTAGTAAAGATTTTACGTCTTTTTTTTTTTACTTATAAGATGTTATGGGATTTTTTTTTCTTAAACTGATTTTATGGGATATAAGACAACTAAATAAAATAATTAAATAAAATTTTGGATAGAAATAGCAATGCATTAATTACGTTGACTTTTCAACCTACTAAATTTGGTAAATAGGATACCTTATTATATAAGTATAGGTAGATATACCATCTCGAGTGCTTGAATATCAATCATAATTGGATCCATAATTATCATCAATCACTTTTGGTTAAAATTTTAACAATATCTTCCCATTTAAATAATTATCATCAATCACTTTTTTTTTTCGGTCAACACAAAGAAATCTTAGATTCTTAACAATATCTTCCATTTTTTTGCGCAGGTGCATACCAACATGCTACAAAAATATTTGTATAAAATCATATTCACTACCACCATTATTTGTTCACGCCATTAACAGAGTACAGGAAAAAAAAACAAAAAAAAAAAACAGATAAATTTCAGAACACATCGATAATATAATGCCGCCAGTCTGGGATACACTCGATTCCGTGAGTAGGACAAACAAACATTTTTTGTGCTTGAGAGCAGTCCGACTAATTGAAACGCATCACGCACGGGAGAGCTGGAACGCATTCCATATACTGTTTCATGATGAACATGTAAATATTTTTCATTTTTAATATCAAATTTATATAATTTTAAAAAATGTTATAATTAATTTTTATGAATTTATATTGCAGGGTGCATTCACTAAAGACATAATACGTTGAATTAGTACTACTAATTAATCATACACCGATAGCAAAAGACTTCTCCTCCGAAAAAACCCTTTTCCCAACTCCCTCCGCCGACCTCCTCCTCTTTTCTTCGATCTGTGCCTCTCTTGGTGATGGCACCGGCTTGCCAGTGAGCAGCTCTCAACCGCGCACCCATGACTCGGCACGAGGTACTTCTCTTCTCTCTCTGTTTGTGGTTCGGCCTGGGCGCTGACCTCTCCGATTTTTCGGTGGTTGTCCGTGTTCTGGTTGCGATTGCGGGTGGAGGGGTGGTGGGGGGTGCGTCTGTGGCGATTGGGTGTGGCTCGTGGCGTCCCCCCTTTTTTGTCTCCTTTCCAGCTGGCTTGGCCTCAGGCTCGACAGTTATTCGAGGATGCTTGCGGTGCGGTGGAGCTTGTCTTTGGGCTGTCTGGGGGGTGGGCTGGGAGGTGCGTCCATTGGTTACACCGGTGGTTTTGGTGTGGCTGGGGCATGGTGGTCGCTTTTTGTGGCCTTCTCCCTGGATCTCTAGGGTTGAATCCGTGGGAGGACCGGTGTTGACGGATCTGCGGCCTAGTGGTGTTAGGCGGGCTCCGGTCGATAACGGTGGTTTTGGGTCAATCGCGGCTTCTTTTGGTTGGTGAGCGAGTCGGCTGTGAGTGTTGTTTGTGGATTGGGACTTCACCTTGCTAGGCTTCGGCAGTGGTGGGTGGGGTCCTCATTCTTCAAACTTCCCCTTGGAGTCGGCTTCCGCCCACTGGTCCTAGTTTGGTCTCTTCGCTGAGGGAGGGCTCGTTTTAGCTTTTGTTTTCTTTTCTTTGTTTTGTTGCTTTGTCTCTGTTGTGTCGTTGGAGTGTGTTTTTTTGGTTTGTGTTTTAGGTCTGGGCTGTTGCCTCTGTGCGCCCGAGTGTGAACTTATTATCCTGTTAGGATCTTACACTCGGGCATTGCCATGTTGGGGTCGTTAGGTGGTGTGTTTTAGTGTTTTTTACCCGGTTAGGGTCTTTGTATGGCTAGGGTATTACCCTGTTAGGGCCGATTCTAGGCTGGTCTTTGACCTCTTTTCTCATTTTCATTTAGCTGGTGGCTGTGGTTTAGCTAGTGGTTGTATATTTGCACATTTGTGCCTTTTATATAAAATTTCTATCGTTGCAAAAAAAAAAAAAAGACATAATACGTTCTAAAAATAAAGGAGCATTTCGAGGTGTACTCAACGAATGCGAGGTGTATGCAATCAAAAACTATGTCGTTGAATTTAATCATAGGAAGAAAGATACCATAACCAACAAATGAAAACTTGTGCTTCATGGAAGAACTCATATTATCAAATATGGTGGGATTTTCCCTCAATAAGGTGATATTTTCGCTCAACATTAGCAAGGAGCAGGAGATATTTATGATATTTAGGGTTTGATTTTTTTTTTTTCCCAAAACGACAGATAATATTATAAATCAAAATGCACAAATGTGCGAATACACAGCAGCCAATGGTTGAATACACAGCAGCCAACAGCTGAAAAAGTGGGAGGACAGGTCAGAAGACCGACTAGAATCCCGACTAGCAACGCTAGAATAAGGCTCGAAACAAACTAACCAACTAAAAAACTAAAACAACTAACAACAACTAAAAGAGACCCCAACAGGGTAATACCCGAGTGTCGGATCCCATAGGGATAATAAGGTGACACTTGGGTTCACAGAGGCTAACGCCCAAACCAAAAACACCATCCTAAAAGAAACAATTACTAAAAAACAGAGAAACCAAACTAAACTAAGCCGCAAGGCACAACCTCCCCCACCGAAAACATCCAGATGCGCAGCAAACAAACCAACTCCAAAGCCAGCTCACAGGCACGGAAACGAACGCCCGCCACTGCTAAAGGCCTAGCAAGACGGATAACCGAAGCCCCTAAGCCCACCTAAGAGGTGGCCCGCACTCCAATCACGTGCCTAAATCGACACGGCTTGGCGTCACTGGAACAGCCTGCCTGGAACAGCGACCAATTAACCGAGCCCCAAACGGCTGAGCACAACCGGCAGCTGAGCTATAACCGAAAGCACCTTGACCCCAGCCACAACTACAACCCCCAATCAAGAACAACCAACTCCAGCTCGCCGAGGAAGAACCGAGATCCCTCCGGTCGCAGACAAAATAAAATACCGAGACAAAAGCCGCAAAGACAAGGGCAAACCTCCAATTGACATAGCCAACAGACGAGAAGAACGAGGCCCCTGCCCATCGCAGCTTCGCCGGCGAAAAGGTGCAATCTTGACCTGTGGAGAGAGGAGGAAGCAAGGTAAAGAAGAAGCGTCCCAACCCGAGCCAAAAGCAGTGAACCCAGCCTCGTCCATGGAGTAGCACCGCTCCCCGTCCACCACCTACAGCACCAGAATGCCGGCGACCAACCATGGAGGAGAAATTCCTTTGATGGTCGACGCGCAGAACAGATCCGGGCTTCAGCGAATGAACCAAGGGCGGGCCCGCCAAGGACGAGCTACAGAGGCTGTCCACTGACGAACTGGGATGGACGGCGAGGGAGCTTCAATCGTCGGAATGAAAGGGGCTAGGGTTACGGTTTGGGGATTTTCTTTTTTCGCAGAGAGAGCCCACTATGAATATGTTTATTAACAAGATGAATATATTTAGAGTTTGATAAAAATTCAGATTTATATAATGAATTTTATTTTCATTCCATGTCTTTGAATTCCATATTCTATAATAAATTTTAGTGTTATTATATTTGTTATCGTTATAAAATGTCATTGAATATATTTATTTTTATTATTCAATGTCGTACAAATGTGAAAATTTGAACATTTTATTTTTTACTTCTATTGTATATTAGTTTAAAATTGATAGAATGCCATACATGATAAATTAATACAAATTTTAACAAATATTTCAATATAAAATTATATAAATAAATATTTACGGAATCAATAATAACCGAAGCAAGTACATTTAATGGATTATATTGCGTGATTTTTCAATAATTTATCATAATGGATTATATCATAAATATTTGTTTTGATTATAATATTTATATTAATTTGTGTTATATAAGAATAGATGCCGATCTTAATGATAAAAGGTTCAATCCATATTTATTTTTTTTACGTCATCTAATCAAACAACATTTTTAAACAATGGTTGAATAAATTTTGGTTAAGTTAATATTATAATAATTTATATATTAATCTGTAATCTGCGGACAACTATTGATTTAAAATAGCACGTGGTAGTTATGTAAAATCACAAATTGAGTTCATAATTAATGGTGTAGAGATAATATTGGAAAAATAATCTGTGGATAACTCATGATTTAAAATCACACGTGGTAGTTTTTTATTGACAGAAAATCACAATTTGAATTCAAATTTAATGGTGTAGAGATAATAATTAATGGTGTAGAGATAATATTAGAACAATAATATGTGGATAACTCATTATGAAAAATCAGCCATTATTTATATTAATAATTAATATCTCAAATAACATTTTAATCATTATTAATGGTTCAATCCATATTTTTTTTTTTGACGGCATTTAATCAAACAACATTTTAAAACAATGGTTGAATAAATTTCGGTTAAATTAATTTTTTAATAGTTTATATATTAATCTGTTTTTAATCACATGATATGTACTAGTATAGATATATACGGTGAGTCGGATTCGATCACACCGAAATATCCCCACAGATTAACTAATTTGCACTTATCTTATCATCATACAAGAGTTTTAATTTATTAAAACTCATATTTCAAATTAATCTAATGGTTATCAACTATTATCCCATGCCTTTAAAAAGATCATCCGATCGTGCATCACCTATCACAAAAAACTCACACTCCCATTTGGACGTACAAGCATACAAGCAGAGAAATGCCAAAAGTCTGGGGAAACATCAAGCAAGTAACGAGGACTAACAGATCAATGCTCAAGTTAAGAGTGGTTCGAGTTTTTCAAAGGATTAATGACTACTCATCCTACAAGAACATCCTTGAAATTGTCTTTCATGACATTGAGGTATAATTGACAATATTAAATTAATGATTAATTCTTTTTCTCATATTACACAATAATTTACTATTATGTCTTTCTTTTTTTTTTTTCAGGGCGGTCGAATACTGGAATAATAAGAGCAGTAAACATCCTAACTTTCATCAATAAATTCCAAGAAGAGGCTGTCTATGCACTTCGAAACTATCAGGTCGAGAGTAATATTCGAATGTACAGATCCACCATTGCCCAATACAAGCCTATCTTACATGGTAGAACTGAGCACATAAACTACAAGGGTGACTTTCCAATTTACCGTTTCGACTTTCGAAAGTTCATCACACTAACTGATGTCGAGAAGATCGACCAATCAATGCTATTTGGTAATCGCATTTTTACCTTTTTAAATTATTTTTTTAATATTTTTATGATAAATAATAATTTTTCATATTTAACACATGTTTAGATGTCATTGGGATGGTGGTCGAGATAAATCCAATTCAATTGAAGAATGTCAAAGGAGTTCAAACTCGCATGATCGTATTCTCAGTAATGGATCCGAAGTAATATTTTAACTTACACCAACATATTATTATTCATGTATAATATTGTAATGTAAATATTACTTTCACATTTATGATAATACATTTTTTGTTTAAATTATATATTAGGGAAAACATTACGCCATGCACTCTATGGGGGACATATGTTGACCAATTCCTGAACTTTGAGAGTGAACTTACCCACGACAATCCATGGACTTTGATAATTCAACTATGGCGTTCGAGAGCATGGGCAGGTATATAAAATTTAATGTCTTCAATTTATATATTTAATTTATCCAAAAGTGTTTAAATTACATTATTTCTTCATAAACAGATAAAGTGCAAGTAACTCATCAAAGGATATAACGAGGCTAATTGCTGGCGAAAAAGTTCCAGATATTGTTGACTTTCGCAATAGGTAAAGCTACTTTAGTACGTGCAAATCGGATTCTAATAATGATTTTTTGTCTGATCTCCATACGCCTGAGTTTTTGAATATTATCAAGTGTTCCGGAATACCGAACCATGAGTTGTATTTGAAGATTGGAACTCCAGTCATGTTGTTGCGGAACATGGATCATTCTATGAGTTTGTATAATGGGACACGATTGGTTGTGACAAAAATATCCACTCATGTTCTTGAATGTAAGATACTCACAAGAGATCATGGTGGTGATACGGTGTTGATTCCAAGAATGACCATAACTCCTTATGATGTTAGAATTCCTTTCAAGTTCCAGCGGCGACAATTTCTCATTATGGTTTCTTACGCCATGACTATAAACAAGAGCCAAAGACAATCCTTATCTCATGTTGGCTTATTTCTTAAGAAACCAGTGTTCAGTCATGGCCAGTTATATGTTGTTGTCTCCCGTGTCATTAACTGAAAAGGGTTGAAAATCATAATTTGTGGCAAAAATGACGTGCCAATGAATCAAACTAATAATGTTGTATATAGGGAAGTATTTAATATATATGATCTTTTCAGTTTACTTATATGTTTATATATCTATTCTTATAATCATGATCATTTTGTTATTACACAATTTATATACAAAATTGCCTTGTAAAAAACTCAAAAATCATAATATCTCCGTGCACCACACCGGTGATTAATAATAATGATAATAATAATATAATAATAATAATAACTACAACAACAACAACAACAATAATAATATATAATTATATATTGGAAATTTGGGATGCTACATCGGTTCTCTCCACCGCCACCTCCGCTGCTATCCCCCATCCTCCGCCGCCTACGGCCATGGCTTATGATCGATTAGACGAATCCGTCAAGAAAAAGCTCGAGAAGCTCGAACATCCTGACCCTCGCTTCCTCCGTCACAACTCCCCTCACCCGACAGTAGTCTCTCACACTATCTTCTCGGCGCCCCGAGTCACCTCTCTCGTCAACGACCTCAGGATTGCCACCGGGTCGGATGTCTCCTCGGCTCACCGCCACCGTCTGTGTTTCCGTTGACACAGGTTCGAGGTTCGAGGGTGCCAACACCAACGGCATAGCTCATTTCCCGGAGCATATGATATTTAAGGGGACGGAGAGGAGAACGGCCAAGGAATTGGAAGAGCAGATTGAAAATGTCTTTTTGAATGCTTGTACTTCTAAGAGAGCTGACCACCTATTACATTAATTAATGTGACTGATAAAGATGTGCCTCTTGCGCTTGAAATTCTTTTCGGACATCATGCAGAAATCAACATTGGATGAGAACAGCATTAAGGTTTCTCTCTTTTGCCAGGATGTTTGTTGCTATTGGTTGCTGTTGATTGTTTGCGAGCAAAGGTGATTGCATTATCACCGTTTTATGTGTCTGATAGGTAAAGATGGTTGCACAGTTGTCTATTTTCATTTTTTATGTGTTCGATAGACTTTTTCTAATTTCTCTTCATTTCTTATGAGAACCCCTGTGATATTTTCTACTTATTATGCACACCTCATTGTATGTCATACACTCGAGTTACAGGTTGAATCACAGGAATTAGAAGTTATGTTCGAAAACTTGCATACTACTGCTTTCCAGGATACATATATTGGCAGAACCATCTGGGGATCAGCTGAAAACATCAAGTCGTTTGGCAAAGAGGACTTACGAAACTATATAGCAACTCATTGTTCTGCTCATAGAACGGGAAGTAGACAGTATTATGCTTCTTTTCATGAGAATCGTTTAGTTTGTTCCCATGCTTTCTTATCTATTCGATTCGATTACTTTTTCCTTTTGAATTCTATGTTCGGTGGCGGTTGCCACTGGTGCTGTGAAGCATGAAAATAATTGTTGAGGATGTGGAAAAAATTATTTACAAAATTGTCATCTGATCCAACAACAACTTCTAACTTAGTCGCCAGAGAACCTGCTATTATTACGGGCTCAGAGGTATGCTTGTCGTGTTCTAAATACTGGTAATATGCATGAGTTTAAGATCTTCTGCCTGGACAGGAGATTGATTGCGAAAGCCAAAAAGGTTTACCTAGAAACCTCTGTTTAGCCTGTTGCTATTGTTTGCTTCCTTATATTTTGCAGCTTGATTGCTTGGATGATTTGGCCTATGCAATCATGTATGAAACAACGAAACTATGTTCCCGAGTATTGGAGGCTGGTGTTATTCGTGCTCGTAATGAGGTAATCTATTCAAGTCTGAGTGTCGTGTTGGTATTTATTCTGAGGCAACCTACTAGATATGGTTCTGTGTTCTATTTTAATTATTTTCAATGCAAGCTTGACTCATGGATATTGTGGCCTGCAGTGGAAGTCTTCTTTGCTGCTTCACCTTGATGGAACCAGTCCTGTTGCTGAACAAATTTTGGCGCAAAGTTTAGAATATTTTATTTTTCCTTTTTGCATATTTTTTTTGTTTTTAATTTGAGTATTATTTTCTGTTTATTTCTTATTTTATTCCCACATAAGATTAATTTTTTGAAATTATTAGAGTATTATATGGTGTTTGAATGTGATCCTAGTCATTCCTTTGGAAGTGATCTAAATCCTTCTACAAGTAGTACAATTTAAATGACGCAAAATACTATAAATATTAGGGTTGGGCAAAAAATTCGAACCGAACCGCTGAATCGTAGATCCGAATCGAAATCGAACTGAATTTTCAGTTAACCGGGGGACTCGGTTCAGTTACAAATACCTCAAATCAAGTATTTGCTCGGTTCGGTTCGGTTACGATTTTTAAGATTTTTTTACCCCGGTTAACCGAACCGAACCGTATATTATATTAAAATTTATAAAATATATATTATATTATAGATTATATATTATAAAATATATTTATAGATTATATATTATAAAATATATATTTTATTAAAATATATATTATATTATATATTATATATTATAAAATATATATTTTATTAAAATATATATTATATTATATTATATATTATATATTATATTTATATTAATGTTTTCGGTTCGGTTCGGTTCGGTTCGGTTTATTATTTGCGAAAAACCAGATTTGTGTTAGGTTCGCTCGGTTCAGTTCGGTTCGGTTAATTCGCGAATAGTAGGATTTTTTTCGGTTAACCGAAAATCGAGATTTTCGGTTCGGTTTCGGTTAGCGAGTTCGAATATTTGCTCGGTTCGGTTCGGTTAGCAAATACCTCAAAAAGTTCGGTTAACCGAACCGTGCCCACCCCTAATAAATATGATGTAAATTTATTTTTATATATATTTATTCAATCATATATAATAGTTTTATATCTATAACACCCGTGTATTACACGGGTGCTTGCTAATTTTTTTATTAATATCTAAAATTAATGAGAAAAAGTAGTTTGAAAATTTAAATACCTTTTATAAGAATATATATATTATTATATATTTATTATGACACCTTTTATTTGTGCAACTTACTTGTGTTATATTATACTATTTTTTTTAACTTACAATATATAACTACATTACATATAAATATATCAATTGAGAAATAATTTTATTTTTCTAATGAATTTTAATAAATATTATTATTTTTTATTATTATAAAGATAAATATAATTTATTTATTTCATATATACAATATGGATGTCAAATCGAAGATCATTAAAAGATGATTAATTTGATATATTATATATGTAAAACCGATAAGAAATACGAAAGTTATCAACTTTTAAAATACATTTACAATTCAATAGCTTATTTTAGGAAACAAATCAAAATTCAAGGATATATTAACTTAGTGTCGCACTATGTAAAATTACAAAGAATTAAAGGGTTATATTAGTAAAAGTGATATTAAAATACCTAAGTTAGATAAATAATATTTATGGAATACCCGAACCTAAATTATTATTAATTATTAATATATCAATATTATTTATCCAAACCTAATTACGAAGCATGATTCTTCGCCAAATAGGATTTCGAAGCACCAGAAGCAGCCATGTAGGCTCAGCGCATTCGGGAATTATATATAGGGAGGATAATATGTATTTGTATACTATTTTTAATAATAAATATTTAGGATTTTCTTTTATGGGGTTTGATAAATTATAAAGTAACTTATTACACATTTTAATATTTGCAAAACATATGTCATGAAAGCTGTAGTACAATTGCAAGCATTTTGTACTTATTTCTTTGTAAAACAATTTCAACACTATGTAAAAAAAAAATACCATAAAAATATTTTATGTTATTTTATATGTAATAGACTTTTTTTTTTTTTTT
>CACSLK010024540.1:8132500-8148279 GCA_902706635.1 Striga hermonthica | reverse complement strand
AAATGTACAATTTTAGAGGACTAAATCACAAATGAATGTCACATAAAGGACGAAAATAGGCATAATTTTAAAATTGGTCTTGTATGTCCAATTTTCCACCTCGTCATTGATCATTTTCAAACTGAGTCCAATATTTGACAATTTAATCAAATTTAGTCATTTTTTTCCGCACCCTGAATAAAAATATGACGTGGCGTGACATGATAATTTTTTATCTGACATGGCCAGACGACTTCATATGTATTTAATAATTCAATTATGCCATGTGAAAATCAAAAAAATTAAATTAAATCCCAAAAATAAAATATTAAAACCATGTGGAAATGCCATAGTGGAAAGCAAAAAAATTAAACTATAAAATTAAAACCAAAAAATAAAATATTAAAACCAAAACACAATATCAAAACCAAAAAAATAGAAAAAGAAAAAAGAAAGCAGCATCGTCGTTCCTGTACTCATAGCTAGCCGGTTCTCTTCAACCGTTTGTCGTCTTGCCGTCGCTCTAGCACCATCGCCGGCCATCAGCCCACGTTCTTTTCAGCTGCCTGCCGTCAGCGTCCAACACCACCATCCCCGGCGTCCAACACCGTACCACGTACCTTCCGCCCGTCGTCAGAATTCCCACATACAGACCATAGCTCGGCTACTCAGACCAGCCGCCGTCAATCATCCCGCAATCTTCCTACGTTGTCGCGGTCAAGGCCACCACCTTCAAGAGCTCCGATTTATTTTTCTCGATACCCGGCGGAAAACTAGGTTTCCGTAATTGATCGGTTCTGGAGATGGTGGACTTCGTAGGGTGCACGACGGCATGAGGAATGCAGAGGTGCCCTTGGATTTCGGTGGGTCGCCGTGAATCGCCGAAAATTGAGGAAGAAACTAGTTTTTTACCAGAATTTTATGGATCTATTATTTTTTACTAGAGCAATTGACGACCTTACAAGTTGAATTTTCGCCGGAAATTTTAGGAGGTGAACGAGGACGAAGAGCTTCAAGATGATACAAAAAAAATTTCAATCAGAGGTGGTCGACCGGCGGCTGAAAAATGATAGCGGTGGCCGACGGCAGAGGCGGATGAGTATTGCAGAGGCTCGTTTTTATAATTTAATAAATTCTAAGGACTATTTTGCAATTTTAAAGATTTAATTAATTGCAACTAATGGATGGAGCTGATGTGGATTATTTAATTTTAAGTAAATATTTCGTAATCCTGCCATATAGACTACAACCACGTCATGTTAGATTTTAAAACGCCACGTCACATTTTTATCCAGTATGCTGATAAAAAAGGACTAAATTCGATTAAATTGCCAAATTATAAGACTCGGTTTGAAAGTGTATTAAGCATAAGGGCATTATTATATTTTTACTATTTCAGCATTTGTATTGATTAGAGTTCAGAATCGTGTTTTTAGAATTGCAATTTTAGTTCAACACATGGTAGTATAAATAGTTAGATTAGGGTTTACATCATTCATTCAATTCATTCTAAATTTTCATTTTCGCAGACCATAAACTTGTCTCTCTACAGAAATAAAGCTTTTTTTCGTTGTTCTTCATTTACTTCTTCGATCTACAATTCAATATGGTATCATTCGCTGGAATCTATTAAGATCCTGCTTCCGCACTCCATTTTCTATACGATTCATCCAGGATTACTCGATTTGGCCCAAAATTGTTCGCTTTAGGGTTTCGCTGATTTTCGACGATTTTTGCCATTGGTTTACTCTGGTCTGGTGGATACCTACTGTTACTTGATCGATTAGGCGATACATCTCCGATTCAAATCTCTGATTTTTTTATCTCCGATCCAGATCTCCGATTCCGATCGCGATCTCCGATTTATATCTACTATTTGATTATGGCGACGATTCTACCAATTGACGATCCAGCTTCTGCATTTTTCTTGCACCCGAGCGATAATCTGGGGGCACTCATTGTTGCCTAGCAGTTTTCTGGTGAGAAGTATGTGTCGTGGTCCCGCGCTGTTCTGATGGCACTCAGTGTAAAAAACAAATCAGGTTTCATTGATGGTACAATTTCGGTCCCTTCTCCTTCTTTACATCCTGCTCAGTATACTACTTGGGTACGTGCTAACAATCTCGTGTTATCCTGGCTGATGAATTCTATTTCTAAAGATATTAGACAATCTTTGCTATTTTTTAACTCTGCTCATGATGTATGGGAAGAACTTAAGTCTAGGTATGCCCTCAGTAGTGGTCCTAGAGTTTTCAAACTTGAAAAATCTCTTAGTTCCATGGATCAGGGTGCTTTGACTGTTACTCAATATTATAACTCTTTCAAAACCTTGTGGGATGAGTACATTGCTTACAGACCTATATTTCGATGTACAAGTGGTGCTTTTAATTCATGTACCTGCAATAAATTTGATTCCATGTTGTCTGCTCAACAACAAGATGTTGTTATGAAATTTCTCATTGGTCTTAATGATTCATATTCCTCTCTGAGGAGCCACTTTCTTTTGTCTAACCCACTGCCACCTTTGACCAAAGTTTACTCCCTTTTACTTCAAGAAGAGAGTCAAAGAACACTTCAAAATCCTTCCAAATCCATTGACTCTCTTGCTATGCTTGCTAAAACTATGAAACCACCTTACAAACCTAACTCCAGCCAAACCAACACTCAACAAACCAATCAACCCAGAAAGAAATACAAGTGTGATCATTGTGGCTATAACCATCCCACAGACAGATTTATCAGGTCATAGGTTATCCAGCCAATTGGGTGGGACCTAGGGGACCTAGAATTCACCCTGATAAACTTTCATCCAAAGCCAATGTTGTGACCACCACTGAGATTCCTTCAAATACTACTCCCTCACTGACTGATCAACTCTTTCATGAGTTTTTGGATTTTAAAAGGTTCTCTAAACAGAAACAGGGTACAGGACAAAACACAAATCCTGTTGCTGCTACAGTTCATTGTGCGCCACCAACTGATAATGTGAATAGTAATACTGACTCTATTCCTTGTTTTTCTTAAACAAATTTTAACAAAACCACCTGGATTTTGGACACAGGTGCAACTGATCACATGGTTTGTGATATTTCTCTTTTTACCAGTACCCATACACCTATTTCTTTGAAAATTAATCTCTCTAATGGAGATCATACAGAGGCTAGCCATGTGGGACAGATCAATCTGGGACCTAATCTTGTGCTCCTCAATGTTCTCTATGTTCCAAAATTTTCTTTTAATTTGATCTCTATTTCTAAACTAACATCTTCAAACCAATGTTCAGTCAACTTTGTCTCCTCTTATTGTGTGATACAGGGCCTGAACTGCAAAATGATTGGTTTTGCTAAGGTCAAAGCTGGGTTTTATCATCTCTCATTACAAACTGATCATAATATAGATTATGTTGCATATTCAGCATCTGTAAACACTAATGTTTCACATGTTTCATCTAATGTATCTCATGCTATATGGCACTAAAGACTTGGGCATTTATCTTTTCATAAACTAGCTACTTTGCCTATATGCTCATCATCTTGTAAATCTGTTGCTCATACACCTTGTGATGTTTGCCTCTATTCAAGACATAAAAAGTTACCTTTCAATCAAAGCATATCCATTGCATTATCTGCTTTTGATCTAATTCATTGTGACTTATGGGGGCCTTTCTTTGTCACTTCATACAATGGTTACAAGTATTTTCTTATTATAGTTGATGATTATTCTAGAGTAACTTGGATTTACCCTATTTGCTCTATGTCTGACACCAAATCTGCATTACATTATTTTTACAATATGGTGCAGACTCAATTTCGCAAAAACATTAAAACCATAAGATCAGACAATGGAACTGAGTTCATATTGCATGACTTTTACAAAACACATGGCATAATACATGAAACCAGTTGTGTAGAAACTCCACAGCAAAATGGCAGAGTGAAGAGGAAACACCAACATCTTTTACAAGTTGCTAGAGCCATTTTATTTTATGCACACTTACCCCTCATTTTCTGGATTGACTGTGTTCAAACAGCTGCCCATATTATTAACAGAATCCCATCAAAACTCTTACAAAATATTTCCCCTTTTGAAAAAACTTTACAACAAACCTCCCTCAGTGGACCATTTGAGAGTCATTGGCTCATTATGCTACTCTTCTACTTTACAAACCCACAGACACAAGTTTGATAAAAGATCTTCCAAATGCATACTTCTGGGTTATCCTTTTGGTTATCAAGGATACAAACTTTATAACCTGGAAACCAAGAAGATATCAATTTCCAGAAATGTCATATTTTATGAAGATGTTCTCCCTTTCAAACTCCAATCTCATTCCCCCACTCCCAATGATACATTATTTCCTACACACTCAGATTTCATTCATGACATTCCATACAAAACAGCTCCTCATCAAACCCCAGACTCTGTCCTAAATCACTCCCCACCTTCAAATCTTGGTGTCAACCCTACTTCCAATACCATTAACCCACAAAACACTGACCATACTTCTACTTCTTCACCTTCCCTCAGGAGATCCACTAGACAAAGAACCACTCCATCTTATCTCAACATATACACCAACCCCATTACAAATCAGTCTTATCCATCTCATTCAAATCAAACATCTTCATATACATCCATTTCTGGAAAACATTCCTCAGGAAAACCTTACTGCATTTCCAACTATCTTTCCACCCAAAATTTGTCTTCTGATCATGCATGTTTCACATCTTCAATCTCTGTTCATACAGAACCCAAAACTTACAAATAGGCTGCCACTAACCCCTTGTGGCAAGAAGCCATGTCAAAAGAATTGCATGCATTAGAAAAGACAAATACTTGGGTGCTTACAGATTTACCAAATGGCAAACATGGCATAGGTTGCAAGTGGGTATACAAAATTAAATATAAATCAGATGGTAGCATAAAAAGGTATAAAGCTAGATTAGTAGCTAAGGGTTACACCCAAGAAGAGGGCATTGATTATTTTGATACCTTTGCTCCTGTTGCTCGAATTACTACTGGCAGGCTTCTTATTTCTATTGCATCCATCAAACATTGGCATATTCACCAATTAGATGTTAACAATTCATTCTTACATGGTGAACTTGATAAAGAAGTATACATGACCCCACCTCTGGATATTGTGATGCATCAGACACTAGAGTTTGTAAATTGATAGAAAAGTCTTTATGGTTTGAAACAGGCATCTAGACAATGGTTTAATAAACTTACAACCTGTCTACTTGCATATGGCTTTGTTCAATCTGCAGCTGATTCTTCCCTATTTATAAAGTCAATTGATTCTACTTTTCTTGCCCTTTTAGTATATGTTGATGATATTATACTAACTGGGACTCATTAGCTGAGATACAAGCAATTAAAACTCATCTGGATGACTGTTTCACCATTAAAGACCTAGGTCAATTAAAATACATTTTGGGTCTAGAAGTAGCTCACTCAGAAAAAGGGATTCACTTATGTCAGAGAAAATATGCTCTTGACATATTAACTGACACATGATATCATGGTTGCAAACCTGCAAAAATCCCTATGAGCAGCACCTCAAAATTAACAACTGCTTCTTCATCCACACTAGTTGATGCATCTGCATATAGGAGGTTAATAGGCCGACTTTTATACTTAACCATTACAAGGCCTGATTTATCTTACAATATTCAATGTTTAAGTCAGTTCATGTCTCAGCCCACATCTGATCATTTGGCAGCAGCTCATAAAGTTCTCAGGTATGTGAAAGCAACTGCAGGTCAAGGTATTATCCTCTCCAGAAACTCTTCATTACATTTAAATGCTTTTTCAGACAGTGACTGGGCTGGTTGCCGGGGACTACAAAGAAGACCCTCGGCCTACCGAGGTGTTTAAAAAATTAGTCCTCGGACTACCGGGGACTACCAAGAAGACCCTCGGCCTACCGAGGTTTAAAAAATTAGTCCTCGGTCTACCGGGGACAACCAAGAAGCTCCTCGGCCTACCGAGCAGTTCAAAAAATTAGTCCTCAGACTACCGAGGTCTCCAAAGAAGCACCTCAGCCTACCGAGGTGTTCAAGAAATTAGTCCTCGGACTACCGAGGTCTCCGAAGAAGCTCATCGGCCTACCGAGGTGTCCAAAACATTAGTTCTCGGACTACCGAGGTCTACAAAGAAACTCTTCGGCCTACCGAAGTGTAATATATGTCCAAATATTGCTATCGGTGTTGCTTAAGGAAAATGACAACGCTACTGACGCTGGTAAATAATAACTAGTTACCGAAGACTTGACGAAATAAGGACATGGTAAGAAAAAATTACCAGGGTCTAAGGACTTTCGATGCTGACGTGGAGCTTGAAAAATCGATGCAATCCAAAGAGCTTGTTTCTCTCTCTCTCTCTCTCTCTCTCTATATATATATATATATATATATATATATCTCTAGAAAGTAACAATGTTATAAATGAGAAGAGAAATGTGAATGAGGAATTTTATAGCAAGCAGCTGGACTGCCTTTCTGTACAGCTATACTGGAAAGTCACCAAATGCAGATATTAATCTGTAAATGTCTCGTCGCTTATTTTCTGTACGCTAAAAAATTAATGCGTACATAAAATGGGGGGCAAGTGATAAGAGAAAAAATATACATTTATTATACGACACGTGGCTCGAGAGGATGAAGACACGTGTGATCCGAGGACTGTTAGAGTCCAAGATTAAGGTCGAAGCCCAACCCCAATTCAGGCCCAAGGTCCCAAAGAGCTTTACTCTGGGCCCAATGTCTTGAGGAGAATTACTATAGGCCCAAGGTCCAGAGGAGCTTTACTTTGGGCCAAAGTCTGAGATCAGCCCACGAAGCTTATGGGCCAGGGAGTCCTCCGCCTGCAGAAGGGAGACCTAGGTCGTCTGACTCCTATAAAAGGACGACCTAGGTCAAGGTAAGGGATATTCTGAACTCTCCAAGCTCTCTCTTCTATTCATTCCGCAGCCACCCCCTCAAAAAACCTAAAACCTATTCTAACTTAAGCATCGGAGGATCTACCCCTGGGGACAACCCCGGAGTTCTGTTTTGCAGGCGTCGGAGCAAAGGAGTCGAATCCAGGAAGACGTCGGAGCATCAATCGTCGCCACGTGTCCTCTAACTAACGTCAGGTAATTCTTGTATCATCAACATCATAAGAGAGAAGGTCCCAAAAAGAATCATTGAATTGCATCACATCCCATCTTCAGAACAACCAGCTGATTTACTAACCAAGCCGCTTTCACACCCTGCTTTTGTCCACCTGTTATCCAAGTTGCACATGTCAAACATCCATGTACAACTTGCGGGGGTATTAAGCATAAGGGCATTATTGTATTTTTACTATTTCAGCATTTGTATTGATTAGAGTTCAGAATCGTGTTTTTAGAATAGCAATTTAGTTCAACACATGGTAGTTGTGAGAAAGTGGAAAAAATATCTGATGTATAATTCACAACTACTGTGCCCTGATCAGAAAGAAATTGTAAAAAGGTAGAATCTTTGTACTCTAGGGCATTGTCAGTACGCAATACTTTTATAGGACAAGAAAATTGAGTGTGAATCATTCTAGCAAATTGAATATATATAGTGGGCAACTCAGAACGATGCTTGAGAAAATAGATCCAGGGAAAGCGAGAAAAATCATCAACAAAAATAACAAAGTAACGAAAACCATTCATAGAAGCAACCGGAGAAGGACCCCAAATATCAGAATGTACCAAACCAAAAGGTTTATCAGCAGTTGACAAATTCTCAGAAAAAGAAAGAGCTGAGTGTTTCCCAAGTTTACAATGAAGACAACTAAAAGACTCAAAATGACCTGGAAAAAGACCTTTATTATATAAAGAACGAACTTTATTCGAAGACGCATGCCCAAGGCGAAGATGCCACTGAAAGTTGGACTTATTATCGATGACCGGAGCAGAAAAGGAGGAAGAACGAGGGATATGAAGAGACTCAAGCTCAAATAACCAACCCATCTTGCGACCTGTCCCGAGAAGCCGACCCGTCTGTGTATCCTGAACCTGAACACCAGAAGAGGAAAATATAACATTAAGACCTTGTTCAACCAATTGACCAACAGAAATAAGATTTAAGGCCAAGTCAGGAATGCGGTACGTGTCAAGAAGGTGTAAAGAGGGGGAAGAAACCAAACCAGTGTGAGTAATATTCATATGAGTACCATTGGCAGTATGTATAGGAGGTAAAGAAGTTACGGGGGATGATGAAGACAAAAATTGTGGACTAGGGGTCATGTGATTGCAACAACCAGAATCAAAGTACCAATGAGGGTTACCTGCAGTAGCAGACATAGTAGAATTGGAATGGATAACCTGTTTGAGAATAGCTTCAATATCTTGAAGAGAGTAGGACGAGTGCTGAGGCTCATTAGTGACAGACGCTGTAACAGATAAGGAGGCCGATGAAGAAGACCCACGAGACCCTCGATATTGAGAAGAAGAACCTTCCGAACGTTGTGACTTGGCTGGGCAATTCGGAGCAATATGACCCCGAGCACGGCAGATGTGGCACTCCACTTTAGGACAAGTGGCAAAAGAGTGACCAGAGTTCTTGCAACGCCCACAAGAAACAGAGACTGGTGGCCGAGGCTGAAGTGATGTAGCGGAAGCAGAAGTAGGCACAGCTAATGCAGACTCAAGCTGTGGTGTCCTGGCCAACTGAAGACGAGTCTCCTCAAAAGTGATCTCTTGAATAGCAGCATCAAGAGTAGGTAGCGGATGACGATGTAAGATAGAAGCCCGAACAGCTTCATACTCTGGACGAAGAGCCATCAAAATCTGGATAAGATCAAGGTGGCCCGGACTAATCTTAGCCTGTCGGAGACGATACCGAATAGGTTAAACTTGTGCAAGAAACTCATTAACCGATCGGCCCGGCTGTTGCTTAGTGGAATGCAAGGTGCTCCAAAGCTGATAATAGTGAGCCAAGCCTGTAGTCTGAAATCGAGCAGCCAAAAAATTCCAGGCCTCATTTGCACTGTCAAACGGGGCAAGCTGTACCTGAATAGCAGGAATTGAAGTATTACGTAACCAAGTAAGAATCTGATGGTTCTTACTATCCCAATCCTCCAACTTATCGACGTAGGTGGCAAGAGCCTGTGGTGTGGGGCCGGAATCCCCTGAAGGAGACGGCTGCACAGGTGGCAACACATCACCAGTTACAATCCGCCACAATTTGTGCCCAATTAAAAAGCTCTTCATAGACTGAGCCCAAAGACTGTAATTATCCCCTGATAAGACAACACTAATAGGAGAATGCACATCCATACGATCTATATCCAAAACTCAGATCAACACAATATCACGAAGCAGATGAAAAATAAAGGCACAAAGCAGATCACGAAACCGTCCAAAATATAAATATAGGCCGAAATAAAACAGTCACGAAAACCAAAACCAACCACACCAGGATGTAGCCGCCGATGAGAGGAGTCTACGGCTGAAAAGATCGCGGCGATCGGAGTCCGGAGTGAGCCACACGCGCCGGCGAAAGCTTGCAGGGCTGCGACGAACAGGTGGCGCGTGACTGCCACACGCGCCGCCGAATCGGACCAAATTTCAGGTGAAGACTCGCCGTGACACGCCGGAGAAGGTGGGCTGGGCGGTGAGAACCAGAGATGGCCGGAAACGAACGGCGAAAGATAAACCCACAATTGAATCTAACCCTAGTCTGATACCATGTGAGAAAGTGGAAAAAATATCTGATGTATAATTCACAAGGACATATACACATATATATAGATACATAAAAGGGCCTTAGCCGCCTAAGATGACCTAAACCTAACTTATTGTACAAGAAATCTTTTAACATAACTAACAGTAGTATAAATAGTTAGAGTAAGGTTTACATCATTCATTCAATTCATTCTGTATTTTCATTTTCGCACACCATAAACTTTTCTCTCTACAGAAATAAAGCTTTCCTTTCGTTGTTCTTCATTTACTTCTTCGATCTACAATTCAATAAAGTAGTCAATGAATGGTGGAAAATTGAACATTGGCCAAATTATAAGACCAATTTTAAAATTACGCCGACGAAAATATTGTTATTTTTTCATATTCTTATTTATTAAACATCATCATCGCGATTACAATTGTTGATTTTAGCCGGGTAGAGGACCAATTTTTTTTTTCTTTTTTTTTTCGAGATAAATGACTAAAACAAAAATGAACATTTTTCATGACAAATTAAATCCCAAATAATGATAAGATGAAGGATTAAAAACTTTTGCCAAAAATAAGAAGATAACCAAGTTAATATACAAAACTCTTTGCACAATTTGTTAGGTTGGCACTTAATTGGCTACATGGAGTAGAACATGGGATTGTTCATTTTCTTATTAAAACTTAGAAGATAGATCCAGTTATAATTACCATGCATGAGCATTACTATACCCATTCTGTCTACTATATAATATTAGTTGAAGGATCCTTTTTCACCTTATGTGCTACTTGTTTTATACTTATATTTAAAACGAAATAAGAACTAAACTAAAGTCTTTTGACAAAAAGCTAAAATAATTCTGTTTGGTTTGAATAAGTTCATTTAAAAGTCCTCCCCGAGTCTAAGTTGAAGACTTGTAGCCATGCCATTTATTTAAAAAAAAAAAATTAGACTTACACTTCGCCTTTTTGTGGAAAAAATTAGACTTAGAAGCAAATAAAAATTAAAAATCTGTTAAAAGGGATGACAATTGGTCATGACATCAATTATAATGGGAATCTTGTTGAACTTGTTTAAAGGTTTGTATTGTGATATTTGATTAGTCTTTTGTTTACGATTATAGTATATATCTTCTCTTTATGTTGATTGAACAAGAAACGAGACATGTGAATAACAGAATAAAATCCATTCTTATTTAATTCACATGCTAGAGTTAACATGTAATGCTATATTAATTATCCCCAACATGTGTATTGACACGAGAGTACCAATGAACCGGGCACTTCGTCCCTCCTTTCTGAATGAATTAACGCGACGCTCTGATTAGTTTCGACTACCTGAAAAGCGCCGAAGTGTTCCAGGCGTAAAACGATCAAATTAGTAATTCGGTGTGGTAGCCCATAGGATAAAGTGAATATATAAGATATAAAGTTTAGGATTTTACCTTTGATGAGTTCTCATTTTGTAGCCTTATGGTTATTTTATTCAACTAGATATATTATCGGAAATCAATCATGTGAATCTAAAGATGTATGTCATGTACCCGTTATAGGGATTATATTAGTATTTTACTTAGTTATTGTTAGTTTATGTTATGATAGGTAATGGGCTTGGGTTTTAGTTTTTATATTAGTAAGTTAGTATTGTTGGGCTTTTTTAAGGAAATTCTATAAGTAGGTGTAATGTGGGAAAAAACAGAAAAAAGGAAGAAAAATATCACAAATCTATTTTCTCTCTCAGATTCTCTCTCCTCTAATTCTCTCTCTCCCTCACGTGTTTCTTCCTTCTCTCCCTTCTCAAATTTCTTCATTTCTGCAACTTCAAACTTCTTCGAAAATAAATACAAAAAAATATACAAAAAAATCCAGAAAATATCCAAGTTCACAACAATGTACTTGTTCGCACAAAGAAATACAACAAGAATATATTTAATACGCAAATGCCTTCAAACTCGGTTTAGTCCGACACAACCACGAAGCGTCTTTTGTCTTGAGATCTCTAGACCTGCAAACTACGTCGGGGAGGGGTGATGAGGAATCATGTATTTTGACCCAGTTTGTGAATAAACGCGCGCTAACGGCCTTCGCTTAAACACGATAAGTTCTGAAGAAAGGCGCTCTAAGACCTTCTTTCGAACACAGTTATGTTAAAACCTGCACTAAGGGCCTAATTCTAAACACGAGAGAATTGTCCAATGGACGATTTTTCTTATTAATTTTTGAATGATAAAATTGAATGACAATGACTAGTATTTATGGATGCTAAAACTAATCCTATAAGAACTAGCATTCCAAATTATAGAAATAATATAAAATCCTAAGGCAACTAAATATCTAGAATCTAAGAATTACCAAAAAACTAATTAGGCACATGCCTTTATTCCAAATTCTAATCAAACTAGAATCTTAATAAGCTAAGTAAATCGGTCTTCAATCTTCTAGAGAGATCTCGACCTTGCTTGAGTTGCGCGCCTTTCAGAAGCTTTGCACCCCAAACATCTCGCGGTCTTGCGCTATTCCTTGTCCCACCAGGCTTCTCGGATTGTCGCGCGTACGCTTGCAGCCCGCACCTCATACCTCTGACGTCGCACCTCCGACGTGCTCGACCAAGTAGCTTCGACCTGATCGGAATCGACCCAGCACTTCGAGCACTCGTTCGACCTGCTCGTGCCTCGATCCGCTCGCTCTCATCGCTTGATTCTCTCACCGAGGTCGACCCTCACATGCTCGACCCTCGTGTGGCCGACCCTCGCATACTCGACCCTTGTGTGGTTGACCCTCGTATAGTCGACCCTCGCGTAGTCGACGTTCGTGTGGTCGACCCTTGTGTAGCGCTTGACCCTCTTGAACTCGATGTTGCGTGTTCGTTATCGATCCATGGGGTTTTGGGTCGATGGTCTCGCTTGCGCTCCACTGCTTGGTCCTGCTTCGACCAAAATTCTCGAGCGCGTCCTGATTTAGCACGCCTCAAGACTATGCTCACGCGTACCACACATCTATGTCTCGCATGATATCTTTGCGTGCGTCTCTTTCCGCAAAATGAGCTCCTCTCGTACAGCCTCATCGGTCATGTCGTCTACCCTCTCGTCCTTTATCTCCGCTCAAGGCTATTGCGTCCTTAGGTCCAGAAGGGTTGATGACCACATCTTCATCATTCTCGCCCTCTTCGAACACTTCCTATTCCTCAAGAATAATGTACTTGAGACTTGCTTTCCCAACTATGACTGCACCTTCGTCATTGGATTGTGGTTTGATCTTCTTTTTGGCCCTTGCAAACTCCATGGTTCCCTTCTTATAATCAGTGGTGACCGGACCTAACGTCTCCAGCTATTGAACCCCTAACACCATGTCGGGACCAGACAGTGGCAGTCCGTAAAGATCAATCTTTAAGCCCTCGCCTTGCACATGCATAGACACCTTTTTAAACAGCATAGAACTCTTTAATTAGCTCTTCACCACTTGCGAATTTCACTGCAAACGGAACGATGCCGGTCATAGGTATCTCTAACTCTTCGGTCAGCTCAACGTTAATGAAAGGGAGGGTTGATCCACTATCGAACAATACGTCGACTTTTCGACCCAATATGTCTGCAGGGAAATGTATCATTTTAGGTCCGTCTTTACCACCTCTCATGTGTATAGACTCGCTCTGTTGGTATCCGTATCAAGAGCTCATCCTGTACATACTCCTCGTCGAGGTCGAAAGATTCGAGCAGATAGACCTGCTTCCCCTTACATCAATGACCGGGCGTGAATCGATCATTGCACGTGAAACATAACCCTTTCTTGTGTCGCCTTTGCATCTCTTCAGGAGTTAGTCGCCCCATGTATCCTGGTGTTGTCCTCGTTGCGTCCGCAGATTTCCCGACCTCGGCTTGGGGTTGTGGGTCGATAAGATAGTTTGTGCGGCGTGGCTCTGTGCGCCCGTCTCCACGGTTTACCTTGCGTACCGCAACCAGATGGTCCTCATGCATGCAGGCGGCTTACATGGCTGCTCTCATCGACCTTGGTCTATTAAATCCGTACTTCAGTATCGAGCTCGGGCTTCAGACCTCCGATGAAAGTGCCTATGAGTGCGCTATCAGGCAATCGCGTACGCGACTAGCGATGCGCTCGAACTCCTTTTGGTACTCTCTAAGGATTCCACTTTGACGTATACGAGATAAGGCCTCGTCATAGTCGTAGTAGTCGCTCGACCCAAAACGTGTAATAAGCTCCTTCTCAAAATCCCTCCAACGTATGCACTCGCCCTTGTTCTTATAAACGTGAGAGATCCATTGCCACCAGATGTTAGCTTCACCGTCTAAGTAATAGGCCGCGAGTTTGACCCTCTCGACCATAGGCACGTCATTGATGTCAAAGTATTGCAAGGCTCGACTTAACCACGCATCTAGGTTGGTCCCCGTAAACATAGGTAGCGTAAGTTTTGGCCTCTCGAACGTTCGATCTTCGCACCGACTTGACGCCCTCGAGCCCTTGGAGCGTCGATCATGGTCCTCTCGACCAGAGTCAGAGCTACTCGACCTCTCCGATGTCGAGATCGGCCTGTTGTTCCTTTGTGGTTGTCGCTTGACCCGCGCGAGCTGTGCGGCAAGGTCGTGCAACATCAGCTCGAGTCTCGCCATGTTCTCATTGGTGGTGTATTGGCCGTCATCGATGGACCTTATGCTTTCCTCCAACGTCTCCAATCTTTCGCGATTCGTCATGCTTGATGATTTTTTTTTTTTTTAACTCTTGACTAATACTCACAAAAATTCAAAATAAAGAAGAACGAAAAGGTTAAATAAGATACACAATTGATCACTCTCAGTGAAAGCATCAATGATGAGAAATTATATATCTTGACTCGATTTGTATATAAATGCGCGCTAACAGCTTTCGCTTAAACACGATAAGTTGTGACGAAAGGCGCTCTAAAGCCTTCTTTCGAACACGATTGTGTTAAAACCCGCGCTAACAGCCTAGTTCTAAACACGAGAGAATTGCCTAATGGACGATTTTTCTTCTTAATTCTTGAATGATAAAATTGAATGACAATGACTAGTATTTGTAGATGCTAAGACTTATCCTATAAGAACTAGCATTCTAAATTGTAGAAATAATATAAAATCCTAAGGCAACTACATATCTAGAATCTAAGAATTACCAAATAACTAATTAGGCACATGCATTTATTCCAAATCCTAACCAAACTAGAATCTTAATAAGCTAAGTAAATCGGTCTTCAATCTTCTAGAGAGATCTCGACCTTGCTTGAGTTGCACGCCTTTCAGAAGCTTTGCACCCCAAACATCTCGTGATCTTGCACTATTCATTGTCCCACGAGGCTTCTCGGATTGCCGCGCGTATGCTTACAGCCTGCACCTTGTACCTCTGACATCGCACCACGGACGTGCTCGACCCAATAGCTTCAACCTGCACGGGATCGACCCAGCACGTTTCGAGCACTCTTTCGACCTGCTCGTGCCTCGATCTACTCGCTCTCACTGCTTGATTCTCTCCCGAGGTCAACCCTCGCATGCATGACCCTTGTGTGGTCGACCCTCGCATGCTTAACCCTCATGTGGTCGACCCTCGTATAGTCGACCCTCGTGTGGTCGACCCTCGTGCCTTGGTCAACCCTTGTGTGGCGCTCGACCCACTTGAACTCGATGTGGCGTGTTCGTTATCGATCCACGAGGTTTTGGGTCGATGGTCTCGCACGTGCTCCGCTGCTCGGTCCTGCTTCGACCAAACTTCTCGAGTGCGTCCTAATTTAGCACGCCTCAAAGTTATGCTCACGCGCATTGCACGTCTATGTCTCGCGTGATATCTTTGCGTGCGTCCCTTTGCGCAAAGACGAGCTCCTCTCGTACGGCCTCGTCGGTCACGTCGTCTACCCTCTCGTCCTTTATCTCGGCTCAAGGCTATTGCGTCCTTGGGTCCAGAAGGGTTGATGACCATATCTTTATCTCGGCGTGGAACGTTATGGGGAGGACGTTAAGAGTACGCAAGTGTGTTTGAAGGAAAAATTTGAGATTTCGTCATGTAAGTGGCACCCATTTGAGGTTTGGTCCTCTCCGATACCAACTTTCGGATCACGTCCCGTAAATAAAAAAAAAAAAAGAAA
>CACSLK010024540.1:8117900-8132417 GCA_902706635.1 Striga hermonthica | reverse complement strand
GCTAATGTGGCAAATTATGTGGCAGACTTGCAAAAAAAATTGTAGGAAAGGGGACTCGAACTTGGGTGTATGGCATGCAAAAGACAATATGCACAACTAGACCTAACACATATATTTATATCCCAACGTTTTATCCCACCACTTAACCTAACACGTGTTATGTGAAATGTTTAACTTCACTTATATTTATATCCAAAACGTTTTATCTCAAAAAAGGAAATATATATATGATGGGTCTCCTCTTAGATCTGGAGTAAACCGGTGGTTGTGAGCTCTGATCTGTTCGAACCGCCTTTGAATCGCCTCTAGGTCGCTGCAAACACCTGCAAGAACTCAATACCGAAAGTGTTTTCGGTGCAGAGTCTCCGATGCTCAAGTCAGTATGAGAGTGATGATGTGAGCTCTGCTCAGTAGGAGCAGCAGCTGAGAGAAATAAATAGAGAGTGAAGTTAGGGTTTAGGGTTATATCACCTCTTCTTTATATAGGAGCAAATACTTACTTAAAGTACCCAAAATGCCCTGGCCGACTTACATGAAATATCCAAAATACCCTGGTCCATTCGCTATCTGCTTTTTAGTCAGCATCCAGATTCCTCCCTATCTCATAAAAATTCACCCTTATTTAGAGGTCCTCTTAAGCTATGATGAAGTGTTATAATTCGTCGGAGATCTTGGTGCCCCGAAGCATAAGAAGTCCACTTCGAGTATTAGAGGTCGACTTAGGACATGTGTGAGCACTTGGAGACTACGCTGCCCACTCGTCTTTTTTGGTTAAAGTCGACTTCGGGAGTCGACTTAAGGGTATCATCCTGGGACCGTTAGCTTGCTGAAGGAAGTCCTTAGGTGGTCTATGGAAGAATCGACTTTAGGGGAGTCGACTCACGGATGTCGGCTTGCGGAAGTTGACATGCAGATTCATTATCCGGTCGAGTAGCTAGTGTTTGAACCGGTACACTGCAATATGGCTATACCAATATATATAGATTATTTATTTTATATTACTTTTAATTATAGAATTATACATAATTTATTTATTAAATATTTATTGACTACGAAATAAACATTAGTAAATTAATAAATCAATATAAAATATTATATTATTTGTTATGTTGTATAATTAAACTTTTAATGTCATTATTAATGTTTTTATACTAGTTTACCTTATTTAAATTTTACTTAGTTGTATTATATGATAATAACTATATACTACATAAATAACTATATACTACATAAATTAGTATATATATATTATGTAAATATAATCTACTAAATAATATATTATTTATTTATTTATTTATTTATTTATTTATTATATTAATCAAAAATATATTAAATAACATAATATTATTTATCTATTCAAAATAATAACGAATAATATAAAAACTAAACATATTAAATAATAAATAATACAATAATACAATAATCTATAATAATATAAAGAATATAATTAAAAAATAACATAAAATATTTTTTTATGTATTACTTTATTTATTTTTTTAGTAATTATATATATTTTAAATTATATAATACATTAAATATAATTATGTATAACATATAAATAAATTATGTTTTTTTTTGTTTTACCTTATTTAATTTTAAATATATTTAATATCTTTATTTGGTATATTTATTTATTATATATTTAATATTAAATTGTTTACTGTATTATTTAATATATTTATTATATTTTTAATATGTATTTATTTAATATCAAGATCATTCAATATATTTATCTAATATATATTCATTTAATTAATATATATATTTCATTTTCAATATATTTATGTATTTAATATACATATTTATATTTATATTTAAATATGTGAACTAAAATTATATTATATAATATATTTACTTATTATATTATTTAATATATATTTATTTAGTATTTTTTTAATATTTAAAAAATTAATAAGTAAATTATTATAAAAAACAACATTAATGATAATAAAAGTTTAATTAAATAAGGTAAATTAAATATAATTTTATTTATTTATTTAGTTTACTAATTTTTTTTGTAATCGATAATAATTCAATAAATACATTATTTATAAGTTTTATAATTAAAAGTAGTATCAATTGAATAATACATATATATATATATATATATATATATATATATCCTTTTTTGGGATAAAACGTTTTTGATATATATACAAATGAAGTTAAATATTTAACATAATATGTGTTAGGTCAAGTGGTTCACATTCTCGTTTGCATGCCATAGGGTTTGAGTCCCATTTCCTACAATTTGTTTTGTAATTCTGCCACATAATTCGCCACATTAGCCAAAAAAAAAAGATAAAATAAAAATTGAATGCTGTGTATCAGGAGGACCAAACTTAAAATGGGTGCCACTTACAGGACGAAAATTCCAATTTTCCCTGTGTTTGAATGCTGAAATTAAAAGCAGAAGAAATATAAATAGAAATAAGTTTCCGGTTGAGCGTCCAACTACCCATCAGAGCTCATTCATTAATAGATCAGTTTGGGCACAATGTATAACCTGAAATTACACAAATATGACTTTCTTTTATTCTAACCAACACTGTACCAGACTCTATCAACTACTTTCCTGGCCACAACTTGTAGACTTCAAACTACTTACGGATCCTTCCTAGCTACAAAAAGCACTCATAGCGTTTGTGCATAAAAAATAAAGTAAGTACTTCAGGACTATGAGAACATGTGGCATGTGTCATTTTTACATGCATTTTAGAGTGATTTTCGTGCTCGTTTCGGTGTAGTTTAATAATTAATAATTTAATTATTTTTATGAAGCTATGATAAAATGTGTTATTTTGAGTTTTAACGGGAAATGGGGCAAAATAATTACGGGAGTCGAAAACGAAAAAAAAATAGTCGAGGACGGTGTGCGAATTATGCATTGGGAGGTGCCCAAATCGGTAGCAAAAGATGACTAAAACCAGTCCATTATCACTTAACAAAGGCCCAAAAGATTGCTTGTAGCCCAATACAATTTTCAGCCCAAAAGATATTAAATGAGGGCGGAGGAGATGATCAAGTCGGCGGGGACGGTGGCGGTCGGCGGGTGAACTGGACTGAAAGAGTGTTTGGACTTTTGGAATGTGTGCGAGTTAGACCACCTTTATCCGTGACCCTCCCATTTGGTCACGGAATTAAAACAAAAAAAATTAAAAAAGAAAAAAAGAAAAAGGTCATAATAAGCGGCGACCCAGGTCACATTGTGACCTCGGGTCGCGACCTTTTTTTTTTTCAGAAATGGGACACTTATCCTATTTTTATTGGACACGTGTATTTTTTTTTTTTTTTGTTTCTAAAAAAATAAAAAAAAAGTAATAAAATTCTTATTTTTTCATTCTCTACAAATAGAGACCACTTGATATATTTTAGAATACAATTGTAATTTTTAAATAAATTAAAATAAAATAAATATTTAGGTTGAGTTGAGTTGAGGATAAAGATAATTTGAGGTGGAAGATTGTGTTATGTAGGTAGAGGAGAGAGAAATAATTTTTAATTGTTAGATTGGGTTGGATTCAGTTGAAGATAAAGATAGTCTTAGACAGGGATCCGGCTGGTATTTAGGGGTTAGGGTGGGGCCCACTTAGTTGGTGGGTGGGTATTACTTGTGCATATGACTATATTACCCTTAATTAGGGTTTAAATTTACACATTTGGCCATGGTATGCTCCCATATTTACTATATTGCCACTTAATGTTTGATTGTTATTATCAAAGTTTAACTAGATCATAACTGCTGACCTAATGGATCCAAATGCAAATTTATTCTTATTTCTTTCACTATCTATCATTCTCATTTGAGCGTACTTCTATACATATATTTATTTTTCCACTCGGAATATCCACCAGATGGGCCATGCTGTATCTCCCCTCACCAAGAGGTGACAAAAAACGAGCCTAAAAGGAGCAGCACACTCTCCCAAAGGAAATGTAACTTTGGCATGTTTTGCAGACAAGACAACCTAACTGTTTTGAATTTCGTCAGCGGCCAAAAGTTTGGCCGTTATCTCAATACGCAGCAATTCTTTTTCCGCTTGCTTTATTCTGCGTTCTCAAATAACTAAAACATAACATTTTGGTACGAATATGACAATAACTTCTTTCCTTTTATTAATTGTTTCTCTAACATTACACTTTTCACGCAAGACTGTTGACAGTTTGAGTAAGAGAACAGTTGCACAAAGGAACTCCAACACAACATCAAAGTGAAATATCTTAAAGCTAAACATTTCCATTTTACTGTCCTTATTTTTCATCATAATAATACCTACAAAGAGGGATTACAGGGGAAAAAAAAAATGCTACAGTACTAATGGGGCAAGAAAGGTTAGATTTATACACACAAGTGCATACATACAAATTACTAATATATTCCTAAAAGTCAAGTGCTGGCTCCTACACGCTACATTGTCCTAAATATTTTGTAAATATATATATAGAAAATTAATTATATTTAACTATATATACTTCCTCAAAAATGAAAATGGAAAAAAGGACCGACCATTAGTACGAGAGTCGGAAACATCACCTGAGCCAACTATCATTTTTCTGGCGGAGCTTTTAAATAGCCTTGTCGAGTCTCGTGGATGGAGAAAAATTGACCAAGCTGCGTAAGTTGGTTTTTGATTGGTCGACGATCACAAGGAAATACAATTTTGTCCTTCTGGTACTATTTCAGGCATTGCACGTGGAATTATATATTTTTGAAGGCCAGGGTTGAACAAAGTAGCTGTGTGAGAAGGCAATGCATTACTAGGAGCAGGTTGGGCCCGCATTGGGTGGAACCTTGCAAAGCGGTTATATGTGGAGAATCTCTCCAATTCACTCGCTTGGACTTTAAAGTCGACAAATGATAAGCTTTTGTCAACTCTGCATCATTACAAATTCACTTGCATTAATTTATGAAAATGCGCTTCCGAAGGGTAAAAAAATGAGCCATTTTTCTTGATGGTACGGTATGTAGCTGATGGGATCTATCTTAAAGGTGAATTTTACTACATTTGAATCTTTTGTACCATATGCATTCCTATCCAAGGCTAGTTACAATCGTGACCCTCATGAATCTATATCAACCTGAGAAACAAAAAATATGACCACAAGTGGATCACATATTACCTTGATAAATCAGCTTCAACTTTTTTTATGCGATCAGTGAAGGCTTTCACAAGCTCTGAGAATTCGCAGGCTTCTTTTTCATTTGAAGTCTTTAGCTTGTACGGTGACCTGAATGTTATCCACAGGAAAAGTAAGCAGGTTTTTATGACATATACTCATTTTAATTATTAATCATTATTATTCTTCTTCGAAAAATGAGTAATTACATTAGTAATAGGAACAATAAACAAAATATACAAGCAGCTCTTACATGTTATTGGTATTAGATGCCAACTGACCAGTCAGACACCATGCATCTCCCAACTCTAATCTAGCAGCAACATATGCCACACTATCACAATTGAGACTAGCATCTGAGCACAGAATAATTACTGGTATAGGTTGAAAGATCTGCTGCATATGTTGTGTAGTACAAATAAGCCGTTTTTTAGCTCGAACCACTGGAAGGATTTCTTCAACATTAACAGTTGCATTACTTGCCTGAAAGAACGAGGATATAGATTATCACTAACACGATTAGGTAAAAAAAAAAATAAAAAATATATACATTAGTTGTATGCCACAAGGTTTTGTCTAACCTCTTCTGGCTTTCGATTAGAAGCTTGAGCCCATATACACTCAGCAGTGCTGCAAAAATATAAGGTATAAGTTCAGTCACTATTGCTAATATCTTTATATAAAGAAAACAAACCCATAAATATTATCCAATCTTTATCAGTTGATCTCGGAAATTACCCTCACGTTTCACCTAAATACAAGAAAGAAATTCCATTTCTCGTTCAAAGTTGCATATATCCCCTTGACGTTCATTTATCCTTTACTAATTGTACCTTATAGATACTTTCCGTAAATATAAACCTCAAGGTGGTATATTGTGACATTATAAGGAGGTATTTATAATTTTCAAAGATTGTAGTTTTCTGTAACTACACCTGATGTGTCTAGTTTAACTACTTCCTTGTTTGTCATTATCATTTTTATTTGTTTGCTTTACGGTTGGCAAGAGTGGTCCAATGTCTGATTAGCGCATGGCACTTAACAAGGATACGAGGAAAACGAGAGACAAAACAGCCAAAAAAGTAGAAAGACTTAATAAATTTGCACATGAGTTAAAAGACCAGTACACAGTATGCACAGTATGCAGACCTAATATCTTGGAGCTTCGATTGTCCGTGATTTACTTCTTCATGCCAGGGTACCATATCAAGTTCAGAAAAATTACGTTTCTTTGGCATCGAAAGACCCAAGGTCTGGAAAGTGGGCAAAACGCAAGCAGTGCTCGATTTGTTGGTCGCCATAGTGGTGACAGCTGTTGATCGACACAATCTGCTTCCTTGTTCAGTGTTCACCAAGTCCAATTGCATAATTAAACTATTTTCGACTGATTTCCCAGGACCCATTTGTTTCGCTGGATTATTTTGAGATGCTGCATCATAAATGGGTAGAATCTGCCCATTCTTCAATGTCTCGTAATTCTTAAGCCAGGATGGTGCGGTTTCTGAACTGATTTGTGACTGATATGCCAAATTAGGAGTGTCACTCATGCTTGTTGGAAGGTTTTGGCGAAAGATAACTGCCTGTTGGGCATAGTTCTGATTGTGAAGCATAGAAGTTTTTTCAGACCAAAAAACACCGAGCCCTGAAGCAGAATACAAATCCTTTTTTGCACTATCTTTGTGCTGCAATGCCCTCAACAATAAATTCCTTGCATTGCCAATGAAGTGATCATTTTTAATATTAGCATATTTTGGAGAGAAGTTCCGAACTTCATCAGTTTCATCATTTCTTGTGGAAAGCATTTGGTGAGAAGGAGAGTAATTTTGGTTCAAAGAATAGCGAAACGGCCCAATGTCCCTGGCAGGAAATGAAGGTGTTTCCATTTTAATCTCTGCTTCATTAAAAGCCTGGTCGCACGAATTAGTGATCAGCGAACCAGATTTGGCTGAACTTGAGATATGTTTTCTCATTAAATCTTGCTCCTGTGCCCTTCTGCTCAGCAATTTTGTGTTAATTATCTCAGTCGAGCCCTCGAAAGCAGAATATTCTTTCTTTAGTTGTTGATATTCATGAGGAAAAGAACACTGGATTTCTGGCCATAGAGAGGGCGGGAACCCTTCATTCTGATTCAGCAAAACTGGAACTTCGGAGCCACTTGAGTTGGAAATTTTCATTTCAGAAGTATCATGAGAGACTGAAGCACTATGCACTGGGAATTCAGTAGCCATCTGACCTTGAACAAGTGGAGCTGAATGTTGATATTTCATATAATCTATTGTGATATCATTTGATGGAGGTGTTGCACTTGAGATACCCTGCACACATATGTTATATATGATTAAAAAATCTCTTCAGAAAAATAAAAATATATAAAATTAGTGACACAAAACGTAAAACAGAAAATGGTTTTCTATATCAGAAAACCTGAAAAGGTGGAAATTCACATAAGTAATAGTTTTTACCCACCATCGACGGTAAGGAGAACGAAGAGTATAAATGTGGCAACTGATTGTCTGCGGGCCCCAATCTAAATCCAGTGTCAGGTAAATTTCTCGGATTTGAAACTTTTGCATTCAACTGCATTGCAGATGTTTGATCGATTGAAGTGTCATCCATGTTACGATGCTCGAACACACTTACTCTACAAAAGACAATATCCTCATAACTAGACATCAAAGGAAAAGATGTTGACACAGACCACGCATAGGTCAATCAGACATAACATACAAGATATATAAGCTTCATAGTCAAAAGAAGATGCTATGATTGACCATCACATAATGTGATCAATTTCTGGTAGAAATTTTCTGCCACTCTACCAATGACCAGTAGCCAGGGGGTGGAAAATCAACATGCTGCAGGCAATGAATACCTTGAAGAAATCACATTTTCACCACTACAAACCCCATCAGGAGTCATATTTTCTGGTTTCACTGAATGCCCACGACTATTCATCTCGTTCACCTGCAAGGCCATAAGAAATATTGAAATCTAATGAACCAAAAAGGATAAATACTGCAGGGTAAAGTATATCCAGGCAACCTGAGTATAGTTCTTTTGGATGCCAGACACACAATCGTATGTGATCCCTTGAGGCTCAAAATCACCTGTATATTCACGATCTGCATTAGAGAGATATCTTACCATTCTTAGCAATTATGAGTGGTTCAGTATCAAGATGCCAAAGCTAAAGGGTCAGAACACAATTGTAAATACCTGAGAAGTTATTGTGTGGATGGTTTTCATTAGTGCATGAAAAATTGCTATTCTGATGGGGATCATTGTTTGAGAGCTCCGTATGTTCACCAGACCATATATTTGGCGAAGCTAAAGATTCTTGAATCAACTTACTGCCTCCTGTGGGTTGATGTTCCTCATGTTTAAGATATAGTGCAGATTGAAAATTACTGAAGCTGTCGATATTCTGAACCATATCGTGCAGCTTTGAACTTGGAGATGAGGTATTCTGCAAATTCCTATCAACCCAATCATTCTGAAGCTTTTCACCTTCATTCAATGGTTCTGGATTCTGAAAGCTCAATCCACTCCACTCTTCTTGTACACCAGCATCACTGCTCGAACTCACTGCCACGGCAGACTGCATCAAAGCACTCCAGCTACCACTTTGCATGAACGGCATCTCAACTTTGCTATCAAATCCTCTTGAGCTCATTTTGCTGTTTCTGCCAAGTGTTGACTCCCAGCTGAAATCATCTGTATTGTACAGGATCTTCTGTTCTAATGGATCTAAGGAACAATCATCTTCACCCCCTTTCTCAGATTCAAGAACTGATGCACTTTTCTGCACAGTAAATCCTCGTTGGATGTAATTACTGGAGAAAATTCCGCTATCGAAACTTCCAGCTTGCCCGAACGAATTATCCTCTTTATTAGAAAGCAATAACCTATCCCCCACAGTAACCTGTTCGGTCGAAAAATTGTATCTTTGACCCGCAAATGAGCTATCTACGGGGGCTTGGTTCTTATTGGCCAGCCCTTGGAGGTGAGAATAGTCGTTGAACTTGTCACCAGCAATCGGTGCATGAATTCTAAGTGAAGATACGTCAAAATCAGGAGCAAGATTGTGATTTTGTGAAAGAAATAATCCATTTGGCCCATTTTGTTGGATCAATTTCATATTGCCAGCCGTAAACCTTCGTGAAGAATCTTGTACGGCCATTTCTTTAGCAGCCTGTTTTGCCAAAGATATCTGATGCGCATAGTTCTGGTTTCTGTTGTCATTGCCCAACTCTTGGAGCTGTTGTCTCCTCTGCAGTTCCTGCAGCTGTTCGGAAATGATTTGGCGCTGCAACATCTGCATGTCAAAATAGCTTAACTACTTTTGCTGGGGAAATTTATCCGTCCACACTCTAACTTCTGTTAAGTTTCTGACTATGTAATAAGAATGATGCATAGGAAAGGGTGTTACAATGTTAGCCATACCGCCAGAAATCTCATGTTCAATTTCGTCATTCGAGAAAAGCAACTAGAGTGAAATAATTAAAACATGCATAAGCTAGAAACTGGGGAATAATGAATTTCAAGGTTCTACAGATAAGAAAAACCCTAAGAACCTCTTTGCATGTCACCAAACTCTCCTCAAAAGTCCCAAAACCACAAATAAACCCCTCACTGGCTCTCACCTGAGCGAAATTAAGAACAAGACCACACAATCACAGCTCAAAGAACACACACACACACACACACACACACACACACGATACAGCTCTAAGAACACACACACACACACACACACATGATACAGCTCTCAGATACTCGAGCAATCATTAAAGAAGATTCAACTCAGAGCATCGTTCAACCGAAAAAAATCAGCAACGATTAAAAATTTGAAGTGTTTGAAATTATGATCCGAGGTAAAATAATTGAATGTAGCATTCTCAATCGGAACTTACTTCTGAGTAATTCATGAAATGGAGATCAAATAGTGCCAACTGCACTTCATCTCTATCTTCTCTCTTACCCAAATTTGCTTCAACTTTCTCCTCCTATACTCTAATGTGTAGATATACAGTTTGTATCTATAGGTCGGCTTCACTGCTTAGTACTCTCTCTCTCTCTCTCTCTCTCTCTCTCTCTCTCTGAACAGTCATGACTCATGAGGGTGGTCTTCTTTGAAGAAAACTGAAAGAACAAACTTTAGGTCCGGAGTGAGGCTTGGTTTCTCCGAAACTGAGGTACAGTTGCGTGGTATGGTTTGCACAGTGCAGAAGAAACCGCAGCCGTCAGTTAAGGTATTCGAAGAGGTGATCAACGGTGATAACTGAGTTTGATTGACGCACACAAGTATGGACAACTTTGATAGATGTGAAAAGAAAAAAATTAGGTGGTGATGTAGGCGGGTCCCTCTCTGGAGCTCAGCGCATGAGCGAAACGATTTCCTTTTTTTCTTTTTCTTTTTTTTTTTTCTTTTCTCTTTTTCTTTTTTCTTTTTCAAAACGATAGAAATTGTATATAAAAAAAACACAAAAGTACAAAAGTACAACCACCAGCTGAATTCACACGCAGCCACCAACTGAATAAAATGGGAGGGCAGGTCGAAAGACCGCCTAGAACCGACTCTAACAAGACAATATCCTAATGCTGGAGTGTGGATCCCAACAGGATATTATAGTCACACTCGAGCGAATAGGGGCCAACGACCCAAACCTAAAACACGTCATTACAAAACACAACCTAACACACCTACAAAAACAAAGTGGGAGAAAGATTTTTAAAAATAAAATATAAATTACCTATGGATGTGCATGTTAATTAAATATAAATTAATTGTGTTAAATGTGTGTTAGGAAAAATACTCTATTTAAAATACAAAGTGGGAGAAAGATTTTTAAAAATTAAAACTATTTTTTAAATAATCCTAAGGTCTTCCTTACTATTTTGTTGGAGATACTAACTCTTTTCGCGTTGTATTGATGTGTGTTCCTCCTTGACAGATGAAATAATTACGGATCACCGGAACAAACTTCCTTTGGGTTATTATAGGAAAATATATTCGAGACATTTTCATCCCACCAAATGGGGGTCCATAATCCTTTATAATGGACTTCGAATCAAGTAATGTGTTTAACTTATAGATAAAAAGGCATCCTGCTCAATACTGCATTTTTTTTTTCATATGACCAAAGGAACTGATTATTAATTTCATCCGTTAAAAATTTTAGTTGATTTATAGAAATTAATGGTTAAAAAGTTTCTCTTACAAATGTGGAAATTCGCATACGTCCACACTAACGTGGCATGCAAAATTCTAGGTATTTTGAGATGTCGATGACTTCAATAATATATTGTTTGAGGGATCAATATTTAAGTTTAAATTCAATGTTTTGACTAGTAAATTATTCATGATTCTAAGGAATATTAAAAAATGTCTTCCAATTCATTATACGCTATTCTTAAATAACACAAACTTGTTGGTCTCAACTATATAGTATGGGAAAAAAATTTAGACATAGTGTTAACTGTTAAGGGATATATGTTCATACTCATTGAAATATGTACATGCAAGCCTGGGAATACAACGATTAGTCAAGAGAAAAAACAGTATGTGATAAGTCGAAAATACATGCTACTTTTGTAATGTAACTTGGAAAATGTGTTGAACATTTGTGCTTGAAGTGAATAGATTTCACCCGGGCTCCTTCAACTCGAACGGTCTCCGTACCTGCAGAACCCAACGCCGGGGGTGGCCCCGGCGTCGGGCCTCCGATGCCTAAGTCAGTGCTCAGATCAGGAGAGAGAGAATGTAGTATGGAATGAATAGAGAATGAGAGAATGAGGTACCTTAGCCCCCCTTTTATAGGGGGAGTGTACCTTTGTGGGCTCAAGTTGGGCTTGGCCCATATCGTGATGCTTAGTACATACGTGGGCTTATCTTTCAATATATATTCGTTTTCTCCATTAAACCGGGTGTGGTATAATATCATATATCATCTAATCCCCCCCACTCTGGTCGAGTATGCATAACTCGATCCAAGAGTGAAATGCCTCTTCGAGCTGTTTTCTTCAACTTGCCACTAAGATCGAGCATCGAAAGTCGAATGACCATGGAATAACCACTAAATATCCTCCAAATGAGCTTTGAGATTTCAAGATCGAAAACCGAAAGACCACGGAGGTCGGAAATCGAATGATCTGACGTCGTGGTCGAAAATCGAATGATCTGACGTCGGGGTCAAAAATCGAGAGTCGAGAGACCGTTGAGGTCGAAAATCGAGAGTCGAGACCGCTGGGGTCTAAAACTGAGAATCGAGAGACCGTTGAGGTCGAAAACCAAGAGTCGAGAGACTGGTGAGGTCAAAAATCGATATTTGGGACCGTTGAGGTCGAAAACCGAGAGTCGGGACCGCTGAGGTCAAAAATCAAGAATCGAGACCGTTGAGGCCGAAAACCTAGAATCTAGACCGCTGAGGTCGAAAACCGAGAGTCGAGACCGCTGAGGTCGAAAATTGAGAGTCGAGACCGCTGAGGTCGAAAATCGAGAGTCGAGACCGCTGAGGTCGAAAATCGAGAGTCGAGACCGCTGAGGTCGAAAATCGAGAGTCGAGACCACTGAGGTCGATAATCGAGAGTCGAGACCGCTGAGGTCGAAAATCAAGAATCGAGTAATCATCGATGAGGTCGAAAGCCAAGAATTGAGAGACCGTCGAGGTCGAAAATCGAGAGTCGAGACCGCTTAGGTCAAAAATTGAGAGTCGAGACCGCTGAGGTCGAAAATCGAGAGTCGAGATCGTTGAGGTCAAAAATCGAGAGTCGAGACCGCTGAGGTCGAAAATTGAGAATCGAGTAATCATCAATGAGGTCGAAAGCCGAGAATTGAGAGACCGTCGATTGAGGTCGAAAAGAAAGAACTGAATGACCACTCCCTGAAGTCTTGAATTTGAAATTTTGAATTTACGTCTGTTGGGTTTCGATCACCATGTTCGAACTCTCTTATACCACCTCGTCCTATCGCCCCTTAGTTCAAAAGTTAAAATTCAAGCATGTTGTATATTCCTGCTCGTGACGGAATGAATCCCATCTCCCTGCCTTTGAAGTCGAAAAATCAATTCAACAAAACCAAGATAAAATGCAATCAACCTGCTTGTGACGGAATGAATCCCATCTCTCTGCCTTTGACGTCAAAAAATCAATTCGAAAAAACCAAGATAAAACGCAATCAACCTGCTCGTGACGGAATGAATCCCATCTCCCTGCCTTTGAAGTCGAAAAATCAATTCGACAAAACCAAGATAAAACGCAATCAACCTGCTCGTGACGGAATGAATCCCATCTCCCTGCTTTTGAAGTCGAAAAATCAATTCGACAAAACCAAGATATAACGCAATCAACCTGCTCGTGACGGAATGAATCCCATCTCCCTGCCTTTGAAGTCAAAAAATCAATTCGACAAAACCAAGATAAAACACAATCAACCTGATACTGGGATCAAAATCATAAATACAGCATAACCAATCCAAATAAAACCATCCATCTGCTCAAATTATCCGTAATAAACTCCCGCCACTGGGATCGAAATCACAAATACAACAAAACCAAATCAAATAAACCATTAACATGCTCAAGCTTTCCATAATGAACTTGGTCGACCTACCACTGAGGTCAGAAGCACAAATAGCACAAAACCAAATCGAATAAATTTGTTAACCTGCTCGAGCTATCCGTAGCGATTTTGATCGACCTGCCACTGAGGTCAGAAGCACAAATAACACAAAACCAAATCAAATAAATCCGTTAACCTGCTCGAGCTATCTGTAACGAGTTTGATCGACCTGTCACTGAGGTCAGAAGCACAAATAACACAAAACCAAATCAAATAAATCCGTTAACATGCTCGAGCTAACCGTAGCGAGTTTGATCGACTTGCCACTGAGGTCTCCGATAGACTCCATGTCTTCACGACCCAACACTAGGATCGACCACCCAGCCCGGAGGCCTTAGTCATGGTGGATTTTGTCTTCCCTCAACCTACCACTGGGTTAGGAACAAATGTACAATGATAACAACCAAATATAACCAAGAAAAAATCATCGACCTGCCTCCAAGGTCTGCTCGAGCTATCCATGTCTTCACGACCCAACACTAGGATCGACCACCCAGCCCGGAGGCCTTAGTCATGGTGGATTTTGTCTTCATACTGCCCGAATCACCCATAATGAACTCACTCACCCTGCCATTGGGGTTAGGGACAAATATACAATAATACCATATCAAATAGAACCGAATATAAATCCTCGACATGCCTCCGAGGTCTGCTCGAGCTATCCGTGTCTTCACGACCCAACACTAGGATCGACCACTCAGTCTGGAGGCCTTAGTCATGGTGGATTTGGTCTTCACACTTGCCCACCCACGAGAAATGTTCCAAACAGGAGGCCACCC
>CACSLK010024540.1:8088007-8102346 GCA_902706635.1 Striga hermonthica | reverse complement strand
CAAGTATTCTAGCATGAAACAGTTTCAACAGTTCAGGAAAAACATCGATGGTTGGCCGTACACGCTGGCCTGGGGAGTTCGTGCGTACGGTGATGGCGGCTGCAGTTCGCATGCGAGTCAACGGTCGGCCGCGCGCAAGCCTCCCGTCTCTCAGCACAGTTGTACATGCTCGGCCACCACTTCGCATGGCTATACCCAGCCAGAGCCAGCGTTAGGTTCAAGGTTTCACAAGAAGGTTTCAATATCAGATCACCAAAAAGAAATGGTTTTACCAATTAACGAGAATTTTGGGTCCAATATATATATTTCAGTTGTTTCACCATTTCAAAGGTTTCAAAAGTCTCAAATATCGCAAGGGGCATGTTCGAGCTCCAAGTCCACTTCCTTCTCTAATCCACCGAACAACATACGATATGGGTCGGGAAAAACTTCTTTAAAGAAAGGAGGATCGGTTCCTCAGCCAGAACAATCCCAATCCCAGCGGTCAACACCAAAATAATGAATGCTTAGCTCATTCGACTCTTCCGACTAACAGTGTCGGCCGTCACGTCAGCTCTCGATTCAAGCAGCTAACCGTGCCGACAGTCTTAAATGAGCTTCTAATGATACAATGAACGAACATCACAAGTGGAGGTGGCTCTGCACTCCACGATGTATTTGTTCTTGACTCGACTATCCTCCTTAAAATATTTATGCATAACCTTTTAAGGTGGAAGAAAACACACCTTGACTTGCGTCAAATCACTCCATTTGAAGTTTTACGCCAAGAAGGGAAAGATCAACGAAATTATCAAAACATGAAAAATTAGCTAACGAAAGAAGCTTCAAGCACAATTCAAAATTGTTTATCATACAAAACGACAAAGGTTTGCAAAAGTCTAAAAGAAGATAAGAATTCGATAAGGGACAAAGTTGCCTCGCATCCACGAGTCCACGATTTACCGCCTCCTTCTTCGGTTCAAGCTGTTCTCAGTAGGTCCTGCTGCTGCTAGGAAATCGCTAGCGGCTTAATATACTGAAGAGAATTTTCGCAAAAGAAAATATCATCGCCACCTTTGACTGAATTCTAATCACGCATCGAATGGTCCTATCGACAACGATTACAGACTCCCGAATACCCAAATAACTGGGACTCCTTCGGTCGTCTGCTCCCTCCATTTAAGCCTTCTCCTTTCGAGATGGCATTGCAAATGGTCCTCTCTTGAGGACAACAAGTCTTATAGCAAAAGCACTGCTATAAACAGAATTTAACTCGATAACATTATATCGAATTTCCAAACAAACAATATCTCAAGTCGGAACTTAACTCTATATCGCTAGAGTTCAAGTTCATACAACTAAGTTCGCCACTCATCTAGAGTTCAAGAATACTTAAAAGCAGGAGTGTTGTTATATTGGAATCAACAAAGAAAATTTAAGGAAAGTTATATTGATTATTCAGAGAGATTCAAAGGATGATAAAAACAGGTCTTTTTGTTTTTTTTTTTTTGTATTGAATGAGTTCCATTGTCCTCCTTTGGAGGTCTTCCCTTTTTGTTTTATATTATTGTGCAAAATAAAGATTACAATCATTTCTTAGGAAAAGTCAATGGCGGTCGATGGCCATTCATCCTCGCAGCACGCCACTTGTCAAGGCATAATGATGATTTTTGCTGAGCTGGCACCGCCTTATGATGTCGGCTTGATACTTCATAGATACCGGTTTATCATGCCTAAACCGATATGAGATATCGATTCATTTGATGAGGACGTCGGTTCTTGGGTCATTTTCATCCGATGTGTTGTTACTTGAGATTTACGAGCACGTCAACCCTTTGAGACAGCATAATCTTCTAATTATTGAGTTTTGAACGTCGATGAGCATTAATAACTCGTTTTACCGAAAACCATATCAACAAGGTGGCCCCCAGCATTAACGGGCGTCTTGAAAAAAGACGGGCGGTGATGCTGAAAAAGCTTCAGGAAACTTTTAATTCGAATGAGGCGGACATGTCGGTTTTTGTTGTTGTTCTCCGATGTCTTTATACTTGGTGTATGAAAGGAACTGAAAGCTGAAACAGTGCAACTTGCTAGATTTAATTGCAACGCTTTCTGACGGGGCAACGATTACTTTTTATAGGCCACGTAGCTGTTGCTGAGAGGCGCGGTTTTCAAGGGTCGCATTGACTCGCGAATTCAAAAAGTTTAATCCACGCGCCCCTATTTCTTTTTCTCCCCAACGGTCACTATTGATTTTAGGGTTAAGTATAAATAAGAAATCATCTCTTGACGCTTATCTCATTTTTGCTTCCGTCCTGCAATTTAACTTTCTGCTTTCTTGCGACTTCATCCTTTCTGTAAACTTGTTGACTGATAATTGCATCTTTTAAAGCATTTCCTTCGGATACGCGAATTTCTTCTTGTGGTAAGATTTATTTCTTTGTTTTGTTTATCTGTTTCGGCATAATTTTTTCTTCAAATCATGAATGTGTCATGGGCATCTTCTGGCGACGATGAACTGGATGTAATAATGATTAATATGGTTCATTCTAGGGAGATGGAGTTGCTTTCCGAATATAATCGGTGGGATCCAGTTTTTGTTAAACGCTTGAATATCCGGTTGAACGATACCGAGGGGGATAAAAGGGTGGAGGGGAACGCTGTCGATGATGATCCGAGATATTGGAGACGACCTATTAAAAGATGGCCAGACCTCGAAGTCAACTCCCAGGGTGAACCGAGTATATTGACAGATGCTGATGTCATTATGTTGCAGAGTGAGATACGGGTCTCCTCGTCGGTACATCTGTTTGCACCATATCCTGGAGAAAGGATTACATGTCTGCCACCAGGGTGTGTCGGTGTGTTTGCTGAGAGTTTAAGGTCAGGATTGCGATTTCCTCTGCCGTGGATAATTACTGAATACTTACGGAACTGGGAGTTTCCCTTGTGTCAAGTCGCTCCGAATTCATGGAAGCGAATTATTGGATTGCTTGTGCTTTTGGCTGAAAAGAAATGGGATTTTCCGTCGGCAAAGGACATGAGAAGTATGTTTACTTTCAGAAAAAGTCCAGACAGACAAGTTACGGACCCGCTTCTAACTTTTTCAATCATCGGTAAACCTCAGTCAAGGGTTAAGGTCGGCGAGTTGATAACAGAAGTCCCCGATAAGCTTCACGGATTTCAAGAAGAATGGTTGTGGATTGGGGGAGACTGGCAGTGCGCCGACTTTGCTAATGATCTCCTTGCTAATAGGACGAGTATCCCAATGGCTATTAAATCTGCTTATTGTAAGTCCGGTTTTTTCTTTTCTTCATTCTAAGTATTGATTGCTTTTTGTTTTTTGTCTTCGCTAACAGGTGGACTTTTGTGACATTGTAGCCAAACCGGAGGGAAAGAAAGAACCTAAATTTGAAGGACTGTTATACAATCGGGTTGACAAATTATTTGAGCTTTCTCCAAACAAGCGAAGATATCAGCGACTTGTGAAAGATTCTCGATTGAAACTAGCTGGTTTATCTCCTGGAATTTTGGACTCTTCATTCCGACCGGGTGAGTATTGTATTTTTACTCCTTATATTTCACGTCGGTAGCCTTGATATTAACTTAAAATGTTTTGCATGGCAGTATATTATCCATTCTTGGGGTACTTCGGTTTTGGAGATCCCGTAGAAGCAGAAGAACATCAGAGACGTAATCCGAACTTAGATTTGAAGAACAAAGTCGGAAAAAACAAAAGTCTTCGATCAACCGAGATGGCAGGACGCATGAACCTCCTCAAAGCTTGGAAAAAGAACCCCAACCGGTTTCAAAGCAACATCAGCGAACCATTGTCGACAAGGGTAGAGCCGAGCCCGGCTATGGTGAGTGAACCAGCTGCCGCAGATGATGAGCCGCCACTTACTATTGAGCCGATACAACAAGTGATGATGCCAGTGAACGAGCCTATGACCGAAACCGAAGTCTCTCAGAAAGTGCCGGAGGAATCTTATTTAGGCTTGGTTCATCCCCGCAAGAGATCGAGTGTATCGCATGTGGCGGAACGGATGAAGAAGAAACAAGACGTCGGTGCAGGCAAAGATAAGGAGGTGGAAGAACCGGAAATTACTTTGAGGTCGTCCTTTTTGAAAGTGAACGAGAAGAAAGCAGCAGACATCACGTTGCCAGAAGATGTGTTCGAGCCATGGTTTTCAATGTTTCAAACCGTTAACGAGCTTAAGTTGCCAAATAATCATCGCTTTCCTGATGAGGCGGCGGGTGCGGCGAAGGTCCCCTTGATGTCATGGGATCCAAAAACTCACGCCGGGATAACTTCATTGCCTGACGACCAAAAATTTAGTTACGCAAAGGGTTGTTTAGGACGGGCACTTGTCAGTTTTGTCGTTGCTGAGGAGAGTTATCGTAACAAAGTTGCCCAGCTCAAAGAGAAGGACAATGAACTTAGCTTGAAAGATGGGACAGTGGCGTCCTTGGAAGAAGAAAAATCCAAATTTTTGGCCTCGATGTCGGAGAAGGATGTGCAGCTAAAGGCAGTTCAAACCGAGGTGAATGCCCTTAAAACTGAGAAAGAAAATTTGCTGAATGTCGGTGCAGCTTTCTAAAGTTGAAGATCAGGTGAAGACGCAAGATGAGAAACTTCGCAAGTTAAGAGCCGAGCTCGAAGCTGTTCGAAAAGATCGATCTAATAAAGATGCTGAGTTGATCCGTAGCCGCGAGGCCCATGAAAGTGCTATGAACAAGCTTCGATCGGAGTTGACAACTGCGGCCGAACTCAAATTTCAGGAGGGTATTGATGTCGGTAAAAAAGCTGTGATGGAATTCGGCAAAGTGTTGAATGATGATGCCGTGACTGAGTGGGATTTAGAGTTGAACGCTGCCTTAACGTTGCGCTGGATCATCGATCGCATTGAGAATGGAATTTATAGTGTCGATGAGTTGCAAATTTTCCTTCTGCAAAAATTGGAAAAACATCGCCTTAATCCCGAGATAAAAAATGCTCACAATTCGCCCGACCAAGATGAGCGTGACTTTGCCAACCGACTTCTTAAGCAAAAAGAAAGTCGGATGCTAGAATTGGACATGGCCCCTTTGTCGGAAGAGCGTAAGGCTAAGATTCGTCGGGCCTTCATTGATATGGTCCTTGAAGTTGAAAAGGTTAAAAAGCCTGAATTGGCGAGCATATGCGTGGAGACGATTGCAGAGGCTTTTGTTGTGGAAACACTTGAAAGTCTTTCCGATGAGGATCTCTTAGATGCTATCGTCGGCTTTGCTTTGCGAAAAGTGGCGGAAGATGATGCCAAAGCCAAAGGTTGGTTAACAGAGGCAGTTCCTTCCGATGAAGATAGAGTCGTCCATGATGATGATGTCGTCATCATAAAGGAAAGCGATGTCCTTCAAGTGATGGAGAGAAAAGAAGATGAAGTATTTCAGCGCTTGGGTCAAAGATTGATCGATCATCTGGATGTTGTGGACAAAAACAATGTCGATTCTGGAAATGTTCCATCCTCTGCGGCTGAGGAAGCATCGACGTCGGGAATAAACAAGGAAGATCAGGAAGGAACCTCATAATTTGTCGTCATATTTCTTTTTCTTTTTATTGGATGTAATGACAATATTTTGTTATGAATGAAGTTCAATGTTCAATTTTTAATTTCATCATTTTAGAATATCTTATGTTTATACGTTTATTGCTATAATAAGATAAAAGAATTTTTCGAAGTCAAGATATGTCAGAGTAAATGTAAATAAATGTTCAATAAATCATGTATCTGATTATACCGACATGATGTGCTTTCTCGCGAATTTATTCGAATTTCTGACATCGACATAAATTATAGTGTATCCGATATGAATGAACTCTTCACTATAACAAGCTATAATAAACTTGCTTTTATTGTAGAAAATTCTGAATCATTCAAAGAACTCAGAAACATTTATTGTACGCTCATCAAATAATCGTTGGGATTTGAAATTATAGAGCATAAGCCTTCCCAAACCATCTTCAGGGCTTGGAAGTATCCGACTTTGTTGCGTTCGGCCAGGTCATACCAACTTCAGGGTACAAACACGTTTAGCCTTAGCAACGAGGACCAATTTATTGAGGTCCTGGTGATCGAACAAATTATTGAGGTTCGTCACACAGACTTTATTGATAACAAAAAGTGATTTTGTACACGGGTAGGGCCAAAGTTTTTATACATCGGAGGTAAGGGGTCAACCCTTGGTTTATTGAAAATATTTCTTCAGATAGGTCGCATGCCAAGGGTATTGAAGGGGAACACCATCCAAAGTTTGAAGTCGGTAAGTACCATTAGAGACTAGACGGTTCACTTTGAAGGGTCCTTCCCACTTTGGTTGCAACGGACCGACGTTGTCCCCAGTAACTCTTTTCAAAACAAAGTCTCCTACGGCGAACGAGCACGGCTTAAGCTTCGAATTGATGTACTTTCTACTACGTCGTTTGTAAGCAGCATTCCGAATTTCAGCTTCGGTCCGTAATTCATCAAGCAAGTCAAGATTGGCTCTTAGACTTTCTAGGTTGGCTTCTTCGGAGAAAAAGGTAATCCGATATGTCGGAGAGGTGAGTTCAACAGGTATCACAGCTTCGGTTCAATAAGTTAACGAAAACAGAGTTTCTCCAGTTGAATTTCGCGTCGTCGTTCGATAGGCCCAAAGGACATGAAGTAGCTCGTCAGGCCAAGATCCTTTTGCGGTTTCAAGTCGGGTCTTTAAGCCATTCTTGATAATCTTGTTTACAGCCTCCACTTTTCCATTGGCTTGTGGGTGATACGGTGATGAGAAGAAGTGTTTGATGCCGTAGTCTTCACAAACCCCTTCGAGTCGTTTTCCTTCAAACTGACGACCGTTGTCGGTTATAATGGAGTTCGGTATTCCAAACCGACAGACGATGGACTTCCAAATAAAATCAATCATTTTCTGCTCGGTAATAGTAGCGAGAGGTTCAGCTTCTACCCATTTGGTGAAATAATCAATAGCTAGTATGGCGAAGCAGACATTCCCTTTTGCTGTTGGAAGGGGGCCGATAAGGTCAATCCCCCATTTTGCAAACGGCCATGGGCTATAAATCGATTTGAGGGGTTCAGGATGTTGATTCACGTTGGGAGCAAATATTTGACATTTATGGCATTTTCGTACCCAATCAACTGCATCTTTCTTAACGGTAGGCCAGTAGTAACCTTGTCGAAGAATTTTGTAAGATAAAGTTTGAGCTCCCTGATGGGTACCACAGATACCTTCATGAACTTCTTCAAGAACACGTTGGGCATCGGTTTCTGACAAACATTTAAGTAACGGAGTGGAATATCCACGTTTGTATAATGTCCCTTGATCGATTGTGAAATGAGCAGCACGAACACGGAGGGTACGAGCTTCTTTTGGGTCTTCAGGCGTGGCCCCGGTTTGAAGATACTTGATGATATGATCCATCTAGGTTGAATTCGAAATTGGTGAAGTAGCATCGATCATGGCGATGTCGGTGGAGGTCGTTGAAGGAGTCGTCTGTTGAGCAATTTGCACAAATTCGACGTTGTTTAAGTCGGTAGAGGAAGGTAAACGTGATAGAGCATCTGCTTGGATGTTGAATGTCCGAGGTATATGCTCTAATGTCATCTTGAATTGTGATAAATTTTTCTTGACAAGATCGAAATAAAGAAGCAACCGCGGTTCCTTGACTTCGTAAGTGTCGTTGATGTGGCTGACGAGTAATTGGGAGTCAGAAAATATGCGGAGGGAGGAGACATTCATGGATTCAGCAAAATGCAAGCCCGGCAAAAGAGCTTCGTACTCAGCTTCATTGTTTGTGGCTGGAAAGATGAATGCTACAGAGTAACAAAAAACCTGCTGATCAGGGCTGACTAAAACGATTCCGATCAGGGCTGACTAAAACGATTCCTCCCCCGGCGCGTATAGCGGTTGATGATCCGTCGATGTAAAGAGTCCAAATTGGATCTTCAATTGACGGGTTTATGGATGGGGCGAATTCAGCTATGAAGTCGGATAACACCTGGGCTTTGATAGCAGTTCGCGGTTGATACTGAACGTCGAATTGTCCGAGATCTATAGCCCATTTAATCATTCTACCCGACGTGTCAGGTCGGTGAAGGACTTGTCGGAGAGGGTATGACGTGAACACGATGATAAAATGTTTCAGAAAGTATGGTCGCAACTTACGTGCAACAATAATCAGAGCAAAGGCTAATTTCTCTATGTATGGATATCGCAATTTGGCATCATGTAAGGCCTTGCTAACATAATATACTGAAAACTGCTGGAGTCCGTCTTGTCATATAAGGGCAACACTAACAGCAACCTCGCTAACTCCCAGATATAAATATAAGGGTTCATCGGGAAGAGGTTTCTGTAATGTCGGAAGTTGTGAAATGACATCTTTAATATTATCAAAAGCATTCTGACATTCAGTAGTCCATTCAAACGGCTTCTTCTTTTTTATTGCATCAAAGAAAGGCTTGCAATGATCTGTTGACTTCGAAATGAATCGATTCAAAGCAGCTAATCGGCCAGTTAAAGCTTGGACCCCTTTGACGGATGTCGGCAGGGCTAAATCAAGTATGGCTTGAATCTTGATGGGATTGGCTTCGATCCCTCTTTGACTCACCATGTATCCTAAGAATTTTCCTAATCCGACTCCGAAGGTGCACTTTTTAGGGTTAAGCACCATTGAGTATTTGCGAAGGATATCAAAGACTTCGGAGAGATGAGCGATATGATCAGATGCTTGTTCTGATTTCACCAGCATGTCGTCTATGTAAACTTCCATCGTATGTCCGATCAAATGAGCAAACATTTTGTTGACCAGCCTTTGATATGTGGCCCCAGCATTCTTTAATCCAAAAGTCATCATGACGTAGCAATAAAGTCCTCGGGCCGAATAAAATGAAGTGTGTTCAGCGTCGTCGGGATGCATAGGAATCTGATTATAGCCAGAATAGGCGTCCAAAAAACTCATAAGCTGATGTCCCGACGTAGCATCTACCATGTAATCAATATGGGGGACTTGATAACTGTCTTTTGGGCAAGCTTGATTCAGATCCGAGAAATCGATGCAAAGGCAACAAAGGCCATTGCTTTTCTTGACTAAAACTGGGTTCGATATCCACGTCGGATATTTGGCTTCTTTAACGAACTTATCGTCTATGAGTTTGCTCACTTCTTCTTCCAATGATTTCTAACGATCAGGTCCGAGTTTTCAACGTTTCTGTATGACGGGTTTGACGGTTTTATCCAAATTCAGTCGATGACACGCTTTCTGCGGATCTATTCTCTTCATGTCTTCATGTTTCCACGCAAATACGCCGGAGTTAGATCGAAGGAATTGAATTAGTTGAGAACGTATTGGTTCTTGAAGATTAGCTCCGACGCGTAGCGACTTTTCTTGAGTTAGCTCATTTACGTAAATAATATCAACATCTTCAACAGGTTCCGCCTGAACGTGGCGACTTTTATCCTTGAATTGCATCCTTGGGTCTATATCGTCGTGCGCCTTGATATCCGCCTTATGAGGCTGTTGTTCTTGGTTGCAAGTTTGATTCAAGGTTTCAGGTAATTCCGATATCATAGGGACGTCGGTGTTAGGCACTACAGAGGGGATGTCGGAACCCGAAGCGGATTGATCCGCCACTCTGACATCAGAGAAATTGGGTCTGTCCGATCAATAGAGTCATCAATTTCTTGTGCTTCATATGCGTGAATATTGCGCGAAGTCGGAGCCAATGCCAGATTTCGTGCCTCCTCTTGATCTCCATAGTGAGTGCCTTCTCCTTCGATAGTGGGAAATTTCAAGGCATAATAAAAAATTGACACAGCAGCGCGAAGTTTGTAAAGAGCGGTACGTTCTACGACAACATTGTACTCATTCTGAATATCTAAGACTTTGAAAGTTTCCATAATAATTTTAGATTTTGGTCCGAAACCACCAAATCGAATGGGGAGCAAGATTTCGCCAAGAGGGCAAGAAATGCTTCCTTTGAAGCCTTGAATCTGGTCGTTGCAAGGCCTGATATCAGCGGCGTCCAAACCCAATTTCGTGAAAGTGCGAAACATCAAAATACTTGAATAAGCTCCGGTATCAACCATAATTCGATGAACAGGAATTCCTCCAATCGGAGCAGTGATAATGAGAGCATCGGAGTGTGGATGAGCGAACAGATTGGCATCTTCGATATTGAACGTGATAGGACAGTTTCACTTATTAATAGTATCTCGAAGATCAACGTTCATAACTTACTTCCCGGCATCCTGTGCTTCTCTGGCATGGGCTTTAGCTTTTCGCTGGGATGTGTCCTGTTTGGTGTTAGAATTTATTTGAGGTATGTAGTGAGAAGAGTTTGATGCATCATGCGTTCTGAGTTTCTTGCAGTTATCAGTCGAAGTGTCGACAATAGTAGAAAATGTAAAAACCTCCTTGTCGTTCACGCGGATCCTTTTCGGGTTAACGGATCGATCATTGTCATCTTCTTCATCGGAGACATCTGCGGGCCTTCCTTTATGGCGATTATCGAAATTTCTGAACTTTTGAAGTTGCCGTTGCCCAATTAAACGTAGAAGGGCCGATAAGAGACCGAGACACTCATCGGTATTATGTCCCGGGGACTTATGATACGCACAGTACCGAGTTTTATCAAGCTTGTTTTCAGGAGTTCTCACAGGTTTTGGGTCAGGAATAATTCCCTTTCCTTTCAGCTCTTCAAAAATTGTGGCTGCTCCGGCTGAATAAACAGTTTGATAGCCTGTCCTCACATTGTCGGCATATGGTCTCGGGCGGCTCTGGATTCCAGAGTATCTTCATAACCTTTCGAGTAATTCTGATATTGCGTCTTTCCAAAATTTTTCTTATTCTTTTCTTTGCATCCGGCTCAGTCTTGTCTTCCTTCACCGAGAAGTCGAAATTGGGAACCGACATCGATTCTTCAGCGATAATGAATTGTTGGGCTCGTACAAGAAATTCTTGAAAGGTAGCCGGCTTGTTCTGACATAAAGTCCAACGAAACATGGAATTGGGTCTTAATCCAGCAATCGCGGTCACTAACAAGGTCTCAGGATGACAAGGTTCTATATTTTGGATTCGGTCATTGAACCGGGATATATAGTCCTTAACTATTTCATTATCTTTTTGCACGATGTTAGTAATTGATTCTTTCGGAATAAGGCAGACTTGGGCTACGATAAAATGTTATCGAAAAGCTGTTCGTAACTGTTGCCACTTCCATATTGAATGAGGCGGAAGAGTGTAATACCACTTTTGTGCACGTGGCCCCAATGTAAAGAAAACATCCGACATCTCAACGCGTCAGAGGCGCCGTGTAAATCCATCCAAGACGTATAATGACCCAAGTGTGCGTCAGGATCCGAAGTTCCATCATACATGCCAATTTGTGGAATTTTTATCTTGGCAGGGAGTGCCTCCACAGTAAGTTCGGGAGCTAAGGGTGAATCAGCTTCAATGATGACATTGCCCGACGTCGAGGCATGTCGGGGAAAATCTTCTTGTGATTTCTGTCGAGTTTCAATTTCAGCCAATCTTTTACGAAGAGTCTCTAATTCCTCTGCACTATGTCTTGACATACAATTTCGTTGAATCTGATGACGTAAATCTTCACGATCTCGAGGTACCGGTGAGGGAGCTCTGGAACGTGAAGGGACTCTATGATGGTGAGCGGAACGGCTTTCAGCAGTCATTTCTTGAACAGGAGGCTCATTCGTGACCTGATTACCTAGCCTTGGATTAATAACTATACGAGTTATATCATCACGATGTTAGGAAGTATGACGTGGTTGTGAAGTAGCATGTGATGTTGCTACATGTGTTTCTTGGTTATGATGTATAAGATTTGGATGTTCTGTTGGATTCGTGGGGAAAGGTGTAGATAGTGGTGCGGTACCCGAATTTCTGGGTATAGCTCGAGCTATAAGGGAGGTTAAGCCTTGAATGAATTCCGGGTTTTGAAGAAAGTTCGTGACATTGGTTACCGGAGGTGGCGGTGTTGAACGCCTTGGGGAACGATTTGTAGCATGACTTTGGCCTGCATGGGAGACGTGTTCTCGACCAGATTGTGACATGGAAAAGTCGAGCAGATAATGGCTACAGCAGCGAAAGTTAACCTCAAAAACTTATGAGGGCCCTCCTTCTAGCGCCAAATGGTTGTTATATGGGAATCAACAAAGAAAATTTAAGGAAAGTTATATCGATTATTCAGAGAGATTCAAAGGATGATAAAAACAGGTCTTTTTTCTGTATTAAATGTGTTCCATTGTCCTCCTTTGGAGGTGTTCCCTTTTTCTTTTATATTATTGTGCAAAATAAAGATTACAATCATTTCTTAGGAAAAGTCAATGGCGGTCGATGGCCATTTATCCTCGCAGCACGCCACTTGTCAAGGCATAATGATGATTTTTGCTGAGCTGGTACCACCTTATGATGTCGGCTTGATACTTCATAGATATTGGTTTATCATGCCTAAACCGATATAAGATATCGGTTCATTTGATGAGGACGTAGGTTCTTGGGTCATTTTCATCCGATGTGTTGTTACTTGAGATTTACGAGCACGTCAACCCTTTGAGACAACATAATCTTCTAATTATTGAGATTTGAACGTCGATGAGCATTAATAACTCGGTTTACCGAAAACCATATCAACAAGGAGGATAATTTCCTAATCCCCTATTTCATATCAATATTCAATAAGCATATCATAGAGACCTCCAAAATTATTCAGGTACTCATACCTGAGCTAGCGCGGCACGACGAGAACGAGTGGTCATAGCACAATGTCAAGCATATATTCACATAATCAAATTTTCATACTTAGACCAGTCTACAGAAAAGCAGTCTGGCTCTGATACCAAACTGTAACGCCCCACTTTTAATAGACGAAATTAAAAATAAATTTTTTGGAATTTATTTTCAAAAACTCTTGAATCGTTACTCATTTTCAAAAGCGATTTCCAATAATCAACATTAATCGCAATTCTCAATCATCAATCATCATTCCTCCTTTAAACAATCATAAATCCTCAAAAGGAAATAAGGAGAATCACTTTAACAATAATTCAAATCTAAATAATCCAATATCCATTATTCCAAAACGCAATAATATCATAAGACAATTCAATAGGCGGAAGCAACATTCAATTATAGACCACCACTTGCCTCCCTCTGTCGTGCCCGCAATACTAACCTGCATCAATGAAGAGCAGGTGGGGATGAGCACAAGAGGAACAGTAGTGCTCACCACTATGCAGTAAATGTTATTTACAATAATGAAACAGTAATCAATAATCAAAAGGTATGGTCTCAGCATGTATACGTAATTAATTAGTTATCCCAACCTCCTATCCCAAGTTCGTTCTCATGTGCACACCTATATCAATAGACTACTGCCGACTATATATCGAAAGCCACGGCCCTCGGCCTTCTGGTCTTACAACGAGTGTCCAGCCAGTAGGAGTCTCTCCCGAAGGCCCGGCCTCGCCATCGGACTTACATCGGGGTACTTATCGCTGACCGAGCACAGCCCTGGTCTCAAGCGACGTGTCTTTCGCAAGGACGTAAAGAGGAGATTACCCCATCGGGGTCGTTCTATAGTTATGGGGATAACCATTCGATGGCCGATACAGCTCACATCGAAGGCTACATGTTCCACATGCATACTTTGATCACACCAAGTAAAATAATAATAATGGTAATAACATTTAAAGCATAGCCAATTTTTCAAAACCCACCTGGTACTGCAGAGGATGAAGGTGAATTCACGAGTAAAAAGGGCGAGGGCTCGACTCCTCTTAATCTACAAATTAGGGTTTAATTATTACTATGGGTTTTAACTGAAAATGCAAACCAACACACTAAACACGTGAGACACATATTGCAGATGCGGGCACCTAATTCAGTCACATAAAAGTAGGTAAATTCACATAAAAAAAAATCTAACTCTTCTTATTCACTTCTCTTTTCTCATACTCAAATACAACATGCCAAGGCTTTAAAAAAAACCGAAATAAAGGCTCTGGAAGTAGGCATAATAAGCACTCCAATTTACATACAAGAATAATCTCAGCATATAGCAAAATGAGGCTGCAAGATTTCTACACATTACACATGCGTACACCTCTATTCTCCTTTTCTTTTTTTTTTTCTAAGTCAAGAGTAATAAAAAAATGATTTATTTACTGAGCATATCATGCCAATAAACTACAAAATTTTTGACAAGATATTCATCACATATCTCCGCAAAATCGCATAACAGCAGCATATACCACACAAAGATTCAACAAAACAAAATGCAACAATCATGGTAAAAACACCCCACAAAATTTCCTCC
>CACSLK010024540.1:8068549-8079766 GCA_902706635.1 Striga hermonthica | reverse complement strand
TTAAATTTTAACGGTTTTCAAGAATCAAGTTTTCTTCACGGTAGCATCCCGAATCACTTTTCGCAAAATAAGTATTTTATTCAGAAAATTGCGAAAAATTGCGTACTCTGATATGGTAAAAGTCGGGGTGTTACAATATTAATCCAGTATACTGAACCTCAACCATGTGAATCAAAATAATATATACTTCATATATATGTCTGTTTAATATTTTATCGGTTAAGAGAACGCAGTAATTAACCGAGGCCTAGTTCGTTTACGACGTTCAGTATAAAACGAATTTCTCCTCTCAGGGATCCTGTTTCATACATAAATGTGCTAGTGCAACTAATCAGTCAAGATAAACTATATTGTTGACACTACAACCGTTCGGGATAGGGTGTTCATTTCTATCTAGGTTGTGAACGACAATTCTTGTTTCGCAAGTAACTGATAGAATGATCTTCAGTTCGTCCGATGACGACCCATTCTATCTAAGTGCAAAACAACAAAACATATAAGTTGTTTAATATAACATGAATCTCATTCATAAAGGGTAAAAGTGTAATATCATCCAAAGCCTAGCTTTCAGTATAACACTAACAATTTGAGTATGCACATCGATCGACGTTCTTTACTGATCTTCACAAATGATGTTAGATATTCGATTATGCACATCGATCGACGTTGTTCACTGATCTTAACAAATGGTGTCAGAGCCAAGCTAATTCTATTTTTATGTAGTATTCAAATTAGATCATACGTGAATTAACTATCTATGGGGGCAATGCATAATAGATTAAAATTACACTAATTCAGCTTTGCATGATTTCATTTACCAACTATTATGGCTCCAAATATGTGTTCAAGTTATGTATAGGTTTTGAAGCCTCGGACATGTCGATGAATTTTTGAGCTAGTGAAAGTTCGTAACAGATTAAATTACGGCAAGCTGTCATATATATTTATTTCTTTATGGAACAAATATGCATGGCCCCTACATTGGTTGTAAAATCAAAGATATATGAATTTATTTTATTTTTTACGAATCGGAATGAACCGAATGACGAAAACATTGACCGAACTACCTCCACAAGCGACCAATCGGTTTGACGCTCATCATCGAACAATGCGCGCAAAAACACGTACGCGTCGTACGACTTAGTGATGAACGCAAAGCAAACGTGTGAGGTAGACGCCAGGAAGACGATGGCACGCTAGATGAGCAAACACAAGTGAGTTGGCATGTGATTTACTCGCAAACGCTAGAGCCTATGTGTGTTCTCTGCAACCCAGGTGCTACTGAGGTCAGGCAGGAATTGACGGGCATGCCTTGTCCGCACACAGAACAACCACACGCAGTTGAGCAGGCACGGCGCTTGACACGCAAGTTTCTCGCAGGCACCGGCGCATAAATGCAGAACCTGCACCGCCTAGCGTCGGTGAAGCCCAAATCACATTCGTAGTCAGACAATGCGCAACCAATATGGGGGTAGTCGAGAGATGCAGTTGTTGCTGCAATGGGTGGCGGAGAATTTCACAAGCGCCATGCCCGCACACACGTAGGGCATGCGATGCTCGACACCAACCCACAAGTACGCGATACCACCCAACGATGACGCTCAGCAATGGCGCGCGTTGACCCCAAGGCGATGAGGATGAAGCTCGACGATGCAAAAACAAGTGAAGCCGAGCGATGATGGACGACCCCAAACGACAACGACTCAGGAGAATTTTTTCTGACCTTGGATGACCGAGATGGTGGCGATCAAAGTTCCTTAAAATAGGGACTCTGTCAAAGAAGGAATCAATGTCCAAAATAGTTTAGGTAACTGACAAATCCAACTAGGACATGGACTGTCTTGTTTCTAAGATTGATTTGGACCTTAACTATAGGCCATAATAGTTCTACTTTATTTCTATATTTTATTGTTCTTACCTATGGATGTGCATGTTAATTAAATATAAATTAATTATGTTAAATGCGTGTTAGGAAAAATACTCTATTTAAAATACAAAGTGGGAGAAAGTTTTTTAAAATTTAAAACTATTTTTTCAATAATCCTAAGGCCTTCCTTACTGGTTTGTTGGAGATACAACTCTTTTCGCGTTGTATTATGTGCGTTCCTCCTTGACGGGTGAAATAATTACGGATCACCAGAACAAACTTTCTTTGGGTTATTATAAGAAAATATATTCGAGGCATTTTCATCCCACCAAATGGGGGTCCATAATCCTTTATAATGGACTTCGAATCAGGTAATGTGTTTACCTTATAATATGATAAAAAAGCATCATGCTCAACAGAGTTACTGCATTTTTTTTTTTCATATGACCAAAGGAACTGATTATTAATTTCATCCGTTAAAAATTTTAGTTGATTTATAGAAATTAATGGTCTAAAAGTTTCTCTTACAAATGTGGAAATTCGCATACGTCCACACTAACGTGGCATGCAAAATTCTCGGTATTTTGAGATGTCGATGACATCAATAATATATAGTTTGAGGGATCAATATTTAAGTTTAAATTCAATGTTTTGACTAGTAAATTATTCATGATTCTAAGGAATATTAAAAAATGTCTTTCAATTCATTGTACGTTATTCTCAAATAACACAAACTTGTTGGTCCCAACTATATAGTCTGGGAAAAAAATTTAGACATAGTGTTAACTGTTAAGGGATATATATGCACACTCACTGAAATCTGTACATGCAAGCCTGGGAATACAACGATTAGTCAAGAAAAAAAAACAGTATGTGATAAGTCGAAAATACATGCTACTTTTGTAATGTAACTTGGAAAATGTGTTGAATATTTGTGCTTAATTGATACATTTCGGCCTTATCTTATAATTTCAGAAGGAAACTACCATTGTTGGAAAGTGTGTGCAGTTTGCTCGGTATAACCAACATGGCAGCATTGGATATTGTTGGACATGGCAATGTTGGACTTCTAAAGGAACAGACTACCAGTGTTGCATATTACTTTTTATTATGGGCCTATTAATACTAGGCCCATGATTGTTATTAACGGGGAGCCGTGAATAACAAAGGCAGATCAATTTTTTTTTAAACCGACAGACTGTATGTAAGAGCCGCAAGGAAGAGGAGACAAAAAGACATCTTCACGAGCTGCAACATTCAAGTTCTCACTTCTTTTTCTCTACATTATATTCTTTGCTAGACTTATGAAAGCCTTATGCATCTAATTCCATTTTGCTTTGTTGAATATGATTGAAATCCCGAACGTAATAATGTGAGATCAAATTAGTTTTTATCTATTAATTCATATTTCGTATTAATTGTTTTGTGAGAATATGTTAATGATTTTGTGTCAGGATCGTAGCTTGATCAACTATTTTCTTGTGCACTTAATCTATTTCTTGTTAGATATTGAGTCGGATATAGATAATTTATCTATCGTGAGAAGCAACTAAGTATGGTAATTTACCTAGGCATTATCATTCTTAGGTAAAATAATTATACAAGTTAATATTTAACGGAATAGTTACTTGTTGCTTGTGTTGTCGGTCTCTAGTTCTTAATGTTATTACGTGGATAATTTTACACGATGTTGGGAATTGCTGAGCAATAAGGGTTGTATAGAAGGATTTATTTTGCATAGCCAATTTAAGAGATAAAATTAATCATTTCGACAACTACGAATTCACGAATTGATAATATTTGCATCAGGGATCAGTAGAATAATTCCGGGTAGATACGATCCTTGCTCACGCTACTACGTATTTTTAAGCAAGGTTAATTTGAGAGCCTACAACAGCATGACCATTATGCTAGATGGATCAAGGATGATGAGATAGCACAATGTTATATTTTGGCTTCCATTCAAATGTACTTTGCAACATCAGCAACAGTCTATGGAATCCACTTATGACATGTTACTCATTATCAAGGATCTTTTTGGTCATCAATGTCGGCCTGCCCGACATGAGGCAATGAAAATTCTAATGAACATTCTTATGAATGAAGGGCACTCTCGTGAAGGATCACATCCTCATGTTAATGACACACCTCACTGAGCTTGAGGTCCTTGGGGCCGATATTGACCGGGAAACCCAACTAGATATTGTGCTCTAGTCTCTTTAGAAGAGATTTGAGCAATTTTGGTTGAAATCTGAATAATATGTCATTGTTTCTTGCGGAGCTATTTGTAAAACTTCAGTCAGCGAAAGGAGTGATATGTCATAATGCTAAGGCGGGTTGTCGAGAAGGCTGGCTTTGTTCTTCTAGGCCCAAGAAGGGTAAGATGAAGATAATTGTTGGAAGTAATGGACAGGTGCTTGTGGCCGCTCCACTTTGGAATTTCAAGGTGGCAAAGAAGCCTAAAGACGCGTGTCACCATGCAAACAGCCAGACACTGGAAGACAACCTGCCATCTCCTCAAGTAGGACAATAGAGTTAATTCATTTAACCTTGTCGTAAATGTTTAGCAGTGTTATCTACCAGTACCTGTTGTGTACATACGAGAGCTACTGATCATGTCTGCAATTCACTGTAGGGGTTTTATAAAACTTGGTGACTTAAAGAAGAAGACATTGTTATCTACATTGGAAAGGCACGAAGGTGGATGTCGTTGCATTCAGAAAAAATGGTTTTTTTATCTTGATAGAGATAGAAGTTTGGTTTTAAGAGACTGCCTTTATGTTTAGTTATTTAGAAAGAGTTTAGTTTTAATACCTAAATTATTATTGAATAAATTTAATGTCTTGTATACTCTAAAACAAACACTCCCACAGTGCTACAAATGGAAATGAATAACACATTGACTAAAATACATAAGAGAAAAGAACTTTAAAAAAAGAATCAAGCATTTCATTAGCAACTTAGGCTTGGTCATGTTAAATTAAGTAGGATTCAAAGTGTTATAGCCAATAGAAAACTTGGTCTGTTGAAAGTGGTTGACTATCCGACCTGCGAGTCTTTCATGGAATGTAGGATGACCAAGAGGTTGTGTTCGGCTAAGGGTTATATGGCTAAAGATGTTTTGGAATTGTTTCATTCTGATTTATGTGATCCTATGTCGGTCAAGGAAAAAGGCTATGGTCCTACAACACAAATGGCTATGGTCCTGCCATCTCGCACCTCTCTTATGCAAATGACATGTGTGGATAATGATGGACTGGTCGAGTTTATGCACTTTCTAGAGCACTACGGCTCGATTACCGGTCATCTCGTCAGCATGCATAAGAGCATCTTAATCCTCTCTCATTCCCTTGCGGATTGGTGAGCGCAATGGGTCCACAAGCGCACGGGTTTTGAGCGCAGCGACCTCCCCATCACCTACCTCAACGCCTCTCTGTATAAGAGCCATCTCACTAGTGCGCTCTTTGCAGATGTAGGCAGAGAATGATTGACCGGATCTCTGGCTTGTCGTATAGACATCTTTCTTTTGGGGGTCGACTCGCTCTGATCAAGAGCACCCTCAGCGCTTTTCCACTTTATCTTCTTATGGCCCTCGATCCTCCTCAATACACTATACACCAGTTAGACAAGATAACGGCTTGTTATTTCTGGGGGCATGGAGAAGGCTCCCGGAGGGGGAGACAAGTCCACTTGGTGAAGTGGGATCCCATTTGTCGGCCTTTTTCGAGGGTGTCCTTGGGATTCGCCAATTATCAGATGTAGTCACCGCCTTCTCTTATAAGATGTGGCGTTTTAGGGAGGGAAAGTCGCATTGGGCGCAGTACGTTCGCGGAAAGTACTGTCCTACAGGTGTCTGTCATCCATGTAGGGCGACGACCACTGTTCATGATAATAGACAGTGTAGGCGGCTAACCACGGTAGGTAGACGTGCCCAAGAGCACATCTCCTGAACGCTTGTGAAGGAGATGTTAACTTTTGGGACGAGTGGTGGTTTTGTGAGGGTTCTTTTTCGAGCACTAGGTAGGTCACTCACTCTCCTTCCCTGCGGGTGAAGGACCTGTGGACTGATTGGCCATGAGGTAGTTATAGGTTAGATAGGGTGTTGGGTACTAGAGCAAGTTTTAGTGACCAGGTTTTAGATTAGATCCAACAGATTCCCATCTCGAATGACGGTTCAGATGGTATAGGGTGAAGACTTACATCTTCAGGTGCATTCTCTACGACCTCAGCTTGGGGGGAATAGTTGGGTGACCGACCTAACCTTCTCTTTGCTGCCATTTGGACTGACCTACTTACGCCGACCATCTATGTCTTTTTTTGGCACCTTCTTCTGCGCCGAATTTAGATCGCCTCTATATTGGAGGCGAGGGGGTTTTCCTTCTCATCGCGGTGTTACTAGTGTGCTCAGACTAGTGATTTCCAGACTGAGACTTTTTGTCATTTGTTTATAGAGAGTCAGGTTGCAAAGAGAGTGTGGGAGCATTTTTCCACTTATACTCATATACCCATACCCACTACAGACAATTTTTTGTGCTCTTGAGTTTTTTGTCACAGCACACACACTTTAGACACGTAGGCTTCCTCATTCATTGTCTGATCATGTGGTTCATCTGGACAGAAAAAAATAGCGTGAAGCATCGGTATATTACTTTTATACCGATGTGCTCTCACATTGTTTTGCAGGTTGATCGACGTTTATTTCTCCTCACAACTCTGCGTAAACTCACACCTAGAGACTGGACAGGCTGCACGCTGCCTCATCACTTCGTACCATCTCTGTTGCCGCCTATCCAGCACCCACGCCATAGAACCGTTGTTTGGCTGAGACCCGACTCCCCTTGAGTTAAACTTAACACAGACAACTCTTTCGACTGACTTACCGGAGCCTCCGGAGGCAGGGGCCTGATTAGAGATCACATCGGAGCTCTCGTTACCGCCTTCCACATCCCTTTTCAGGCCTCCTCGAGTTACTATGCAGAGGTTCAAACCCTTCAAATCGGTCTTCAGATTGCAACAACTATCTCTACTCACATTCGAATAAAGTTGGATATTACCGATGTCGCCACCCTCTTGACCTAATGTCACTAGGGCTCGTGACAGATTCAACACCCGCTCATGCCCATCAAATCCACACTTCAGGTGGTTCGCTATTGGATCTCACATATCTTCTGCGAGCTGAACCGACCCGCTGACTACCTGGCCAACCTAGGTGCCTCCACCCCATAGAGGCGCACCTGCCACCTGGATGACGTCCCTCTCCGCCTTCGTACTCTTGTGAGGATGGACGAGGTGGGCTATCCTCATTTATATTCAAGTCACCGCCTTGTATTTCTATGCTTCGACCCTCTTGGTGGAGCATACTGTTTGCCTAGGCCTTTGTCAACCCAGGTTCAGACTTTTCCTTTTGGCTGTTGCTTTTTCTTTTTCTTGTTTCTTCTTTCGGTTACGGTTGGACTTCGTGTAGACCTATGTAAAAAAAAAAGCGATTTACATGTCGGTCATGCAGTTGCAATGCCAATATTAAGGCTCTCTGAAAACTGTTAATACCCAATTTTGGCCTCGCCTATTAAAATATTACACGTGGATATGTATTATATCAATTGTTTTTATTTTAGGGTTCACAAATAACACCGCTTGTAATAATAACGGGTCCACCAAAAACATATATATATACCCCTTATGATGGACAGAGAAAGGGGTCTGAAGGGCTATTATTACTTTTCTCCCTAATCCTCATTTTCTTTCCCTCACATGAAGAAACCTCATGTACAAAGATGGAGCTTCTTCTTCAATTTCTCTTTATTGATTTACACAAAAATTACATACAAAATTCAAGAAATTCGACATATTCGATATATACGAACAATATTCTGAACACCCCATGTTGATACAAATTCGCATATCAACAGTTTGGCGCTAGAAGGAGGGCTCCGTAATTTGCTCGGGGTTAATTTCCGCCAAAAAACAACCGCATCTCTACCGTAAAATCAGGATCTTCAAATTTGGCAAGATTTTTCCTACTCTTCCTTGAATTTCTCATTCTTTTTTGGTTCTCCATGGCTGCTTTCCAGTATAAAAGCTTCCCTGTATAGTACACATGAGCTAAACAAAAAAACGACTCTTTGTTCTTTGCACAAATCTGACAGATCCTTCAGATACGACTGTTATGCTTGGTTACATCAAGCTTCTGTCGATAAAAATTGTTTTTCCTTTCATTTTGCCCTCGATTTTCCAAGTTTTGTAGTGTACCGAACAAAATTCTGAAGGATAGAGAAAACGAGGGGTGCAAGTGCAACAGATGAGAATGAGAAAGTATTTCCTCTTGAACACAATTATGCCACGTCGCCCCGTCGTCACATTCTTTTCCTCTTTGTTTGAACAAGAAATGGCCAGCCCATCCCCACCTTTTTCTTTTTATCACAAAAATAAAAAAATATATATATAAAAAAAGTGAGTTAAGCGGCACCGACACCCAATTTCCTTGGACCAGGATTGGCCATGTCATCTGGACGTCCTAGCCACAGCTCAGACTTTCACGCGCCGAGATGTACAACCGGGCCGGGATAGACCTCACTCCTGTGGCCAACCTCTGAAGTTACAACAGCTGCTCCGACTTCAAAATGGGGGCCAGGTTTCTCCGACTTCAAATTCAGGGCCAAGTCGGGGCCGAGATTCTCTACGACCACGTGTGGGCCCTCACTTCATCACCGACCTCATCTTCTTCGGCAACTCTCCGAGCTGCACAAGTCGTCCGGACCCGACCTCGTGCCCCCAAACCGACTTCCAAACCAGCGGCCCGACATCATATTTTTCGGCTATAGCCGAGCAACATAAAGCAGGTGGGGGCTGACCTTCCAGTGAGTTTCAGAGCATTCACTGAGGTCCGACTATACCACACCGTCAGACCAACCTCATGAGTCACTCATCATTACAAAGACCCATCTTGTCGTGATCAATCTCCAACCTTGGTCATCGAGCCCAGGCCATTCCCAGCCGACTTTAGTTAACAATTGGTACAAGCCTAGATCTTCAAAATTGCAGTCGGGCCAAATTCGATCTTCAAACCTTGGTGCAAATCAAAGGTCAACTTCATCTCTCCAGTTCTGCACACCGAGATTGAGTTCATCATCTTCAAACCGACACCACGGTAACCAACGTCATCGCCGGGGTCCAACCTCGCCGTCAGCCGAAGAGCCTCACAACCGACCTCCTTGTTGGCCATGACCGAGCTGCCAATGAAACCGACCTTACCGACGTTGACCTCTGTTATCGGGATGATCTTCCCTTCCCTAAATTGTCGCCTTTCACTCAGTCTTACGAAGTCAGGGACTTATATCCCTCACTGCCGAGGTCAAGCTATATGACTTAGCCGGGCATCCACACTGTAAGTCAAACAGACAAGGCCGACCCTCATCACAGATCGCTGGGATTAACCTCTAGCTTGAATCGCAATTCAGGCATCCGAATCGCGATCTGTGCCGACATCGTTCTTCCCGGTCATCAGACTCGTAGTCGGGCCCTTTCAATCGAAGCCCAAGCTTCTACCTCGCAGCTAGGTTCCCGACCCCTCAATTGTCGGGACCGAATTCGCTTTGCTCAAACATCGAAGCCCGACCTCAGGCGTCGGGGCCAAGTCTTGCACAACCGACTTCAACGTGCTTGCTCTCAACTGAGATCCGACCTCCACACCGTCATCTCCAATTTCAGTCGCGGCCACGTACGACCACGCAAAAGTCGCTAACCTCGATTACCAGACCCTACTTCATCATCGGCATTCTCGACCTCACCGTCGGGCTGACCCCGCGAAACGACTCCAAAATAAATGGAGCCCGACTTTGCTATTTCCGGCCGACTTCATCAACGTCGGACTTTTATCTCGTACCAAGACCTGAGCTCGTATTTCTAAACCACAGCGAAGCTTCAATTTTTTAACCGGGGTGCCCCTCCAAACCGAAATTCAGACCAAGGTCGATCAAGCTTTTGCATCACCGAGGTCTGATTTGTACCTCACTTTATCACCGGCCGACGTCACCACAAATCGGCCACAACCGACTTCAACATCTCGGTCCGATAGGAATCAGGCATCTCAATCTCTGACATCGTACACAACCGAGTTAATCTAATCTTTCCCGATGTGCTCGTCGGGACCAAACTAATCTCCAAACTGACCTCGGTGGCGCCACGACTTCTGCAACACCGAGCCCGACCTCATAAGTCATCGGGCCCGACATTATCTCTCCGATTTTAAAGCCATTGGTCGAACTCGCTTTCATGTCACCGGCGGCCGAATTCGCTCCTTTAGCCACCGACGAGTTTCAAAATCGCGGTTATCAAAAGCCCAATCATTGTGGATCGAATGTCTTGCCTCCACTCAACGGATCCGCAGCACTCTTGCTTCCTCAAATTGGGGGAAAGAAGAAGAAAAAGAAGGTGAGCACTGATCGGGAGCACTCTTGCATTCCCAAATCTGGAGAAAATTGAAAAAAAAAAGACAAAGAAGAAGAAAAATAAAAAAGATGAGGAGGGTTAGCCACGATTTTGTGCGAGTGATGAGCTGAAGAAATATCAGCCCAAATAATTTCATAACATATTTAATTGGGCGGTGAAAACTATTGGGCCTGCACTCTTTTGACATAGCCCACAATCAGTTACTTGGTGATGAAATCTGATGAGCCTGTATCAACATAAAATATATGGGTTACTGAAAACAAATACGGAAGATATTCGTCTTGATAATAGACAATCAGCACCTCAACTGCAATCAAGGCCTGAAAGCTTGCTTGACATCAACCTCAGATGTCAAAGATGTCGCTAGTTTATCATTCGCCAGCCCCCGACCACATTTATCAATGCTGGGGCCGAGTTCATCTATCTACGTCGGAGCCGGAGTCACTTATTTATATTAGGGCTGAATTCATTTCTCAACGCCGGAGCTGATTCCACTTATCTATTTTGGGGCCGAGTACACTTACTTATGATGGGGCCGAGTTTATTTATTCAAACTGACCATAACTGGGGCCGAGCTCCTTCACTCTGAGTTGACATCGATACATTTGCTCGCCATTAAGCCTCGACTCCGGCTGAGCCGACGTCTATATTTTCTCGCCGTAGAGGCTCGTCTCCGGCTGAGCTGACGTCCTTATTTTCTCACCGTTGAGCCTCGACTACGGCTGAGCCAACGTCACTATTTGCTCGCCGTTGAGCCTCGACTCCGGCTGAGACAACGTCCATATTTTCTCGCCGTTGAGCCTCAACTCCGGCTGAGCCGACGTCCATATTTTCTCGCCGTTGAGCCTCGACTCCAGCTGAGCCGACGTCCCTATTTTGCTCGCCGTAGAGCCTCGACTCCG
>CACSLK010024540.1:8044115-8057542 GCA_902706635.1 Striga hermonthica | reverse complement strand
GTCCGGCTGACCGGACCAGTTCGACTGAACTGGACCGACGGCTCACTTGGAGTCGGTCGGTCATTCGCTTGACTATGTGCAGCTCGGTTTGACCGTGGTCCGAGTTCGGCGCGGCGACTCGGGCCATCACGAACTCGACTGACACGGCTTAGCCGATGCACGAGTTGATCGGTGCCACGGTCACTGATGCAGGGGCGTGCTTGTACCATGGCTAACAGAACGACGCGTAGACGGCAAGTCGGATGGACTCGGTGCACGAGCACGCACTCGGGGTTTGACTCGGACTCGTTGTACGGGCACGCACTCGGCGGCTCAGCTCCAACGGTCGGACGAGAGCCGATCACGTGCACGAGATGATGATACGCATTACGAATTATGATACAACGATCAAAGATTATCTAAACGGTACTAGGGTTCAAACAATTATAATCGGATCCGGAAAAATACCCAGTTATCGAAACCGGATAAAAGTAGGGTTTTGATTTCCAGAAAATCCTAACTCAATTAAGGCCGATATTTAATATACATATTCTATGTGATTTATAATAAATATATAATCCACAACTGCAGCTAAAGTCTCAATCAAACTATTATTTTATTTATACGGCATTAATATCTAAAGTCTCGATTTTTATAACTAAGTCAAACAACATCCAAAAATTACGAGAATTGAAACATAACATCCTAAATATATATATAGTCTATGGTCAACATCTCAAGTCAAAAGTCAACTCCTAACTCAGTCAACTAAAGATCGCTATGACCGGTCAACGCATTTGATCGGCTCGTTTACCTACCAAACCAAGTCCGAAAATTATGAAATTTTAACCTACACCTCAAAATGACGTAACGAATTTTATAGTATTTATTTCAACATTTTATCGCATTTATTTAAAAAGTCGAACATTTTAGCTTTAAGCCCGAAAATCCCGATTTATTCAAAATCGCTCAAATCACATATTGTTTTTCATATCTTATTTCATTCTTCAAGTCTAAGCCATATCATTAAAGTTTTTAGATATTATACCTCACGATATCGAAAAAGAGCGGATCGGGCTAGAAAATGGAAGAAAAACGGAGCAAGAATCCAGTCGGGTCGCACCGGTCCGGTTAGGGGCTGTGGGCTCAATTTTTTTTCTGCTGAAAGTTACAGATCTGAGGGGTTGGGCACAGATCCGAGCTGTTTGGGTGCAAGGGTCACGAACCCAGGCTCGGTACGCGCGTGAAAGGAGCTGCTGGTCATGGTTGAGCTTCTTCAGGCGAGAAGGAGCTGCAGCTGGGGTCGTCGGCGAGCTGGTAGGCTGCTGTTACTGGTCAGAGCTGATATGGCGATGAGGAGCTAGCTGCTGTGACTTGACTGGTCGGAGGAAGAGCTCGCGACGGTGGTTCACTTTTTCCAGCGCGAACTCGAGCTGCTACAGTGACGCCGGGGAGTTGTGGACTCGACGGTGAACGGGAAGCTGGACGGAGGAGCTTGTCAGCGGTGAGCTTGGAGCTGGAACTTGAAGCTGATCGCCGGAAAAAGGGAGCTTGGAGGCGGAGATGCGCGTGGTGTGCTCGGGCTGAGCTCGCCGGCCGGAGAAGATGGAGGATGAGTTGCAGGTTTGCCGGAAACTCGCCGGATTTTGGCCGGATTTTGTTCAAGCTTCAAGCCATAAATGGAAGAAGAAGAAAAGCTTGAGTTCTTAGCTTTGGATATTGAAAAATGGCTTAGGGATGAAGGAAGAAGAAGATGAATAGTGAGTGTAGGGAGGCTAGGGTTTTGAGTGTTAGGAGATGAGGGAACAAACTATTTATAGAAGGTGGGGAGCTTAGGGTTTTATTTTTGTGTTGGGCCAAAAATCGGGCTTAAGAGTCGGGCCAATAAAATCCTACGAGTTGGGCTCGAATATAAATCGAATATGAACTAGGAAATTAAATGCTCGGCTTGCTAAATATTATTAATAGAACTAGGACTAATTAAATTAGTCGGCCGAAATAATTACTAATAATGAGCTCAGAATTAAAATCGACTGTTCGCTTGATTTTAAAAATGGACTGGAATAAAATTGGACTTGGGCTCGATTAAATTATCCGGCTTCGGACTACTTAAATAAGATTCCCACTTTAATAATTAAAGTCGGAAGAATTATTCATGGCTTAGACTTAGATACTAATTATTTAATTTAATGCAAATAAATATAAATAATGCATTAGATTTAGAAACTTAATATTTATGGAAATATAGTCGAGCTCCATAGAAGTAATATAAAATCTGGGCGTTACAAATGTAGTATGGAATGAATAGAGAATGAGAGAACGAGGTACCTTAGGCCCCCTTTTATAGGGGGAGTGTACCATTCTGGGCTCAAGTTTGGCTTGGCCCATATCGTGGGCTTACCTTCCAATATATATCATATATCAGTGCTTAATTGATATTTTCGGCCTTATCTTATAATTTCGAAAGAAAACTACCATTGTTGGAAAGTGTGTGCAGTTTGATCGGTATAACCAACATGGCAGCATTGGAATTTGTTGGACATGACAATGTTGGACTTCTAAAGGAACAAACTACCAGTGTTGCATATTATTTTTTAAAATGGGCATATTAATACTAGGCCCATGATTGTTATTAACGGGGAGCCGTGAATAACAAAGGCAGATCAATTTTTTTTAACCTACAGACTGTACGTAAGAGCCGCAAGGAAGAGGAGACAAAAGACATCTTCACGAGCAGCAACTTTCAAGTTCTCACTTCTTTTTCTCTACATTATATTCTTTGCTAGACTTTATGAAAGCCTTGGGCATCTAATTCCCTTTTGCTTTGTTGAATACGATTGAAATCCCGAACGTAATACTGTGAAGATCAAATTAGTTTTTATCTATTAATTCATATTTCGTATTAATTGTTTTGTGAGAATATGTTAATGATTTTGTGTCAGGATCGTAGCTTGATCAATTATTTTCTTGTGCACTTAATCTATTTCTTATTAGATATTGAGTTGGACATAGATAATTTATCTATCGTAAGAAGCAACTAAGTATGGTAATTGACCTAGGCATTATCATTCTTAGGTAAAATAATTATACAAGTTAAGATTTAATGGATTAGTTACTTGTTTCTTGTGTTGTCGGTCTCTAGTTCTTGATGTTATTAAGTGGATAATTTTACACGATGTTGGGAATTGCTGAGCAATAAGGGTTGTATAGAAGGATTTATTTTGCATAGCTAATTTAAGAGATAAAATTAATCATTCAACGACAACTACGAATTCACAAATTGATAATATTTGCATCAGGGATCAGTAGAATAATTCTGGGTGGATATGATCCTTGCTCACGCTACTACGTATTTTTAAGTAAGGTTAATTTGGGAGCCTACGACAACATGACCAGTATGCTATACGGATCAAGGATGACGAGATAGCACAATGTTATATTTTGGCTTCCATTCAAATGTACTTTGCAACATCAGCAACAGTCTATGGAATCCACTTATGACATGTTGCTCATTATCAAGGATTTTTTTGGTCATCAATGTCGGCTTGCCCGACATGAGGCAATGAAAATTCTAATGACTATTCTTATGAATGAAGGGCACTCTCGTGAAGGATCACATCCTCATGTTAATGACACACCTCAATGATCTTGAGGTCCTTGGGGCCGATATTGACCAGGAAACCCAACTAGATATTGTGCTCTAGTCTCTTCAGAGGAGATTTGAGCAATTTTGGTTGAAATGTGAATAAGATGTCGTCTTTTCTTGCGGAGCTGTTTGTATAACTTCAGTCAGCGAAAGGGTTGATATGTCATAATGCTAAGGGGGGTTGTCGAGCAGGCTGGCTTTGTTCTTCTAGGCCCAAGAAGAGTAAGAAGAAGAAAATTGTTGGAAGCAATGGACAGGTGCTTGTGGCCGCCCCACTTTGGAACTTTCAAGGTGGCAAAAAAGCCTAAAGACACGTGTCACCATGAAAGCAGGCAGACACTGGAAGACCAATTGCCCTCTCCTCAAGTAGGACAATAGAGTTAATTCTTTTAACCTTGTCGTGGAAATATGTTTAGCAGTGTTATCTACCAGGACCTGTTGTGTACATACGAGAGCTACTGATAATGTCTGCAATTCAATGTAGGGGTTTTAGAAAACCTGGTGACTTAAAGAAGAAGACATTGTTATCTACATTGGAAAGGCCACGAAGGCGGATGTCGTTGCATTCAGAAAAATAGTTTTTTTCTATCTTGATAGAGATAGAAGTTTGGTTTTAAGAGACTGCCTTTATGTTTAGTTATTTAGAAAGAGTTTAGTTTCACTACCTAAATTATTATTGAATAAATTTAATGTCTTTTTATAATAAAGTTGTAATTCATAAGGATAAACATTTTTTTTCTAGTTCATTAGTGGAAAAATTGTATACTCTAAAACAAACACTTCCACAATGCTACAAATGGAAATGAATAACACATTAACTAAAACACATAAGAGAAAAGAACTTTAAAAAAAGAATCAAGCATTTCATTAGCAACTTAGGCTTGGTCATGTTAACTTAAGTAGGATTCAAAGTGTTATAGCCAATAGAAAACTTGGTCTGTTGAAAGTGGTTGACTATCCGACCTGTGAGTCTTTCATGGAATGTAGGATGACCAAGAGGTTGTGTTCCGCTAAGGGGTATATGGCTAAAGATTCATTCTGATTTATGTGATCCTATGTCGGTCAAGGAAAAAGGCTATGGTCCTACAACACAAATGGCTATGGTCCTTCCATCTCGCACCTCTCGTATGCAGATGACATGTGTGGATAATGATGGACTGGTCGAGTTTATGCACTTTCTAGAGCACTACGACTCGATTATCGGTCATCTCGTCAGCATGCATAAGAGCATCTTAATCCTCTCTCCTTCCATTGCGGATTGGTGAGCGCAATGGGTCCACAAGCGCACGGGTTTTGAGCGTGGCGACCTCCCCATCACCTACCTCAACGCCTCTCTGTATAAGAGCCATCTCACTAGTGCGCTCTTTGCAGATGCAGGCAGAGGATGATTGACTGGATCTCTGGCTAGTCGTATAGATATCTTTCTTTTGGGGGTCGACTCGCTCTAATCAAGAGCACCCTCAAAACTTTTCCACTTTATCTTCTTATGTCCCTCGATCCTCCTCAATACACTATACACCAGTTAGACAAGATCACGGCTTGTTATTTCTCGGGGCATGGGGAAGGCTCCCAGAGGGGGAGACAAGTCCACTTGGTGAAGTGGGATCCCATTTGCCGGCCTTTTCTCGAGGGTGTCCTTGGGATTCGCCAATTATCGGATGTAGTCACCGCCTTCTCTTATAAGATATGGCGTTTCGGGGAGGAAAAGTCGCTTTAGGAGCAGTACCTTCGCGGAAAGTACTGTCCTACAGGTGTCTGTCATCCATGTAGGGTGACGACCATTGTTCATGATAGTAGACAGTGTAGGCGGCTAACCACGGTAGGTAGGCGTGCCCAAGAGCACATCTCTTGAACGCTTGTGAAGGAGATGTTAACTTTTGGGACGAGTGGTGGTTTTGTGAGGGGTCTTTTTCAAGCACTAGGCAGGTCACTCACTCTCCTTCCATGCGGGTGAAGGACCTGTGGACTGATTGGCCGTGGGATAGTTATAGGTTAAATAGGGTGTTGGGTACTAGAGCAGGTTTTAATGACCAGGTTTTAGATTAGATCCAACAGATTCCCATCTCGAATGATGGTTCAGATGGTATGGGGTGAAGACTTACATCTTCAGGTGCATTCTCTACGACCTCAGCTTGGGGAGAATAGTTGGGTGACCGACCTAACCTTCTCTTCGCTGCCATTTGGACTGACCTGCTTACGCCGACCATCTATGTCTTTTTTTGGCACCTTCTTCTGCGCCGAATTTAGATCGCCTCTATGTTGGAGGCGAGAGGGTTTTCCTTTCATCGCGGTGTTACTAGTGTGCTCAGACTAGTGATTTCCAGACTGAGACTTTTTGTCATTTGTTTTTAGAGAGTAAGGTTGCAAAGAGAGTGTGAGAGCATTTTTTCACTTATACTTATATACTCATACCCACTACAAACATTTTTTTTGTGCTCTTGAGTTTTTTGTCACAGCACACACACTTTAGACACGTGGGCTTTCTCATTCATTGTCAGATCATGTGGTTCATTTGGACAGAAAAAAATAATGTGAAGCGTAGGTATATTACTTTTATGTGATCTCACATTGTTTTGCAGGTTGATCAACGTTTATTTCTCCTCACAACTCTGCGTAAACTCACACCTAGAAACTGGACAAGCTGCACGCCGCCTCCTCACTTCGTACCATCTCTGTTGCCGTCTATCCAACACCCATGCCATAGAGTCGTTGTTTAGCTGAGACCCGACTCCCCTTGAGTTAAACTAAACACTGACAACTCTTTCGACTGACTTACTGGAGCCGTCGGAGGTAGGGGCATGATTAGAGATCACATCGGAGCTCTCGTTACCGCCTTCCACATTCCTCTTCACGCCTCCTCGAGTTACGATGCGTAGGTTGAAACGCTTCAAATCGGTCTTCAGATTGCAACAACTATCTCTACTCACAATCGAATAGAGTTGGATGTTACCGATGTTGCCACCCTCTTGACCTAATGTCACTAGAGCTTGTGACAGATTCAACACCCACTCATGCGCATCAGATCCACACTTCAGTCGGTTCGCTATTGGATCTCACATATCTTCTGCGAGTTGAACCGACCCGCTGACTACCTGGCCAACCTAGGTGCCTCCACCCCATAGAGGAGCACCTTCCACCTGGATGACGGCCCTCTCCGCCTTCGTACTCTTGTGAAGATGGACCAGGTGGGCTATCCTCATTTATATTCAAGTCACCGCCCTGTATTTCTATGCTTCGACCCTCTTGGTGGAGCATACTGTTTCCCTGGGCCTTTGTCAACCCAGGTTCAGAATTTTTCTTTTGGTTGCTGCATTTTCTTTTTCTTGTTTCTGCTTTCGGTTATGGTTGGACTTCGTGTAGACCTATGTAAAAAAAAAAAAAGCGATTTACATGTCGGTCATGCAATTGCAATTTCAACCATTTAAAAAACTGCATCCCATACTTCTATCATCCATTTTAATTATATTGATTGTCTATAAGGACCATGGTTTTCAAAACCGAATCGGACCGCTGGTTCAACCGATTGGACCGGGAACCGGGCTTCATTCCAGTCAAGTTTGTTGCATCAAATAGTCAAACATGGGAACCGATAGAATCGGTTCAATCGGTGAACTGAGACGTGTTCGAATGGTTCAACTGTTCAAACTTATGAATTTGAAATTGGTTGATTGTGAAGTGATTTAAATACACTTTTTTACTTGTGTTCCCAATATGTTCCCTCGATGAAATTATTGGGTAATATTCGGCCTCACAAGTAAGATTGTACTCATTTAAAAAATATATTATTTTTTAAATTGAACTATCTATTAGGCTATATCCCAATTTATTAGAAAGAAAAAAAAAAAGAAACAATTGTTGTTTGTTATGCTCATTATTTTTGTTTTTTTTTAATTTTATTTTATTTTTAATTATTAATAAAAATAAAAATTTGATTTAAAATGAAACTAAGGTTGTGTCTATTCTCCCTATTTTGTAACTTAAATATAAATTCAAATTTTAAAATATAAAAAGTAAAATAAAATAAGTTATCAACATTATTCAACATTGTCCCTTGTATATATTATTGAACTACTACCTCCTATTTTTAATATATGTCGTTTTGAGAAGTTGCACATTAAATAAGAATATTTTTTTTTGTCAATAATAACCTTATTTAATTAAGATAGAGATGAATGTTTTGTAAAAAAGTGAAGAGTAAATATGAAAAGACGTAATGTATTTATGAGCTAAATGAGGGTAATATGAAAAAATATATACAAAAAATCCAAAACGATATTTATTTAGCAAATAGTTGATAAAACTAGAATGACATCTAAAAGAAAATAGGAGGAAGTATTATTTATAAAAATTTCATACAATATAAAATTAATGATAAAAATATATAACTGTAAACTTATATATTATATATATAAAATAAATAAATATTTAAATATTAATCAAACCGATTCGATCGGTTCAACGGCCAACCAATGAACCCTTGAACCAATAACTTCACCTATTCGATGACTGGTTCGATTTTCAGAACCATGATAAAAACTAACCAAAAGCTGCAAACAAAAACGTGAGAATATAATTAAACTAGTGGACACTTTGTAATCAAATAATGTATGGTTTATGTGATCTACTCATTCACAATGTCCAAAAAATTAAATATAGAAAACAAAAAATAGAGACAACCTTTCTCATGCAAATTTAGCTAAATTCGACGGGACCAATCGACAGTAAATAGAAATATCTAGAGCATCAACAAATGTAACATCTTCGTTTCAAGAAAATTAATGTCAAACCAAAGAGTTCGTTGCCTACATTGCAAGTCAAACAATTTCTTTAACGTCAAAAAAATAACGAAAAATATTTATGGGAATCAAACGTTGAATGCTTTGTCTGAATAATAAAACGACACCCCATATGTGAGAAGCTCATAGATGCTTTCAGATTTAAGCGCCGGCCAATTATGATCCAGCTTCAATGTTTCGACTTTGGGCCTCAATTCTCTTAGCATTTGGATTACTGAGGTCATAACTTTTTGGCAAACACCGAGGGAACAGGGATCATTCATGTTGCATGTTCGTAGTATTATACATCTATATTAACTGTTTAGGGGAATATACTTGGATAACGTGCTCGATTCCATGAACCACAAGCAAAGAAGATCTCGTACAATCCTGCTTCCAAACAAAAGAAAAGTGCTAAGCCAGCAGGAATACATAAATCAAGATATACACCGTTTCATTTTCATTTCTAGTTTACAAATGACACCAGAATAATTGTAATTTTCTTCCTAATGCTCCGTACTTATGGATAAATTTAAATAATCTTACTTTTTAGGTGATTGGATATGATTAATCCTTAACAGTTACAGTGAGATTGATATTATTAACTGCACACAAAATTAGATAAGGCAGTTTTTTACACATTTGGCTAAAGAAGAGTAACAAGTTACATTCAAATTTCAAACCATACACACAGGTTCATATCTGAATTCACAATCAGACTCCCATAGAGAGCAAACCAGACGGAAAAGTACAAATATGCTACACAAAATTTTTATGTTTTCATCACTTCATATACAGTAACAATAAGTCAAAGCATACCTTCAATCACATCACTGATATTCCAGAAGAAATGCGAAGCTTCGAGTCAGCACCACCACTAATAACGGTATCGTGTCTCCACCAGTCAGCACTAAAGACCTACATTAACAATATCATTTATTTTGAGTGTGTGTGTGTGTTGTGTGTATGCATAAGACAAAAACTCAAATCTGCAGAACTCAAGATTAGAGAAGTACCTTGTCCTTGTGTGTGTCAATCACAGCCAGTGGCCACTGCAGAAGACAGGTGATTCAAAAACCAAAGAATGAAATAAATCAGTAATTTAAAAGTAAATTAAGTTTAAATACGAACCGCAGTTCTCAGATCCCATAGCATCACTTTTCCATCATATGATGCAGAGACCAAGTGGAACCAAGATTTAGGGTGCCATTTGCAAGAAGATATCCAAGAATTATGAGAAGAAAATTGGAATATAGGAGACAAAGTTCCTGCCAAAAGAAATGACAAGACAATGATGCATAATGGCAGTTGGAGAGAGAGGGAGGGAAAGAGAGAGAGAGATAGATAGATAGAGAGAGAGAGAGAGAGAGAGAGAGACCTGGCTTGCGAGGATCCCATATTCGGATAACGGGATCAGAACCACCAGCTGCAATGAGGGCCGAACTTTCACCTCCAATATCTAGACAACTGATGACCTTGCCACAGAACTATTTGAAGGAAAAATGTGGCAATTATTGATGACACCTTCTATTACTGGAGAACCATTTACTAGAATACTAAATTTTGGATATTGTTCCCTTTTAACAGTAAAGACATTTTTTGTAAGAGACATGCAAGTAAAACAGGTGACATAGACTTCTCAAAGTTACTTCAATCATGGATCAAGGTAATAGGATCTTGGAAGGACTTGGAATCATATTTCTAAAGTTTCCAAAAAATTTGCTCAAGTACCCTCATAACAGTAATCTCTTGGACCATTTGACAAGTAAAAGGAATGCCCAGAATCAATATCCAAAAAAAAGAAAGAAAGAAAGAAAGAAAGAAAGAAAGAAAGAAAGAGAGAAAGAGAAGAATGTCAAGAATAAAGATAGCTACAATAAATAGGACCAATTTGAAAAGTTAATAGTTGCATGCATGCTGTATGAGATTATCAATAATTGTTCTGTAATGAAAGGGTTATAGAAGCAAAAGTTTACTCACTATGCTTAATGAATCTTTGCCTATCTCGGCATCCCACTTTCTGATAGAATGGTCCCACGATGCTGAATAAATTGTTCCACGTTCAGGCCAGACAACAGAAGATACACCTTGTGTATGCCCCACCAATGTTGTTATGGCCTCTCCCTGTAAACCAAAGAGATGATGATCATAGGACCAAATTATATTGTTTGCTAAAGTTATATTCATATCCACCTGACCTATAAATACTGACAGTGAAAAAAAAAAAAGCAACGCGATTTGCATTTTATGCAGGTACACTGATACAGCTCACGAAGATTTCTGCCTCAACACTCACAGATAAAGGCTCTTTATTCAATAATCCAATGGAAAACAAGGAAAATATACATTAATCCATTTTAGGCATTCACCTCATATTATGGTATATGAGCTAGACACTGTGACCTCAAATTTTTAACGTAATCCAGATGAAAACTGCTCTCTTTTAAAAAAGCAGCATGAAAGATGACCAGAGTACATATTTTAACAATTTACCTCAGACTGAAGCTCATCATCTTCACCATTCGTTTTCCTTTTCTTCAATGAAACTGAACCGCCATTGGATTCGGAAGCATTTACATTCCACAAGTTGACAGTACAATCCCACGAGCCAGAACATACCTGATGAGAAATGAGAAGTGTCACACAGGTTTTCAAGTTCATTTACATTAATTACATCATACTGGACAAGGACTTAAGACACAAAAGTTAATACCATATCACCAGAAGGCTCTGCTGCAATGGTCTGAACAGCAGCCGTATGACCCCTCAATATCTTAAATGCTCTAATCTTCTTTTGTTGATCTAGAGATTCCTCTGCAGCAAACTTTCGGAAAAGAAAGCAATCAGGAAATACATTTTGGCATAAACTATACCCTAACAGGTAAGAAAAAAGCCACATCGACAAGAAAAAATTAACACGTACATTCCACAATCTTAATGTCCTGTCTTTAGAAGCAGAAGCAACAATCCGATCAATGCCACTCACAGCTGTTGAGGAAAAAGTGTCTCGTAAACAGTCACAGAAACAATGACATCCATATTAAAGTGTATAAATCAAACAACAATTTATTCCAGAAGTCATCACAGAATACTAATTACAGCTCATATATAATGTAAGACAGAATCCTCAGTACCCTTTGGCGTCACATTACAAACAGAAGTAACTGGGCCAGAATGTCCGTCTAATTCATGTGTACATACCCCAGCAGCTCTCCATATTCTATGATGTAGTAAACAAAATGATACTGCATTATGAGTTCTCTTCATTGCGGACCGAAATAAAAATGGTTACATGAGTAAGAGTGACAGTTTGGTGGAGTTACCTTACAAAACCATCATAGGATCCTGTCAATATATACCTACAGGATAAACAGAAAGTTAGGATTTTCAGCAGTATGCCTAACTATAGTTTGACAATAATGCCTACTGTATATCAAATTGATAACTACAACTTATGTTCACATAAAAAAATATTCCATCACATGTAATGTATGATCATCAAACAAAAAACATACCCGCCATTGGAACCGTCAACTGCACTAACCCAGTCATCATGCAAAGAAGGTTCGTCTTCCTTTCTTGGAGCTACAGCTTTAAAATATTCAATTTCAAGTACTTTTTCCTGTAACAGGACATAGATTATTCGATAAGTATACATTAAAAACTGGATAGTCATTTAAGAACGGGAAGCAAAATAAAATCGCTGTAACAAGTTTAGCTGGACTTATTCCAAAAGTCATTTCCCCAACAACTACGGTATATTTTACTTATTACTGAAAGAAAGATCAAAGAATACATTCATAGACACCATTGTTTTAAATAGCTCGCTATGTAGCTCGCTATTGCTCGTTATATAGTTTTTTTTTCGGAAAAAAGCGATGTAGACTTATATATTTAGCGTTTTTCCAGAAAAGCTTACGCGAAATGTTGACACGACACGCTTTCTTACGCTATTTTGTGCTCTTTCACGTTACTGTGCGCTACATTGCACTATATTTCTGCAACGACATTTGAACAATAAAATATTGTAGAACTCATATTTTTTAGGGATCAGCGTCATATTTACAAATGATAATTAAAAACCAAAATTTTTATAATGATTTCAAATTAAAAGTTTGAAAATGCAAAGTCCTAAGTCGAATATTGCAATATTTTTTGGTCCATTTTTGTTATATTATTTTATTTTTCGATATTTGACATTTAAATATAGAATAAAAAGTTCATATCTAATGATTAGAATCAGTTGTAGTTAAATAAAAAAATAATAACTAAAATGCATATACTTAAAATATACTATGATGTACCTCACTATATTTTTGTTGTTTGTTTTTACTTTTTAGTATATTCAATTTATCATTAAATATTTATATTAATATTATGATGATATTTACATTAAACATCTGTGAGAATTAATCCTTAGATGTTATTTTTTAAGTCATTCAAATACTATGATAATTTTTGCAATCAACCATCCATTTTTATTATAGGCAAATATGCTTGAAATATTTATATACAAAAAAAAAATTATACACAAATAGCTTACGTAACACGCAACGTTATTTACGTTACGCAGTATAAAGACCAAAACGCGACGCATTTCGCTATACGCGTTTTAAAACACTGATAGACACATACGAGAACACCAATCCTGTATTAAAAACCAGGTAATAACCAGTGATCGCACCTTAATTCAAACGACCCAAAGAATTTCTAATGGTTTTAAAATTGTCACAAATTATGAACATTTTTTATCCTAACTTGAACACCTAAAGTCAATCATACACCAGTAAGCACGAGGCACCAAGTATCACTGTCTTATTTATCAAAAAAATTCTTACAGCAGAAATGCCTTTAGCAAGAAGAAACTCCTCAAGCGACATTCGGACCAGCTCTCCATCGATGAGAAAGTCGAATGGCTCCGACTCCCAATCCTCATTTGCTGATAGATTAAATTAGAATGACAACGAAATCAACAATACATAACAGAATTTGTCTCTGCCTCGAATCAATTTCTATCATTTTCGACC
>CACSLK010024540.1:8015831-8039900 GCA_902706635.1 Striga hermonthica | reverse complement strand
TTTTTTTGTTATTATGGCCAACTTCAAAGCGAGGTCCAAATGATGTAAAAAATTGGACATAGTCATTAAATGGGTCGTCCAGTTCTTTCTTCTGCAGATCCCTCCTCACATCGTTCTTCTCACAAAAATCGCGACAAAAACCTTTTGTGATAGCAACGGTAGCGACAGATATGTGATGTTATTAAGATGGAATAAATAGAATCTTATCTTCAATTGTGCTTGGTGGTCGCGAAGTTAATTACAGAGATCTGGTACTGTAGAGGCGGCTCTAGTGCAATTTGAAGATCGGGGATGGAGAAGTCGGTACCGGCGGCAGCTTAGAGACCAGGTGGCTGAAATCGGAAGTGCGTACAGCGAGAATTTGAGAAAGTTGATCCCGGTCGGATTTTGCAGCTCGGTCGGCTTTCTTGGAGGTCGGCCCCATAAATTGGTGAAATTAGCTCTGTTGTAAGTCGGGATGGCGATAACGTCTGTCATAGAAGACTTGAATTTTGAGCAAAGCGAAGTCGATCCTGACAACTGAGAAGTCGGGAATCCGACTGTGAAGTCGGCAATTGCTTGGAATCTTATCGATCAGACCTCGGTTTCGAGATTAAAGGTCCAGTCCTGGTTGTGAAGAGTTCGGCCCCGATGTTTACGGCGGTGACGTCGGCCCCGACGGTGATGTCATATAGAGCAAAGTCAGTCGCAAATTGTTTTGAGATCATCTCAGAGGTGCCGATGTAGGTTCCGGCAACAAATCAGGGATGCGGCAGCGAATCAGAGATAAGTGGGTCGGTTCCATTGGCGCGTGTAGTGTATCAGAAAATCAGACTTTGCTGCTTTGAAGTCTTTTGACCGAGGTCACCCCGGTGGTATGTCGGGAACTCGAAAGTCGGCAGAATTAAATAGAGGTCGGATAAATTGGACCTCGGTGAATATGTTAGCCGAGATTTTGGTCGGTAATTCTGCCCTAATTCAGTTCGGGCTCATGAAGTCGGTCGGTGAGTGAGGTGGGCCTTGTGTTGTTGAAGTCAATTTGGGGCAGAGACGTCGGCCTATCAGTGAGGTTGGAAAAGTGAGATTGACCTCGGGTGTAAAGTCAGAGATACCGAGGTCGGATAGCGACGTGGAAAGGTGGATCTCGGTTGAAGTGAAGACTCAGTGGTTGTGTTGAGCGACGACGAAGTCTATCCGGCGGCTTGACGTCAGTCCCCGGGGTCGACATCGGCTCATGAGGTCCCAACAAGGCGAGATCGGTTATGAATGTCGGGTGTTTCCGATGAAGACAAGGTCGGTAGAACCGACGGTTGCAACGTTGGGCCCCGTGCTACATGAAAGTCGAAATTGTGGCGAAGACGTCAAGGTGTCGTGGCTAATTCTGGTCCAAAAAAATTTGGCGTTGGCACCGTTTAACTTATCTTCTTCAGAAATATGTTAAAGACTGAGTTGTTTGCGGCTAGAACGTGTAAGTGACGTGGCCCGTTCCGGTCCAAGAAAAATTGATGTTGACGCCGCTTGGCTCATCTTCTTCTTGAACCTTCAAACATGATTTCTTCTCATCTCTTTCTGAAACTTGCTGAACCCTTTTTTTTTTTGTTTTTGTTTTTGTTTTTTTAATGAGGGCAACGTGGCCAACTCTTCTACACACAAAAAGTTGTGAGAGACGTGGCCTAACGCTTTTTCACACAGAAAGTTGTGACTATATATGTTATCTCTTTCATCTTCAAAAACTTTTGCAGAAAGAGAGAACTTATGGAGAACCTTCATAAGCTTGAGCATAACAGAGTACTGGACAATGAATATCAGAATAGGAATAATTTTGCTTAACTTGGAGAGGTGTTTTCGCGGCAGAGACGCGGCGGTTTTCCGGCAAAAATTAACCCGCATAAATTACGAGCCCTCCTTCTAGCGCCAAACTGTTGATATGTGATTTGTGATCAACATAGGGTATTCAGAACATAGTGTTTGTATTGGATTTTTGTGACTTGAATCAGTAAACCAATTGAAGAAGAAGCTTTCTCTGTAATTAAGTTTTCTTCATGTGTAGGAAAGAAAATGAGGATTAGGAAGAGAAAAGTAATAATAGCCCCCTCAGACCTATCTGTCTGACGTCCATCATTGGGGTTTATATATATATATATATATTTGGTGGGCCCGTTATTATTACAAACGGTGTTATTTATGGGCCCTAAAATAAAACAATTGATATATGATATAATACTTATCTACGTGTAATATTTTAATAGGCGAGGCCAAAATTGGGTATTAACACTCTCCACACATTTCACACCAAGTATCCAACTCTAACCCTTTTTTTTCCAGCTGCAATTTTGCTGCTAAAAATCCATGCCAACATCTACAGATGAAAAACTTGATTTTGGATTTTATTGGTAAGGACCAAGTGATTCTCCACATCTTCTTATCCCCTGCATTGTCCATATTGGATCCCACCTCTGCTAAGTACATCCTCTTGTTCTTCTAATTGCCTCATACACTCATTTCTTAGTTAAAAATCCCTTAGTATCCCAGTGCCAAACGAAGAGATCCTTCCCTTCCTGATGATTAATGGGAATATTGAGAATATTAAATGCATCAGTTGGATTAAAAGTCTAATTAATCAGGTCCCTATCCCACTCCTTAGACTGTTGTCTTATTATAAGATCACTTACTTTTTTTTAGTTCTAGCTCTATACCCGTGTTAGCCACCCAAGGAGAATCCCACACTAGAGTAAACCTACCATCCCCAACTTGGTATATCACTCCTAAATTCAAAGAATTTCAAGCTCTCAGTCAACATCTCCATATCCAAGAATCAGAACCTATATACTGGACATCTCCTAATCTTTTATTCCAGAAATACTTGCCTTTCATAACCCTAATCATAAGTAGATTAGGCTTAGAGATAATTCTCCACAATTGCTTAACTAGTAGAGATTCATTGAACTCTCTCAACTCTCTAAATCCCAGCCCCCCTTCTTCTTTGGACTTAGCTAATTTTTTCCAAGAAGACCAATGAATTTTATTCCCCCTGATCAGAGCCACCCCACCAAAACTTAAATTTCTTTACAAATGTTTTTTATCACCTCGACTGAAATTCTAAAATAGGACATCATATAAGTTGGAAGTGCAACTAACACTGACTTAATCAAGGTATCCCTCCCAACTTCAGTCAAGAATTTGTTTTTCCATATTCTTATTCTTTCATTCACATACTCACTCACATAATTAAAGGTCTCTCTTTTATTTTTCCCAATCCCCAGAGAAAACCCCAAATATTTAGTTGATCTCACTTTAGAAATTCTAGTCAACACATTGCAAACAACTTCTTTATCATTGGCATTAGAATTTCTAGAAAAAAAATGGAAGACTTGACAAGATTTACTCTTTGACCAGAATCATTGCCATAAAAACTGAGAATATTCAAAGTCAAGTTGATATGATTAATATCAGCTTCACAAAAGAGTATTACATCATCAACAAATAAAAGATGTGAAATGATAGGAGAAAATGTGTTAATCCTAATACCATGAAAATGATTGGATATACAAGCCTGGTTTACCGTATTAGAAAAAGCCTTAGAGACAAAGAGAAACAGATAATGAGATAGAGGATCTCTCTATCTGAGTCCTCTAGATGACTAGTGTTGGTGAAAATGGACTTCACCTGGGCTCCTTCAACTCGAACGACCTCCATACCTGCAATAACCCAACGTCAGGAGGGGTCCCAGCATCGTGTTGGGTTCTATTAGGAACATCGCCAATGTGCACATTCAAATCTATTGAATAATAAATCCTAGTGCAGCGGAATCTATATTTAGGATTAGGACTTAAGGTTTAAAATTTTTGCCGACTCTGAGACGATGTAGCGTACCGTTGGTGTAGTTCATCTAAATACCACAATCTAATGGGCGGATAGATTTGGCCTTTATTCGATTCAAAACAAAGGTTCCAACAAAGCTCGGTTCACGGTACGCGGGTCTCGGGTCAGTTGCAGCGGCTAGACGCCATTCGCGGTCGCTGGCAGCAACTGGTCGCGAGTCGCAGTCGCTGGCAGCAGCTTGCGGTTGGGCGTCGCGAGTCGCGGTCGCTGGCAGCTTCTGGCGACTTCGGGCGGCGACGATGGTTTTCCGGCGGTGGTCGACGGTGGCGATGGGCGGCGATCGGCTGAGGAGGTGACCGGAAAATATATATGTATAAAGGCTCGAGTATATTGTACTAAAAGGCCTTCTAACGGATTACCTAAACACCTATTTCGATTAAACTTGGTGGAGCGTTTAATCGAATCTCCATAACTCTCGAACAATGCTATTTCTCACGTATGTAGGGGTGAAAAATCGGTCAGCATAATAATGATCAAGAGATTGGGACTTGGTGTATTTATAGGCTCCATTAGGGACCTTAAGGAGGTGCTAAATATGAGCTTATCCCATTAGGTCTAAGAATCATAATTCTACTCCAAATACTAATTTAATGTAGGGAAAAAATCTCCTAATAATCTAACTCTTCTAGAAGACTCCTTAGTCTCCTAACACTAGAGAAGATTCTAGTAGGAATACTTTTCCTAATTAAATTAATAATCATGGAATAAAATTAATTCCTAATTTAGAAAATCTAATTCTACTCCAATTAATAATCTAATGTAGAAAATATTTCTCATACTAATCTTCATCTTCTAGAAGACTCCTTAGTCTCCTAATCTTTAGAGAAGATTCTAGTAGGAATATTATTTTTCTAATTAAAGTAATTAATATGGAATAAAATTAATTCCTATTTAAATAAAATTAAATAATAAAACATCCCACTAGAGTAATATTATTGCTCTCCCCATTTAGCCACTATTTTATCAATAAAATCGAGCCTCTATGATTAAATAATATTAATCTGATTGATCGATTTACCTCCCCAATGTTTAAGATATAACGTCCGTTGATTAATTAAATTACTGACAAAATAATTAATCAAGTTCTTATTTATTTCCGAAATTAGTACCACTCATAAAATTAATCATTATGCCGGATAACACATCCGCCTGCAGGGCTTGACATAATATTCATTCATGAGTTCATTTCGGAGACATCATCAACCCAGCGCACTGGGACACAGTGACCGTAAATAATTTATAACGACACATCATATAAACACACTTATTTACCAAAATACCGAGTATGTCATCCTAGCAAAATAGGAATCACCCTTAATAAATCAAATAATTAAGTAATGAATACATATGTCCATTTTATATTATCTTACAGCTTAGGAGTACGCATCAATTACTGAAGGTCTAGATTACAACAACGATCAGTGAGTCTCATAATCTTATCCTTCCGTGGTCCTGTTCAACACCTATCATAAGTGCTAGTGTAATTCTCCAGTCAAAGACCAACTGAATCAAGAATACACTACAGTCTTTATCCAAGAGGGGTCTCACTGCCTGTCTATACTGTGAACAAATAGTTTAGTCTTACAAGGAACCGATAGGTGATCTTTCTGTTCGAAACACTTCGAACCACACTATCTCAATATAAGACAAGGAGTATGATATAAATAAATAAACTGCAAGCATATGTACTATGACCGAAACATGATGGCTAGATCAAAATGGAATTGATAGAACCCCCAACTCTGGTCGAGTAAGCATGACTCCATCCAAGAGTGAAATGCCTCTTCGGTCCATTTAAGTCAACCTGCCACTAAGGTTATTGTTTGAATAAATCCTCGATCACCAAATAGACATCAAACCTCCAACTAAGCAGCGGGACCCAAATGAACACCGAATGACCACTGAGGCAAAAAATCGAATGTCCCACCACTGGGGCCGAACACCGAATGACGAATGACCACTGAGGTCAAAAATCGAGTGACCCGCCGCTGGGGTCTAACACAAAAAACTGAATGACCACTGAGGTTGAAAATTGATTGATCTGCCACTAGGGTCGAACACCGAAAGCCGAATGACCACTAAGGTCAAAAATCGATTTGTCCACCATTGAGTTCGAACACCGAAAGCCGAATGACCACTGAGATCGAATATCGAATGACTCGCCATTGGGGTCGAACACCAAAAAAATTAAGAACCACTGTGGTCGAAAATTGAGTGACCCGTCAATGGGGTCGAACCTTTTCCGAAGGTAGATTCCTTTGCTCTTTATTTTGCAATGTCGACCTTCCTTTGATATCCCTCGACCTGCTTACTTGTACTTCCATGACACTTTGATTAATTTTCTCGATCTTTCCCTGAAGTCTTGAATTTAAAAATTTGAACTCATGTCTGCTGTTTCTCGACCATTATGTTCAAGCTTCTTCGCTTAGAGATAAACCTTTTCGACCATCTTGTCCTGTCGCCCCTTAGTTCAAAATTTAAAATTCAAACCTGCTGTTTATCCTCTCAAAAATCGAATATCCTCACACCACACTGAGGTCGAAACCCTCTCGATCTGCCGTTTAGGTCGAAAATCGAATGACCTGACTCTGTGAACTAATCCGAGTGAACTCCATGAGTTGCCACCAAGGTCTGCAAATAAAATCTCTGAGTTTCTCTAAATGAACTCCCTCGACCTGCCACTGAGGTCAAAAAATAATTTCGACAGAACCGACATCAAGTAAAGATCATCAACCTACCACTGAGGTCAGTAAATGAACTCCCTGAGTTTCTCTAAATGAACTCCTCGACCTGCCACTGAGGTCGAAAAATAAATTCGGCAGAACTGAAATCAAGTAAACATCATCGACCTGCCATCGAGGTCTGCAAATAAATTCCCTGAATTTCTCCAAATGAACTCCATCGCCCACCTTATGTTTCTAAGGGTGATCTGCAGGGCTTGAAAATTTCTAAGGGTGAGACTGTTCTGTCCCACCTTATGTTTGCAGATGATATATTGTTTTTCTGTGCAGCTGATTCCCACAATGCTTTAACTATGCTCATGATCCTTGTTTCTTATTAGAGATTTACAGGGCAGAGAGTCAATTTAGCTAAATCTTCAGTGTTCTTTAGTAAAAATGCTTCAGTGGGGCTTAAGGCTGAAATTTGTCAATGCTTACAAGGAATTGAAGTATGTAATTCCTCGAGATACCTTGGTCTTCCTTTAGGCATTGGTAAGAGCAAGAAAGAAGTGTTTGAAAATGTGACATCTGCAGTGAAGAAAAAGATTGTTAGCTGGAAAAACAGATTTCTATCCTTTGCTGGTAAGGAGGTTTTATTGAAAGCAGTGATCTCTGCATTGCCTATTTTTGTGATGTCTTGCTTTTGTTTGCCTGTTGGGGTGTGTAAGGAAATTGCAAGGCTTTGTGCAAATTTCTGGTGGTCTTCTGGTAAGGAGCAGCAGAATGGTGTACACTGGCTTGCTTGGCAGAAGGCTACTACTCCTAAATCTGTAGGGGGGCTTGGGTTTAAAGATTTCAGGGTGTTTAATGATTCTCTTATCTTGAAGCAGATTTGGAGACTGCTGACAAAGCCTAACACCCTTATGACTAGAATTTTGAAAGAGAAATATTTCCCAAATGAGTGTCTTCTGAAGGCTAAAGGGAAAGCTTCTGCATCTTGGCTCTGGAATTCCTGGGTTAAAGTTATGAATCTTCATAAGACCAATTTCAGAAAGCAAGTAAGTGATGGGATTAATACTAAAATATTCTCTGAACCTTGGGTGGAGGGATGCAGATCAGGCACTCCTTGTCTCAACCAGAACGTTGTTCAATCACAGGTGACTTGGGTGTGGGAGCTTATTTCTGAAACTGGGAGAGATTGGAATAGTGCTTTACTGCACCATTTATTCACCCCAGAGTCTTGTGCTGCTATCTTAAAAATGAAATGCCTGAATCCTGAGGTAAGAGATAGGTGGATTTGGTGTCCGGATGACAAAGGGCTATTTTCTGTGGCTTCTGCATATGATATTGTTGTTGATCTGAAGGTGTTGACGTTAGATTCTCCTAGTTGTAGCTATAATCTGAATTTGGACAAGAAAGCTAGAATGAGAGGCTGGTCATTGAAGGTCAAGCCTAAGCTGAGACACTTTCTGTGGAAGTGTTTCACTAATAATCTGCCAGTTGCTCTTAATCTGAAGCAGAGGAGATTGGATGTGGATCCTATGTGTAGGTGCTGTGGGGAGGCTATAGAGTCTGTTGCTCATATTTTGTTTGATTGCAGGAGGGCTCAGTTGGTTTGGAAGGCATCTCCCTTGTCTTGGGATTTTGCTGAAGCTACATCATCAGGTTTTAAAGGTTGGTGGTGGCAAATTGCGGATATGAAGTTGACTCCAGTATCTGAAGCTCGCATTGCTCTATCAACTTACATATTGTGGTGGCTGTGGAAGTCCCGGAACTTGTGGGTCTTCCAAAATACATGGATGTCAGAGGAGACTGTAGCCAAAATAGCTCACATAGAGTGGACTGAGGCTTCCTGTTGTCTTTAAGGTTTTTTATTGTTTTAGTTTATTCAGGTTGCTGTTTTTGTTATCCATAGCTAGGTCCCTTTGGTTCAGTGGCTTGGATGTAGTTTGTGTTGTTTGGTTGTTTTTTTGGTTTTCTGGTTGTGTGTTTAGCTGTATGAGGGCACAGGTTTCCATAACCTCGGTTATGCCTGTTGTTCTTTTATGTGTTGTTCTAGGCCACCGTTCTGGTGTGGTTCTCTGGGTTGTATTATGGCTAGTTGGCCATTCGGGTGTAAACTCTCTTATTTGAGTATTAGTAAGTTTATCGTTTGGAAAAAAAAAAAGAACTCCATCGCCCTGCCCCTGAGGTCGAAAAATAAATTTGACAGCACCGAAATCAAGTAAGATCATCGACCTACCACTCAGAGTTAAAAACTGAATTGTTTAGGAAAAAAAAATCTTCATTTTACGTAACTAAAAAATATAAACCTAGCTAGAAAAGAACATGACAATCGTCAACATGCTTCTTCACAGAGAACGTTCTCCGGATGATGATCAGAATAGGGACTACTACTAACTGTTGCCGCCTCCTCTGAATAATAATACTCTTTGACTACTTGAAGTGAAAGAAACACGAAGACAACAACAAGCGGGGCCCACTTGAGTACCTAAATGCCAGAGTGATCGCCACGTTACCCGGCCAACGAGAAGTCACGAAACCCGAAATTCACGATACCCCAACAAATTGAACAAGGCCATAAAGTGTATAGGAACAAGGCCTTACGAACCGCAAACTCCACCAAATGTCCCACCTTGGGCCAAATAACAGATCCCCCAGCCCACGAGCACGAGGCCCAAGTCGGCCAGCTTCTTGGCCCGACAGCTCAGTTTCACGGGCTCGTCAAATACATGGAGGAAGGTTACCGAAGTTAGGACCATCATGTAGAAAGCGTGGAAGCAGAGTTTGGATGCGATAACTTTCGATTTGGTATCGCCATTATACGCGTTATGTGGAGCTTCCAGGGGATTGTTTGGACAAGGGCCATCATAGGAATGTATGAGAAGCCACTCTCCATGAACCAAAATCTTTCCTTTCGTTTACCCAGATGTCCCACAGTCGTGTCTGTATATTTCTCGTGCCATTATTCTTCAATATAATTTCATCAGTATTCATATTATATTTTTTGATCGGTAAATTAAAGGTATATAGATAAAAAATAGTGCTACAACGACCGTCAAACGGCAAACAAAAAGCCTAGTGGCCACATACTCGGTTCCTCACTCGCTAATCAAAATAATGGGAGGCGAAAACCCTTAGAAAACTCCAAATAAGGGTCCAAATGGAGGTTAGGCCAATCCAATCTCACGGGCTTTCCTCTCCATTTCGGCAAGAACATTTGGATACATAAAAAATATAGTACAATAAACATGAGTTTTCATCTTACGAATCACAAGGCTCTTAGGATGAGTTTCATTTTAAAAAGCTAACCTACATTCCAAATAAAGTAGACGGTAGCCGCAAACGCCGATTTCTTCAACTTGGCTTGCCAACTTGCCCCCCGAGCCTCCCTCTTGATCAATTTTAGAGTAATGGTCTATGATGAAGTTTAATCCAATCACGAATCACATCTCAAATTTCAAGCTAAAGGGGCATTCAAAGAAGAGGTGCTTCAAAGTGATCTTTGTACAGTAATATATAATTGTTGTTATATATATATATATATATATATATATATATATAGGGTCGCGCTCCGGTGAGAATGGTGCTCCAAGAAAGAAATAATAATAAATCCTAGCCACATGATCCTATCATCCAACAATAAAAAAAACTCAAAATCGGTAATGTGGTCAATTTAGCTAACATTAATCAATCTCTCTCTCCCCAACACACACACCAACCGATACACACGCATACTTTAATGTATGTAACTGTGTAACATTAATTTTCTCTCCCTCTCTCACACATAACACACACATCTTCTCTCTCTCACAAACAACCTCACCGAGGATCACACACACATACACAACTGAGACACACACGCGTACAGCGGCTGAGGGAGACACTCACCCGAAGCCCGCCGCTCACATCGCGCCCGTCGGTAACCCCGCCTGTCTCGCCGATGATACCGACGTGCCCTGCTTCCACCGCCTCACGTTCGCCTATTAATTCAGAGCCGGCGCGAAGCAATGGCAGAGATTTCAGCCTCCGCCGCCGCTCGCGGAGGCTCCGCCTTTGTCAGCCGCCTACGATGACCGATTTGGACGAAGCTTCAACCGATAAACATGACGCACCGACATGTTTTCCAACCGATTTCAGCAGCTTCGAAGCCGTTGTCGGCGACTAAAGTCACGTCAGCTTATTCGGGGCGGTTCACGGCGGATAATACAGTTGCTAAAGTGACCAGGACAAAGGGACGACATGTTGGGTGTGAGGGGCTTCATTTTGAAAATTTGATAGTGCTTATGGGTCTAATTGCAATTTTGGAAAATTTTATTATATTTCAATTTAGCCCATGAGTTGAATCTTTTATTTATGGAATTTATAAAAGAACATTGTCATTATATATTTTTATACATATATATATATATATATATATTAAATAATAAATAATAATGTTTAATAAAATAATATAAGACATTAAATTAATATAGAAATATATATAATAATAAATAAATATTATATAATAAACATACATTTTTAATATAAACAATAAAATATATCATTTATGCACATAAAAAATCTCATATGCAAAATGCACGCATGTTAGTGACTATCAGATTGCAAAATATTGTTAGACCAAATGCACATTAATGTGTTCGATAAAGCACATTAGCATAACAATGTGATGTTTCACAAATATTAATATTTTATTTATTTCGATCCGATTTTGACTTTATTTAAATACAAACTAAGAGAACCGATTGAAAAAAAAATCATTTTTTAATTATCTATCTATATATGTAATAATTATTTCCAACAAATAGTAATATATAATATGAAATAAAATACACAAAAATATACACGCATAATAAATTGCACAATAGTGTTAGACAAAATGCACATTAGTGCACATGAAAATGCACATTATCGATATCAACAAAAAAAAATACTTAATTTATTATTTATATTTGAAAACTATAAATTACTAGTGATGGCTTATGAATTGAAGTTTAGGGTAAGGAAAAGTTCAAAAACAACAATCTATACGTGCAATGAAGTTCTAAACGAGGTGAGTGAATTCAAATTTCTGATACTTGAACTTTTACTATGATTCAAATCGAAATATCTGTAAATTGTAATCACTCACACCATAATTTTTATAATTTCTAATATTTGGTACAAATCTTTAAAATATGTATGCAGTACGAATGCGCAATAGCTTTATATAAATTGCACATTATTGAGTGCAAGAATGCACCGTAGACCTAATTACAAAATAAATCATTCATTGTTTTTTTTAATTAAATGCTCAACTCGAACATTCAATTTTGACATTTTTGTATAATATGAGCTAATTGTTAAATTTTTAAATTCTAAATGTCTAGGCGATGATAATTATATAATTTCATATAATATGATATATTTTTTAACGTGCATATCGTCACACAATATTGTGCATTTCGTATATTGTTGTCGTGCATTTTATTAGTTGATAGTGTGCATTTACTGTTTTTGTAAATTATATATCTAATATTTTTTTTAATAATTTATTATAAAGTATTTAAGCCATTAATTAATTTGTATTATATTTAAAGATTAAAAGAATTTTAAGTTAGGCCCTATCATTAACCAAATTTTAATAAACAACCCCCAAAATCTATTTCACCCCAAAATCTATTCCACCCTATATTGATTTAATCAGGAACACGCACAACACATGAAGTCGTTTCTCTGCAACCCGAAGAAAAAAAGTTTCGGCCATCACCTCCCTTCTCCCTTCAGATCGCCGTCGTCGAAACGATTGTGCACTTGCCGGATGTGCACGATTCCGCCGCCAGATCGCTTCGACTGGAACTTAGGTAGCTGGACTCAATCGGCGACACGCAGAGGGAGATGGACGACGATGTGACTGCGGGGCTGGTGGTGGTTGGTGTCCGTGTCGGAGCTGATGGCGGTTGTTGTCGGCAGCGAATCTGGTAAAGGTTGGTGGCGGGGCCTGTGGTGGTTGGTGGCGGGGCTTGTGGTTGTTGGCTGCGGCGGCAGCGGAACTTGGCGGTGGCGAGACTAGTGGTGGTAGGCGGCAAATCCGGTAGTTGTTAATGACGGTGACATGTGGTTTTTGTTGGGTTGATTCCAGCATGTCCAGGTGGAGTGGAGGGGGAGGGTGGGTCTAAGGATGGCTGGCGGCGTTCGACGAGATGGTAGCGGCGGTGACAACGGCGTTTTGGTGGTAACAGCGACGTGGAGGGGGATGGCGGGGCTGAGTGTGTGTAACTATGTGTGGCTGAGTGTGTGTATTGTGTGTGTTTGTGCGTGTTGTGTGAGAGAAGAAGAACTGGGGTGGGGTGGAGTGGGGTGGGGGGTGGGGTGGGGGTGGGGCCCGAGGGTGGTGGGTGAATTGAATGTAAGGACAATTTTATCACTATTTAATATTCACATGTATCATTTGACCTTTATATGTATGTTAATTTACAATATTGCCATTAATGTTTGACTGTTATTTATTAAATTTTGACCCAATCATGTTCATTGATATGATTTATACAATGGTTTAGATTCATTCTCATTTCTTTCCTAGAGCACCACTCTCATATGATCCTAACTCTATATATATATAGAAGGGATTATATGAGAAAAGGGAGGTAGTGAAAGAAATAAGAATGATTGTAGGCCATTAGATTTATTAAGTTAATGGTCATGATCAAGTCAAACATTAATAATAGCAGTCAAATAAAGGGTGGCAATATAGTAAATAAGTGAACATGTTGGGGTAAATATATACAATTAACCATTATGTAAGGACAAAGTGGACATTTATACTCTCCACACATACACCCACGTGGATCCCACCCATCCCACCAACCATAACCTTCTCTCACACACAAACACACATTCGTTCTCTCACATTCACACGCACACGAACAGACCACACACAGTAGCTTCGCTCCGCCATGAGCTCTTGAATTCCGCCGGGAGCCATCAGTTCCACCACCAATAATGTCGTCGCTGCCTTCTTCCATCTATTACGACGTCCGCCATCATCCCTTCGGCCGCCCAGGAGGTCCATCTGCCGTCGTGGATGTCGCCGTAAATAATGATCGACTCACGCACGCCGTCATCTTCGTGACAGGGAACGTCGTCGTATTTTATTAACGCTGACTTCAAACTCCGCCGGCAACGTCATTTTGTAATTTTATTTTCGGGCCTCGGTGCCGTGGTCGATTTAAGGAGTTACAACTTGTACTTTGACATCATGACGTCTTCTTCCCGGGCAAGGATCTTCTCCTGCGACGTATAATCTGGCGGCGGGATGAAAAGTGGCGGCGTGGCTCACGGAGGAAGTTGGTGTTGCAGCAGATCTAATTTCAATTTTGACATCAATACTATTTTTTTTTTCTTCTGTTGCTGGAGATCCAACTTTTTGGGCCTTCAAATTGAAAATTTGATAACTCATAAGGGCTTAGTTGCAATTCTAAAAAGTTTGGTATATTGCAATTTGGTTCGCAGGTCAAATGTTTAATTTATAATAAATATGTCCAAATGCACAATAGTGATAAAAAAGTGTACACATGATTGAGTGTGTATGTGCATATTATTTTTTTTTTTAAAAAAATAAAAGACAAATAATGCAAAATGTTAACACACCACGAAATTCACAATATTGTTCACCGGTGGGTTTGGTCGAACCGACTGACCGAAATGTGAAAATTTACGTTCGTAGCTTTTCGTTCGATTTTGTGAAATATGGTATATATTTATGTGCCATCTGTACAACCCTAATGTGCACTGAAAATACATAAAATTTGTATATAAGAAAATAGTATTCTTTTTTTTTCATAAAAAAATATGTATTACTCTTCACGTAGTTTGGCATGTTATATTATTTGTCTATTTACAAAAAGAAAAAAAAACGTAAATTCGACATTTTAGTATTTAACCAACTAATATTATTCGATCGATTAGCATATTTAGTCTATTTTTGGTACGTGCAACGTGTTGTGTTATAAGGTGCAACATGTTGTGTTATAAGGTGCACCGTATTGCTGTATAAAGTGCAACGTGTTGGTATATAAAGTACAATATTGAAATTTTGGTACGTTATCATGTTTATTATTTTTTTTTTTGTGTATAGCTGATGTGATTGATATTAAATTATTATGTAGATCTTTTTGTTAAATTAATCTTGCGTAATATTTTGACGGGATATGTTGACATTAATTGTGCAGTGTGACGATCAATATTTTTTTATGTGCATTTGAATATTAGATTTTTTTTAACCAACTAATATTATTCGATTGATTAGCATAATTATTATAATTTTGGTCGGTGCAACATGTTATTTTATAAGGGGCAACATGTTGTGTTATAAGGTGCAATGTAATATTGTGTCTAGTGCAATCTATGGATTCATAAAGTGCAACTCATAAATTTTGATACGTCAGCATTTTGTTTTTATTTTTTCTTTTATTTTATTTTTTTTTGTGGATAAACGGTGTGATGGATATTAGATTATTATGTAGACTCATTTTATAGACTTATATTGCATAATATTTTGGTGGGAGCCGTTGACACTAATCGTGGAGTGTAGTAATAAGGTGCAATACGTTGTTTTATAAAGTGCAACATGTTGTTGTATAAGGTGCAATATTCTGGTTTATAAAGTGCTGTAATTTGTAAATTTTTGTATAAAGTGCAACATTGTGTTGTATAATGTTCATAATTTTTAATTATATTTTGTGTTCCGTCCAACTCTTTTTTTTTTGTGTAAATTCAGTACAAAACCGAACTAATTGAGTTATTCGGTTGGTTAATTTAATTAACTTAAATAATTAAAATATTTTATTATTTATTATTATAAAAGCATATTTAATATTTTAACATTATTTTTGGTTAAGATAATATAATATATACATGTATAAAAAAATGTTTAAAAATAATATTTTTTTTATATGGAATTTTTACAAATTATTGATTTGGCCCAAAGTATAATTGACAATAACCCAAATTTATAAAATTGGCAAATAAGCCCTTCATAATTATCAAATTTTCAAAATCAAACCCTAAATCCAAATCTCACTTTTGATGCCCGTCATTCGTCAACCTCCGAGCACCACCGGCCGGCAGCCACCAGCCCAGCTACTGCACCACCACCACGCAAGTCTACTATTATCAATTTTATTTTCAAATTTATGATAGTACAGTGCGATTCTCTTCGACCTCGTCCTCAGATTTACAGGCAAAGCAACTCGCGCGGCGACAGCGGCGCCGCCGAGTCGCACAGAGCTGAACAGATATGCGGCGGAGACAGGGGATGAGGATAATTATACCGTGGCAGCATTCAGACGTCTTCGAGCGGTGACGACGATGGTTTTCCGGGCGGTGGCAATCCGTGGTTGCGAGCGTCGGCGGCGAACGAAAACCGGCGATCATCGACGGCTGCCTGTGCTTGATTCTACGTATGTGTCAGATTATCGTGTGTGCGCCGCCGTGTCCGTGTGTGAACCGCCGTGTGTGTGTCCCGCCGTGTGTCTGGTTAGTGTGTGTGTGTGTGTGTGTTAATGAGAGAGAGGATGTGCTCGCTGCGGCGGCTGAGGATGCAGGTGACTGAGGGAGGTGGCGGCAGACGGCGGGCCACTGGCGGCCGACGGTGACTGCAATTTCCAGACGGGGAGCGTTGTGTGTGTGGTGTGTGTGTATTGTGTGTGTGAGTGTGTGAGCCCACCTTTTTGAAGTGATGTGTGAAAGATTATCACATTACCCTTAATGAAGGTATAATTTTGACTTTTTTGTACCCATTAGATCATCTGATATAATGGTTATGATTTATTCTTATTTCCTTCATGAAAAATCATTCTCACTTGAACCCAACCCTATATATATATATATTACAAAATCCTCACCTATCTTCCAAAATACAAATTTTGACAAGTACCTTACTTGATCTATGTTTCTACTACTTTATAAAATTGCACCCTTGCAAACATTATGGAGTCGTACACAAGTACCAAGAAGGGGGTAATTGGTTTTTTCAGTAAATAAGACGAGTCCTCGAATAATGTTACAGAATTGTCTCATTTTTTATGTTTGATTTTTAAATTTTGGTTGTAGGGTGTGAGGTTGCGCCCGACAAGGGAAAGAATATATACCTTATTGTACAACCACTCTGTCCAAAATGGTGCTTGCATGGAGGCGGAAACAAGAATCAAACCCATAACACGTTGTGGATACTTCATCTGCAATAATGGTATGCATATTAATTACAGTGGTTGAAATTGGAGGAAGCAAATTATTGAGAAATTATATATTACTATACAAAGATCAATGTATATATGTAATATGAGTACTGATGAGATTACTGAAGAAGAATCGCACGAGAAATATAAAGGCACTGCCCTGGGACATCTGGGGAAACGAAAGGGAAGATTTTGGTTCATGGCGGTCATATTGTAGTACATTCCTATGTTTGCCCTTGTCGAAACAATCCTCTGGAAGCTCCACATAACGCTTAGAAATGGCAATACCAATTCGAAAGTTGTCACATGCGAACTCTGCTTCTACGCTTTCTAGATGATGGTCCTAACTTCGGTAACCATCCTTCGTAGATTCGTGCTCGTGGGCTCGAGGATTAGTTATTTGGCCCAAGTGGGGACATTTGGTGCACTTTTTGCTGTTCGTAAGGCCTTCTTCCTATACACTTTATTGCCTTGTTCAATTTATTGGGGTATCGTGAATTTCGGGTTTCGTGATTTCTCGTTGGCCGTGCTGGCTGATGTGGCGATCAATCTGGCGTTCAGATTCCCCATGTGGGCCCCTCTTGTTGTCGTCTTCGTGCTTTTTGCACTTCAACTTGTCAATAAGTATTATTATGAGGAGGAGGAGGCGGCGACAGTTAGAAGTAGTCTCGATCCTGATCATCATCCAGAAAACGTTATCGGTGAAGAAGCATGTTGACGATTGCCATGTTCTTCCCTAACTATTTTTTTTTGTTACGGACAATGAAGATTTATTTCTTTTTTTTTTTGGTTTTCATAAACACAATTCAGTTTCAATCAGGGGCGGAGCCACCATGGGCTAGGGTGGGCTCCAGCCCCATATAAAAAAAAAAAATTAGTTTAGAACTTAGATTATTTTGGTCACAGCCCCTAATTTATACATAGCCCACCTTATTCATTTGAACTAGCCCAACAAAAAGCCCAACAAATTAGGAAAATAAACTCATATTCTGGCCTGAACACATGTTGTATTGTCCAACATAAAAGTGTTGATTTTTTTCTTTGGTTTATAATGTAAAATAGAAACCTAGACCTCTGCTTATTAATCTTCTTTTCGAGCACGACTAGATCTCCCGACTTTTCTCCTCTTCGCAGCGAATCCCTTTGCCACGGCCCCGGCTTCACGCCTCTTCGCCGCCAATCCCACCGCCACGGTCACGTGTTAACTCCTCCAAACTCCAGTCATCCTCGCCGGACGCCGCCAATCCACCACAGGCCACGACCGCAACCCTAGCAGGTAAGAAATCGAACAGCGACTGTAGAATGGGTTGGTTTTAGTTTTTTGTTTTGGTGAGAAATAGAATGTGGTATAGGAATTCCTTGAAAAGATTGCACTCACTTTACTTCACCTCATTAATTATCCAAAAACAAAAAAATTACTCATGGCTTTAAAAACTGGGGAAAAATAAAAAATAGCACACGTTGTAGCATAAAAAATTAGCTACTTAAAAAGAATTGGTAGATGTCAGAAATTTAGCAAAGAACTAAAAGTCCAACAACACTTAGTTATAAAAAGAAGGGAAATGGGTCAAAAACACCCCCAATGTTTGTTGTAAGGTACATATATGTCCATGAAGTTTCTTTAAGTGTAAATATATCATTAAAGTTGCTAAATGTATATATCATCAATGTTTGTTATAAGGTACATATATTTCCATAAAGTTTGTGCAAATATATCATTAAAGTTTGCTATTATTAATGTATATATCATTGCTACCCATATGGGCTTTAAACATTTTATTCAATTACGCCCCTCAATTCATTGTTTCATAGCGATAAAAAACACTTGCATGACAACATCTCTCGGGACTTTATCAACATTGTAAGCAAATTTCTCCTAAATAAATAATAATGTTTTCAGTTTATAATTTTAATGTCATTTTAAATTATTTGTTGAGTATTCTATTGTTCTAACAACCTAAAATCTAAGTGAAATTCTTTTTTTAAAAAAAATAAAAAATTGTCCCCATAACATGCCAATGGAGATTTGAATATATCAAATTTTAGGTTTTGTTAAGAGTTCTATTTTATATATGGTCTGCAGTATATTGATTTTCTCCTATAATTGAAATAAAGCGAGAAATATATCTATCATGTATAATTTAAAAAGTAATATTCACATATGTATATGAATTATTCTGGAAGCAAAATAGAAAATTAAATTTGCATGCATTTTAACATATTTTGAAAGCACAAGTTTCACCTCTAACAGTTAAATTTGCATGCATTGAGTATTTTTAGTTAAGAAAAATATATTGAAATCAAACAATCCCATTTTATTAGCCTCCGTATAATCTTAAAATAATATAAGTTTTGTGTTGGCAATTATTTTTCCTTTTGACAAAACAATTCCAAACATATTTTGCCTTTTTGCATTTTTATGATTTTTCATAATTTACTTTTTTTTTGCAGATATAAAATTGTCCAAAGAATTATCAGCAAGTGTTTACGTATTATTAAATGTATTTTTGGTCATAAGTTAATGAGGAGTTAATAAAGCTCTTTTCCCTATTAGGAAGAATGTAAACATCATTATTGGTTGAACTTTAATGGTATATTTGTACCTGAAGAAACTTCATGGACACATATGTACCTTGTAGCAAACATTAGAGGTGTTTTTGACCCATTTCCTTAAAAAGAATCGGTAGATGTCACAAAAAGAGTAAAATGAGAGACGGATGTCACAAAATAATCATGCTTGTGCTTGTATAAAAAGCTGTGGTGTAAAATTTACCATCCACTATATTTGTTGTCAATTGTATATGCATATTTGTCATAGTGATCCATTTATTCTCACTTATTTTTCATCTATCATATCCAAATATTATTTTACTAAAAACACATTACCATCAAATCATTTTGCAAATATATTATTCATTAATTCACTATTTTTTGTTAATTTCTTAGGTTTCAATCATATTGGAGGATCAACGAACGAAGAAAAGAAAGACTATCAATTCGTTCTTTAAGGCATTTTTGTTAAAAAAAATAGTATATTTATTCGATCTAATTTACTTAATTTATTCTACAGGTTAATTCGTCTTGTTTTAACTCTCGTTATGTCTACGACAATTACAGAGTGAGCGTTTTCAACTATGAAGCTTGTTAAGACAGTGATTCGTAATAAAATAGAAAAAGTTTTTGGCGGATTCAATGTTTATTTACATTGAAAGAGAGTTGGTCAATGGAAGAAGAGTTTTTGGCGGATTCAATGTTTATTTACATTGAAAGAGAGTTGATCGAAATAATTAGTAATGATGTTGAAGTTACCGAGTTTGAGTCTAAAAATAAGGGTAGATGACAATTACATTAGCCCCAGGTAATTTTAAATCCTAACTCCGCCCCTGATTTCAATGCATATATTATGTGTGGTTATCTAAAAGTTTGTGTCATTCTCATGAATTTGTTAGTTTTTGCATGCCCTTCTCATCAATTTGTTAGTTATCGCATGCCCTTCTCATGAGTTTGTTAGTTTGCGCATGAGAGTTTGATTTATACCTTGATAAAATTACTGTAATGAATGATGACTATGAATAGTAAATTATAATGTTATATTTATGTTTATTGTATGACATTAAGATTAAATTATTTTGTTAATCACTAAAGTGGCTGGTACATTAAAACTCTCCAATCATGAATAAACTACCTACAATAGAATTTTTCGAGTATTAATTTTATATATTCTTAACTTTTTTGAATTTTTCGGGTATTAATTTTATATGTACTTAACTTTTTCAAAAATATAAATTTTATTCAAAAATAATATTTTCTGTAAATTTATTTAAACAAAAAATATTTTTCTAAATAGTTTATATTTTAATGTTATCACATACTTAGATAAAAATTAAGTTAAAATCTATTTTTTAAATTATAAAATAAATTTCATTAAGCTTTTACATAAATGTAAATTATGAAATAATTATCTTATTAGATAATTTTACTAAATATATTTAATATTCTTCATTTATAAATACTTAAAATATTTTTTTCTAAAAAAATTATTATTGTTTACATAATTATATACAAAGTGATTTGAAGTTTTAAATTGAATAGTAGAATGTAAAAGTATGTCTTATATTGAGAATAACTTAAAATTCAAACCTTCAAATAAAAAGTTAAAAATTCAGACCTTATTATGACACAATAACAAAAAGTCAAACTCTACAATAGAATTTTTTCTTGAAAAAGAAAATATGAATATGAAAATTGAGATAATTTATCTTATTTTTCATATTCATATTTTTTTTTTTCAAAGCATATGAACAAAGACATATTAAATTATTTACTTATAAAAGGAAAACTAAATATTCAAAAAATATGATTTTATAAATTGAACGATAATTAATAATTAATAAATAATACATATCACAACTCAAAAATCATGAAATTATGAACCCAACATATAAGATAAATCATTAAATTACAATCCGTTTGCCTTGATCTACAAGATTAGGTTGCATTAAAGTGTTTTGGCTATGTACTTGATCAAACAAGGAACACCAATTGGTTCTAATCTTTTTTTTTTTTTTTTTTTNNNNTTTTTTTTTTTTTTCCTTACACATTCAACACCACAATCAGTTTCTGTATGATACATTATTGGTGATTTTGGTAGAAATTGGCCGGTCTTCACAAGTAGCTGAACCTCCAGCAAAATCAACGATCATCTCAGCAATCATATACGGCTTCTCAATGTGAGGCAAATGACCACAATTCGGTACTTTACGCATACTTGCGCTTGAGACTTCCGCGTGTAGTCTCTGCATTTGCATTTACAAAAACCATCGACAATTTGTCAAGAGAAAAAAAAAAAAACGAGACGAAGAAGGATAGCGATTGGTTTCCAAAGCCCACTCCAAATGCTACTTTATCTGTCTCTTAAATTTTATTGTTTGTGAGAAAAATTTAGTATCGAAACTCACCTCAACAAGCTTGTTGTCTACAATTTTATCGTGTTCGCTGCAAATGAGGAGAACTTTTTGCTTCAGCTGGTGTCATAAATGTTTCACCCGTTAAGAGTTATATAGCACGCAGAGACAGAAACACAAAAAACGAAAAAATCTTATTAGTTAAATCTGCAGACATGCGAGCTGCATTGCGGCTGAGCTATGAGAACTGCTAATTCAAATGAGTTTTACTTTGAATTTGGTTTGGTCGAGTTGGAGACTGCAAAAAATTTCTTGGGAACTGTTAATTGATAAGTTAGTTTATATTAATTTGAATGGTGGCTCAAAATAATGTTTAAAATCAATCACCAACAATGATTCTCGTTTGAAGACAAGAATAAGTAGTCGTTATAAAGATTTACCTGTTTTATTTGGCCGGTGACGTTATAACCACCACTGAGCATAAAATTTACAGTGGCATCTTCCCACCATGGCAAGAGGCAGTGAAGGCGGCCGACCTGAGATTGGGTTACTCAAAAAGATTGCATTGACACGTAAAAATCTCATGGCTAACCACAACAACTTTGAAGGAGCAATGAATTAGAAATCCGATCAACTCACATTTGTATAATCTAATAGCCTAGACAATGATATTCCGTCGAAAATCAGAAGCTTGGCGTACCACCTAATTGGCATACTCTTCAACAGGGAGACCTAATACAATCAACAAACAAATATTGATCGGATTAACTCACCGTTCATTTTAACTACGTATCATTTTCAATTACCGTTCTACTTTTACATGACATCAATTTTAGTCATTACATTTTAAATATTATTTGAATAGAAACTCAAAATCCACTAAATTCTCCACTCAATCAACCTTTTTAAAAATTAACTCACTTCATATAATATCCAATCAAAACATTTTTTTTTTTATTATAAATTACCAATCACCCCCCTAAGAATTCGAAAATGAGTTTGTCAGTTATTGGAACGTTATTGTATCACCATTCCATATGCCACCACTTTTGGTAACTTAGTCATATTTCCAGTGCCTTCTGCATATACATTTGGATTGATAAGAATCAACTTGTCAACCTGCAAAATATCACGAGGAACGCCATATGAGCCGGGAAACTTAAGTAGCAAAAGCCAAAAATATATACAGTGATTCCCAGATAGCATTGTATATATAATACATATGTCTAACTTTCAACAGAGGCACAACTACAATGATTAGAAAATAGTGCACCACTTTATGAAAACTTAAAACTGTTCTTGACAGCTTCTGATGGTTACCTAGTTGGAGGCAGAATATATTAATTAAGAAGTTTAATTTCATGAAAATGAGATACAAAGAAATTTGATGTGCTGCATCAAGTTTAATATAAGAGAACCAATTTGGGAAAAAACGATCTTACAGCTTCTGGAAAACTGACTGCAAAATCTATGGCAATGGCTGCACCAAGGCTCGGTCCAACTAAGATCATGGGTCTTTTTATGTGAGACTTCCATAGCTAGATTAGAAAATTAGTAAACTTCCATAGCTCGGTACACATGACATATGTAAACCACTGAATATATGAGCAATGAAATATCAAATACCTGATATAGGTGGCCTCGTTTTGATGTTGCATCGCAAGGTGGACGTCTTTCTAGTAACGAAATCATAAACAAAAAACAAGAAAACATTAGTTTTGGGAATTATTAATAAACAAGAGTTAGTTATAGTGATCCCAAGAGAATGAATGAACCTAAATCAGAAAAGACCCATCCGAGAATATCGACAGCCCAGGCCTCCAAACCGGCTTCTTCCAGCAAGGGATAAACACTTCTCCATTCTAAACATGAGCTGCACAAACATCAAGTTCCACAAACATGAATTATAATATATTTATTAAGAGAAAAAGAAGAGACACGCATGTTAATCAATATATACCTATCAAAGCAGTAGAGAAGGACTACTGGATTTGAACTGCTACTAACACTTGGTCTCACACAGCTACTCATTATGCAGCTCTCACAAAATCCCATCTGCCTCAAAGGACACCATAAACAAATAAATTAGTGGTAATGGCTCTTTATAGCACTTAACTAAAGACAAAAATGAAATATGACCATCTTTTTTAAAAAAATGAAATATAGCCAAATTTGGGTGCCAAAAAGACTTATGTGCCCTTGAACTCATTTTTTTCAGCTTTTTCTTTTTTTCCTAAAATCAATCTCCCGCTCCCCAATATCATCACTAAGAAATGCTAAAGCAAAAAAAATCCCTCTCTCTCTATTTCGATTGCCGGCGAAAATTTGAAAAAAAATTGCAGAGCTCCGGCGATTTCGAGTGCCGATTTCAATTGTCCTCTTTCCCTGAGATTCCGACTAGACGAGTTCTATCTTCTCCGGCGATTT
>CACSLK010024540.1:7957039-7976397 GCA_902706635.1 Striga hermonthica | reverse complement strand
AATATTAACTTGCCACTTCTTGATGTAATTAAGAACATGCCATCATATGGGAAATTCTTTAAAGACTTGGTAACGAAGAAGAGGAAGTTCGAGGATGGTGAAACGGTAGTTGTGTACGAGGCAACAAGTGCAATGCAACACGACTTACCCAAGAAAGAGCGAGACCCCGGAGGTTTTATTATCCAGATAGCCTTGGGAAACAGAAAGGTAGCTTCGGGGATGCTTGACCTCGGAGCCAGAATAAATCTCATGCCCTTCTTGATTTTTCAGAGGCTCGGTCTTGGGGAGTTAAGGCCGACTCGTATGTGCCTCCAGTTGGCAGACCGTTCCATCCGGTACCCAAAGGGGATCGTCGAGGATGTTCTCGTGAAGGTGGGTAAGCTTATCATTCTAGTGGATTTCGTTGTTCTAAACGTTGGGGATGTGCACGAGAATGGAAAGGACCACACCATCCTTCTCGGGAGACCTTCCATGGCGACTACTAATACTCTTATCGACGTGAAGAACGAGATCCTGAATATGACGGTTTTGGGGGAATTGGTATCTATTTCTGTTCGGAAGGCCAGGTCCTCATCCTTGGTCAATTTTGTAGAAGAATGTGCTTTCATTGATCTAGCCGACCCTTTTGCTGATGAAATGGTACTTCATGAGTTCGAGAAAGTATCATTGCTGATTTTCGAGGAAGAAGAGGAGCCTACAGTAGAACTCTTTGAAGTGGGAGAAGGCCATTACCGAGCTGAGGCCACACTTGAGCTTAAGGAGCTGCCAAGCACCTTAAGTATGTCTTCTTGGATGATGCCCAACAGAAACCGGTGATAATCTTTGCTGAGCTCGACAGTGAGGAAGAAGAGGAGCTAATTGCCATGCTCCGGAAGAGCCAGAAAGCAATCTGGTGGAGCTTGGGAGACATCAAGGGGCTCAATCCATCTAAATGCATGCACTGGATTATTCTGGAGGAGGGAGCCAAGCCTTTTCGGGATAGCCAATGACGGTTAAACTTGAACATGATGGAAGTAGTAAAGAAAGAGGTGCTGAAGCTGTTCTCTCAGGGATTGATCTATCCAGTGGTGAGTAGTGAATGGGTTAGCCCAATTCATGTGGTGCTGAAGAAGGGAGGCATAACAGTGATCGAGAACGATAAGAAGGAGTTGGTCTCCACCCGCATCACTACCGGGTGGCGCATGTGTATTGACTATAGGCGGCTGAATGCTGTGACCAAGAAGGACCATTTTCCATTGCTGTTTATTGACCAGATCATTGACCGTCTCTCGGGCCACTAGTTCTACTGCTTCTTGAATGGACTCTCTGGCTACTACCAAGTGGCAATAGCACCCGAGGATCAGCCCAAAACGACTTTCACCTGCCCCTTTTGCACCTTTGCATTCAGACGGATGCCCTTTGGCCCAATGCACTGAGTATGTTTCAAAGGTGCATGTTCTCCATCTTCTCGGATATGCTTGAGGACTGCCTTCAGGTATTTATGGATGACTTCTCTATTTTTGGTGATTCATTTTCTCATTGTCTCCGTAATTTATCTCGTGTCCTTGAACGTTGCATTGAGTCCAGTTTGACTTTGAGCTGGGAAAAGAGTCATTTTATGGTTAGAAGTGGTGTTGTTTTAAGTTACGTTGTTTCTAGCAGGGGGATTGAGGTAGACAAGGCTAAAGTGGATGTTATTGAAAAACTTCCCCCTCCCGTGAATGTTAAGGGGATTAGGAGTTTCTTGGGGAATGCGGGGTTCTATAGGCGGTTTATTGAAGATTTTTCTAAGATTAGTCAGCCGTTGTGTCACTTGCTTGCTCAAGATGTGCCATATGTTTTTGATGATGTTTGTTTGAGTGCTTTTAATGAATTAAAGAACAAGCTTGTGAGTGCCCCTATTGTTATTGCCCCTGATTGGTCGATTCCTTTTAAAATTGTGTGCGATGCATCTAATCTTGCAGTGGGAGCCATTTGGGTCAACGAGTTGATAAGTTGCTACGAGTGATTTATTATGCTAGTTTGACTCTTAACGGAGCCCAACAGAATTATACTACCACCGAGAAAGAACTTCTAGCCGTGGTCTTTTCTCTTGAAAAATTTAGATCATATATTTTGGGTTCCAAGGTGATTATTCACTCTGACCATGCGGCTTTGAAGTACCTTTTGAGCAAAACTCATTCTAAACCAAGGCTCATCCGGTGGATCTTGTTGTTGCAAGAGTTTGATGTTGATATTAGAGATAGGAAGGGTCTGAGAATGTAGTTGCTGATCACTTGTCACGCATAGTACCATCTGAATCATCATCTTCATTGATTGTGCATCATTCTATTAATGATAATTTTCCTTATGAGCATGTGCATGCAGTGTCGAAAAGTGCTTGGTACGCTGACATTGTGAATTATTTGTGTTGCAGTAAACTGCAGCCTAATCTCTCTTCCCAAGAGAGAAATCATTTTGTTTTGATGTGCAGGAGTTACTACTGGGATAACCCTTTTCTTTTTAAGATGGGCAAGGATGAGATCCTTCGGAGGTGTGTGCCCGAAGAGGAACAAACAGAGGTCCTTACCTTTTGTCACGAGCTCCATTAGAACATTTTGGAGGTCGAAAGACCGCCTTTAAGGTTCTCCAATCAGGTTTATTCAGGCCTACTCTTTTTAAAGACGCTTATAACTTTTGCAAGTCTTGTGACCGTTGTCAAAGAATTGGGAATATTGGCCCAAGGAATGAAATGCCCCTTGTGAATAATTTGCAAGTTGAAATCTTTGATGTATGGGGCAATGATTTTATGGGACCGTTTCCAAGACTTTTGGCCTTGAATACATTCTTCTCGCCGTTGAATACATGTCCAAGTGGGTTGAGGCTATCCCCACAAGGACATGTGATGCTAAAGTGGTCATCAAGTTTTTGCAGGGCAATATTTTGAGCAGTTTCGGATTTTCTCAGGCTATTGTGAGCGATGGTGGCAAGCATTTTTGCAACCGGGTTTTTGAGAAGTTAATGAAGAAGTACAGTATTTCTCATAAGGTGGCCACCCCTTATCATCTTCAAACTTCGGGCCAGGCAGAAACGAGCAACAAACAAATCAAGATCATTCTTGAGAAGACAGTGAACTCGTCCAGAAAAGATTGGTCAAGCCGGCTCGATGATGCACTCTGGGCCCAAAGGACAGCTTACAAGAAAAGATTGGTCAAGCCGGCTCGTCTATGAGAAATCATGCCACCTACCGGTTGAGATTGATCACAAAGCGTTCTAGGCGATCAAAAAGGTGAATTTTGACCTTGATGTAGCTGGACGAGATAGGATGTTACAGCTCTCGGAACTCGAAGAATTGAAGAATGAGGCTTACGAGAATGCAAATATTTACAAGGACGAGGTGAAGAGGCTTCACGACTCGACCATTGTTCGGAAAAATCTGGTGCTTGGTATGAAGGTCTTTTTATTCAACTCCCGGCTTCGACTTTTTCCGGGAAAACTTAAGTCCCGTTGGAGCGGCCCGTACCTTATCGATGAGGTGCTATCTTTCGGTGAATGGTGAATTGTTCGTAGTCAATGGGCAAATAGTGAAGCCATACTACGATGGAGAGTTTGGAAAACATCCCTCGAGACTATCAGTCTCGGCGATCCCCAATATCCTTAATTGAATGGTGTCGAGCTCCCGACAATAAACCGAACAATCATTTGTATTATTTGTATATATATATATATATATATTTTTTTTTTCTATTTGATATAAAAAAAAGAAAGTTAAAATCGTGTGCAGGTCCCAAGAATCGCGCCGCGGGATCACCACGACACGGGCAGAGGAGTTGGGTCATCTCGCCACGCCGCGAAACGCCGCTGCAGGTCCCACCCTTCGCGCCGCGGCGGCACCACGAGAGCAACAGAGAAGCTGGTCATTCGCGCCACGCCGCGGCATTCTTCGCGCCGCGACAAACTATTCCGTCGCGCCGCGGTAGGCGTCGCGCCGCAGCACACATGCTACTATAAATACTGGCGTGCGTGCAAACCTTATTACTCTTAATCTCTATATCGTGACTTCAAAAGAAAAAAAAAAGAAACCCTCACACCCGATCATCTTCATCATCCACTGCAAGCACACCGGCCAGCCACCGCACCGACCAACCGCGCGATCGCCGTCCCTTCACCTCCGGCGACGCTCAACCTCTGGCCAGCATCTTTCTGAGCATACCTTATCAGTCAGCCCTTTCCCGTGGCAAGAAATTCGGAAACTTCGAGCCATTCTTCCAGCGAAGTCATCATCTCCGAGCCTTCAGTTTAACGGTACCAAGGCTACTCGATATCTTGATTGATTTATTGGTGGGGACACTATTAAATTCAAGTTCTTCAAATAAGCTCAAGGCACTTCTTGCCCACAAAGTGTTCGATAAATTGACCCAACCGCGTAAGAAGTCCATTCGATTCATATTCGCCCATTGTCTCCACATTTTCACAAAATAAGTATGGCGAGAACAAGGAATGGTGCGATGAAGGCTCCTTCCACGGCCAAGGACAAAGGAAAGGCCGTCATCGTGGCCCCGCTCGAGGCATCAAACTCTAGCTCACATCACTCGGACTCTAGCTCACATCACTCGGAATCGAGCTCACACCGCTCGGACTCTAGCGCGAGAAATGAGACTTGAACTCTGGCCCAAATCCATGGTATCCAGTTTCTAGTTTTCAATGACTCGGAGGTAGCCGCGTACAAGCGCCTTGCCGCACGAACTATACCGCATCCCCAAGTTCTCGACTGGAACATGCTGAAGGCCCTTAACATCGAAGACGAAGTCCGGAAGTACTTGAAAGCCCTACACTTGGAGAAATATGCGGAACTCCAGAATCTCACTTCCTTCTGGACTCTCACACTCGAGTGTTTCAGTACGATTGTGATGCATGACAACGGCAATTACCTCACTTTTCGTTTGAATGGGTGTTGTATATATTTTTACCGGAGTAGAATCGAAAGACTTAGACACCGGGTCGTGTCTCTCGAGGAAGGTTAGCCGGATTATTGTGTACGATTATTCAAACACGAAAGGAAATAAAATACCTAAACATACTAATTTAAATGATTGGGGTTGGTTTACTTATCTACTAGCACGAGAATTCAAATAAAGCAGTAAAAGTAGCACGCAGAGACGAAGAACAAATAGGATTTAACGAGCTAGGGAGTCGGCGATATCCGTTTTGGCTCGAGAATGTAATTGATGGGCAAGTGATTGTTCGGTTAAGTAATTTGAATAAACTTATCGTTCGAGTTTTCATTCTCAATAGCTTTTCGTAACAAGAGAACAAGCTTGAACGACAAATTAACAATTTAATTAACGCCTAGGCAATACAGTTACGAACAAGCCTAGTTCATACGAGCCTATTTCGACCGACTCCTCCCCTTTCGGTTCTAAGAGTCGATTAAATTAGACTAGAGGTTGGTTAATCAACTAGCCTTTTTAAAGTTTTCAAAAATCTTGCATGCATTAAACGAATTCAATTAAAATAATTGGACGTTGAAGTGTCACCCTTCAACAATTCGCAAAATTTGAGAACAATGATCGAAAAAACCCTAGTAAAATATTAGCTTGCACAAATTGAACAATCTCAAGCCCGACAATCACAAACGAAATCAAAACATCATCCCCTACTCCCTAGCATACGGATTTAGCCACTCATGATTGATTCAACACAAACAATCTGATGAATAAAGACAAACATATTCATAAATTAAATAAATAAGAAATCTTACAATTCACTGGAATTGAGAGTCGAATATGATAAACGAGATTAATACACAAAGCAATGACAAAATCTGAGTTAATATCCTTATTCTCTGTCGAAAAATATCAAAAGAGCAAGAAAAACGAGTGTTGAATCCAAAATGGCAAACTTAAACCCTAACTAAGAAGAAGAAGAAATAAAATGGAAAATAATGATTAAGAGAAGGAAAAGAATGAAGAAGAAGAAGAAGAAGAAGAAGAAAGGGAAGAGAAGGAGATTTTGTGTTTTTTCGGACCTAAGGTTTGCACCCCGGTCGAACGTTCTTTTATGTGAAGTCCTGATTGCTATATATATAAGGGAGTAGAGCCGCGCCGTGAAAGGAGTCTCGCGCTCGGGAGAATTGCTCATGCCGCGCCGCGAAGGGGTCTCGAGCTGTGGAGAGGGTCGGTGCCGCGCCGTGGTGATGCATCGCGCGCGAAGACTGCCTCTGTCACGCCGCGGAGATGCGTCGCGCTGCGGTGACTGCTGCTGTCGCGCTGCGGTGAGTGTCGCGCCGCGGTGACTGCTGCTATCGCGCCGCGGTGCCTGGCAGCTCGTCCTTCTTCGCGTTTCGGGCTCGTTTACGCTCGTTCGGACTCAGAATTCGATTTCGTTTTTTACTATGTGTCGCCGACGATCCCCTCTATTTAAATATGCCAGCAAAACAAACCTTTTCCTAGAATACAATCTTCTTGAGATTTCCAACTTACAAAGGATCGGCAACTTGCTTGACATTGCGTTTCGGCCCCGTTCGGACTCGTCCGAACTCGAAATCAAATTCCGCTTTTTCTCACTTGTCGCCAACTGACCCTTCCACTTAGTTGTTCTTGAATGGTCCTGTTTCAGGAGAAATCTATTCATCACGGGATTTTTAACCTGCACACCAAAAACTAGAAGAAAATGGAGAAAAACAGAAGAAGAACACGAAAAACACAGAAACACTCAAAATAGAGGGAAACACGCAATAAACCATAAAAATGACTAAAAACCACGGAAAAGACCTAAAACAAGGGGAAAAGAAAAGGCAAAACAATGATGAAAAATGCAACAAAAATAGGACAAAGAATGGGCAAGAGATCAAGATTACGGATAAGATTCTTAGCCAGATTTATGGTTTGAAGGTAACGGGTGCTCGCCAGAAACCCAGAATGTCCCAGGCCAACAAGCAGTGGGCCGACTTATCACCGTGCAAAACTTCCAACAAGAAAGGATCATCGGCCGGTCTAATCAAAGAGGTGCCCATCGGGGTTATGCATAAGTTCCTTTCTTACAACATTTTTGGGAAGAAAAAGGCGAATAAAGTGAGCGAACAAGAGGTGTTCGTGATGTGGGCCATGTGCAACAAGAAACTGGGGTGTGCCTTCTCCCATTCCTCAAACAAGCACTTGTGAACACGCGCCGAAATACATTAAGCTTCCCTACGTTGGGGCATGTCGTGGCTGATATCGCCGATCACTTCAAAATTCCAGCCTCTACTGAGGAAGGCCTCGGTCCTTTGGCCATCAGTTATTTCGAACTCAAGGCTGAGGGTTTTCTGGACAAGAGGTTTCAGATCACGCATTATACTGAACGTAAATGCTATGACACTTAGATGAAGGAGGTGAAGCGATTGGCACAGGAAGCGGCTTCGTCGAAACAAGACATAGGAGGCCCTTCTCATCAGGTAGCCGAAGATCTTGAGGAGCCGATCGAGCATGCCTCGGGAGAGGAGGACGAGCCCACCCAGATGGATTATCAGCAAGCCCCTGCGTGGTTCGTAGAGTACCAGAAACTGCAGGATGATTACCAGAAACGACAGGTTGAGTCACAGGCCGAGTTCTAGAGATGACAAGATGAGTACTTGCATACCATTCATGCCGAGGTTAGCTCGCACAATGCGAGGGTGGAGGCCTACATCACTCAGAATGAAAAACGCTGGGACCAATGAAAAAATAAGCAGTACGCTAAGTGGAGCGAATGGGACGATCATTTTTGATACGGATAGGACGTGAGACCCGTTGGATATATTGATCCAAGAACCAAACGTATAAAATAGGCAGCGGAATCCCATATCGGAGATCTAGTTTGATCGTACCTAGAGCTTAAAAACCTCGACCCGTTAGCTATATAATCAGCTAAGAACCTCGGTATGGTGAACGCCACAAGATCTTGCTCAAAAGTCTTGATAAGTTCTTAAAACACTTGAAACTCTACAAAAGAGAATTCAAACTCACAAAAGTGATTTTTAATATTCAGCAAAATTCATATATTTCATTAAAACATAAAATGGCCTTTTTAAAGGCTACAAATGGTGCTAATGAGTTAATCCCCTTTTTGGGACTCATGATGCACTAAAGACACTCCTTTGACCTCATAAATAAACTTACATGAAGTTTGAATGACCTTTGGACTTCTAAGATAACTTAAGAGATATTTTGATCTTCTAAATGCTAAAAATAGACAAAATAAATGACACTCCAATTGGGCTTCATGACATGGACGAAATTAAATCTTCAATCCATGGATTAGTCTTCATGCGAACAATCTAGCCCATCTTCAATCGGTGTTCCTTACGTCTTCTCTTGAAATTCAACAATAAAACACTCAAGACTTCCTTCATTTTACTAGTTATTTCTCTCATGATCGGTCCCACATTTATTTGCAATAAAACCATCTTACTTTGAACGGAGAGCGTTGACCAAACCCTGTCATTCTCTTCTTCTTCAAAATGATTCGTCCTCGAATCCAAATGTATATGATTAGCACGCATTGGCACAACATGTAACACCCCTTCTTATCGTAAAATCAGAGTGTGTAAATTTCGCAAAGTTAGTTAAAAATAAAGCCTTTTTACTTTGCGAAAAATGATTCGGGGTGCTACCTTAAAATCATGACTTAATTTGGAAAACCGTTATTTTAATTGTTAAGAAAATCATCCGGTTACTGAAAGCATAAAGTTTCCCAAAAGTTCGTCAAAATATAAGTACATCAAAAGTCATCAAAACATCGTCAGCGGAAGCGTCAATCATCAATATACATATACAGTCAAAAACATAAATGTCCTGAAGCCTCCATCACGTCACGCTCCCTGCCCGACATCCTGACCTGAAAAACATGATAAAAGTGGGAAATGAGCACTATGGCACTGTGCTCCGTGGAAACTCATACTAATGTAAACATTAAAAATAATAACAACATCATGATATCAGTATATAAATTACCTCAACCTCAAGCCGGTAATAACATGAACATAAATCTGAAATCGTCACGCAAACGTGACCCTGACCGTTACCTCATCTGCCGGCAAAACTAATGTCAGACACCATGTGCACACTCTAGTGGGCAGACTAGGGCCACTAGAACCCAGAATGGACCGGCGACCATTCCGAGCGGATACCTCAACTGAAATACATACCTAAAACATGGTACCGTAATTATAATCAATGTAGTACTTAGTCTGAGTCCCCACCTGAACTGCTGAACTGAACGGTAGTGCTGATGCCTGATCAAACTGAAAATAATATAAACAATTACTAATGACTATGCTCAGACTGTTAACTTAACTGATAATTTTCGTTAAGATGCTCTACTGAACTTAACATGATATTTAGACTTAACCGGAATAACGGGAACTGGCTTAACATGAACTGATCAGACATGAATTTACTGAACTGAAATAATCCCGGAAATTTAACTGAAAATCTCATTAAAATCATGAACCGGCTGAAACATTAATCGTAAGAACCGAACCGTTTAAAAATAGGGCTGAACCGGTCCAGCCGGTCTGAACCGGTCTGGACCGGACTGCGGGTCAACTTGAACCGGCAGTCGGCTCGGCTCGGCCAGCAGCCTGCCGCGTGCTGCGCGCAGCGTGCACGGGCGCTGCTGGCTTACTGCGGGTGCTGGATCGCCGTCCCAGGCGCGGCTAAGCGTGCTGGGCATGCGCGGCGTCCCGCTGAGCTAACTGGTGGACTGCCCGCGGTACTGCGCACAGTCATGCATGCGGGCGTGCGCTGGCGCGTTGCTGTGGTACCGTTGGGCATGAACTGATCGCAGGCGTGCACTGGGCAACGCTGCGGACAACGGGGCAACTTAACTGGCACCATGCGGCCCGCTGTCGCGCGACTTCGCACGCTGACGCGTGGTACCGCATGCTGGTGCGCTTGGCTGGGCGTTGCTGCCCGTATGTGCGGACAGCACGGCCTAAGGCCGACCCTTGCCGGCCGTTCGGCACTAACTCCCGACCAACTGACTTCAATTTACATTATCTGATGTATTATGAACATGATCATCAAAATTACTTGGAAAATATAACTTTCGCACCATGGACGGAATGGGGACCGTGGCGGGCGCGCCGTGCGCCGCCGACGGCGGTAGACCGTCACTCGACCATTTCTACTCTTACTTCCGCAACTCAAGAACACTTAGACATGAATCATTATTTAAGGCTGTAGCAACACGATTAACAAAACAACCTGACCAGAACTTGAACCCACACCATAACTTAATGCGGCCCGCGGTCACGCGCGATGTGCGCGGCCACTCGCTCGACCGGACTTCCGACTAACATACTCCTATATCAATAAATCCAAGTAACTGAACATGTCATCACACAATTAAGCCAAATAGGGTCTGATTTATCAAATAACTACTGAGATAACATGATGAAGTCATATAATTATTCCCGGACACAAACACACACACGGCCGGACGGCAACAAGCCACTATATGAACGAGACTTCGATAAAGTGAGCTTATTACTAACATGATCATTTCAAGATAAACCTAAATTACCTCTGCAACTTCCGATCTCCGGCAAAGGGAAGGTCCTGAAGTGGTGTACTCGGCGTCGTGTGCTCGTGTGCGGTGGCTAAGCTTGCGCGTACAGTGGCGGTGTGTTGTTGCAGTGAAATTTCCTTCTTGATTGCTAACAAATTCGGTCTCTCTCACTCTCTATATTAAGACTGTTTTGCTGAACATATAAAGGGAAAAGTTGGGGAAAAATTTCGTCCAAATGTCCCTATTTATACTAAAGGCCGTAGGAAGCTCCCACTTTGGGGTGATGATGTAGAGCCATCGTGGCCATTTCTTAAACTTACACTTGCTAGCTATTTGGGAGAATTATTGATGACTAATCACCCCCCTTAAGTTGACACGTGTGGTAATTAATGTGTGGAAGGAAAAATGTTACCTTAAGACTTAGGAAAATTGGCATAATTTGGAACGTGTACACGCACGGCTTTCTTAAGCAAGTATTGGACGGCTTTTACATTAATTGCATGATTAATGATAAATTAAACATCTACTTATGTTTAATTATTTAATTAAACATAATGCTTAATTACCAAAATTATTCCGAACGTAAACGGTACGTCGAAAATAAATTTCGGTAATTTCGACTGAACATAATTAATTCCGAAAATAATAATCGATAACGTTATTATATCGGAACTAAAACGTAATTTATACTAATAAAATGTCGGGATATTACACAACATCACATAAAACCTCGTTGAACTTGGTCGTCTTCTCCTTGTGGCTCTCATCGACCTCCACCACAACATTATCAATCTCGTCAAACTTGTGTGTCTTCTTCTTGTGGTCCTCATCGACCTCCACCACAACATCATCAATCTCTTGGTCCCAAATTGGAGGACGATCATACTCCATTGACTCCGGCACATCTTTGAACTCGTCTTCAAGCAAAGGTGAACTTTTGTTCTCGGTTGACACGTACTCGTCCACGAGTTTGGTGGCATCCACATCTTTATGGTATCCCAGAAAGTCTAATGAAAACTTGTTTTCCTCATCTTTAATGAAGTCCGGAAACTCAAACAATAATGAGTATTCCTTGCGCCTTTTATCGGTGATCCTAGCTTCATAGCCCTTGACCCTCGGATTGCTCGATAGGGCCACCACGCTCTTACCTTTGGGTGCGCTGTCCGCATACGCCCCTCCGCGTCGCGGCTACGTGTGGTTCGCCCAACGTTCAGCGGCCAAGTACTCGGAAGATTTTTGTGGCAACTTGATCCCCATACACAACATCTTCTTTTCGATCTGCTCCAACATTTGGAAATTTGATTGTATGAGAGTTTTTGTCTCCATTCGATCCTTCCAATCCATGTTGCACATTTTTTTATTATTTTTTTTTTTAACGAACAGATTTTTTTTTAACAATCCTTGTAGAAAAATACAAGAAACCTTTTTTTTCCTTTTTTTTTGTTTTTGTTTTTGTAAAGATTGATAAGAAAAAGATAGAAGTCAAATCAATACCAGATTTCTTAGATACCAAACTGATACGGATAGGACGTGAGACGCGTTGGATATATTGATCCAAGAACCAAACGTATAAAATAGGCAGCAGAATCCCAGATCGGAGATCTAGTTTGATCGTACCTAGAGCTTAAGAACCTCGACCCGTTAGCTATATAATCAGCTAAGAACCTCGGTATGGTGAACGCCACAAGATCTTGCTCAAAAATCTTGATAAGTTCTTAAAACACTTGAAACTCTACAAAAGAGAATTCATACTCACAAAAGTGATTTTTAATATTCAGCAAAATTCATATATTTCATTAAAACATAAAATGGCATTTTTAAAGGCTACAAATGGTGCTAATGAGTTAATCACGTTTTTGGGAGTCATGATGAACTAAAGACACTTCTTTGACCTCATAATAAACTTACATGAAGTTTGAATGACCTTTGGACTTCTAAGATAACTTAAGAGATATTTTGATCTTCTAAATGCTAAAAATAGACAAAATAAATGACACTCCAATTGGGCTTCATGACATGGACGAAATTAAGTCTTCAATCCATGGATTAGTCTTCATGCGAACAACCTGGGCCATCTTCAATCGGTGTTCCTTACATCTTCTCTTGAAATTCAACAATAAAACACTCAAGACTTCCTTCATTTTACTAGTTATTTCTCTCATGATCGGTCCCGTATTTATTTGCAATAAAACCAACTTACTTTGAATGGAGAGCGTTGACCAAACCCAGTCAATTTTCATCAGTGGGACACTCGCCGGAGCTCGGGAGCTGGTCAACCTTCTTTACCTCCACCGCCACCGTCGGACGCACAGTGACTTGTCACTGTGCTTTGTATGTTTTTCTTTTCTCTTTCTCTTTAATTTTGTACTGTTTATTTTGCTTTGAGTCAGTTGATTATGTGGTACAACTTTCCCTTACTGACGATCGACAATGTGAACATTGTCTGATTTTAAGTGCGGGGGAGTTTCTGCATGTTTATGTGGCTACATGGTTGACCAGGTCTATTTTTCATTTTCTTTTTAGGATTGCTTTTATTTCGTTTCTCTTGCTTGGTGGACCGGTCTAGTTTTTAGGATTATTTGTTGTGTCTTTATGAGATGGGACTTTGGTGTATTGTAAGACTAGTTAATGATTGATTGCTTGAGTTAAGAAGTTGTGATGATGAGAATGAGTAGCATATCGTGACTAACTTGCTTGGTTATTTTTGGATAACATTATCTACCTTATGAGGCTTGAGCCATATTCGTTTCTTGTGAGATGTTGGTTTGAAATTTATTCAATTAGAATTTGCCTTGAGTCTACTTTGAAATGAATTAACTGGATTTGTGAAACGTGAAAATGATTGAGGCGTTCCTTGTATTTTCTCCCCCTTTTCTTTTTTTTTTCTTCATAAATAACTCTCACTAGTCACCCCTGTTGAGCCTTGTTGATATTTTTTCCTTGATAACCTCATATGATGATGTTGAGGATTGATGAATTGTGTGATTGTTGAGTTTTGAATAAAAAAAAAAAAGAGAAAAGAAAAATAGAAGCCGAATGGATTTTACTCCAAGTGCTTGACCACTAATGTTAATGGAAACGAGCAATGAGTACGGGAAACCGGTCTAGGAGACCGGACGGAAAACCCGAAGGCTAAACCTAGATAAATTGTTCAAAAGGTTATTCTAAAAAAAAAATGATTGAATAATTGTTTGGAAAGTGTGTTAGTTTTGGAGTTAGTAGAGAGAAACCGGTTGGTGTTTGGCAACCGGAGGTGTTCATGATCACAGTTGGGTGATGGAGTTGAATTTGTTTTTATTTGAGCCACTTAACCTATATGCATCCTACACGATCCAAAAAGTCTAAATTACATCCCTAGAAGTCCTCTTGATTCATTGTTTCATGAATTTGATTGCTTTAGAGTAAAAGTTAGACAATGGGCAAACTTATGATTGATTCGACTGACGACCAACTAGAGCACACCTAACTTATATTTACGTAAGAAACTGAGTGAGGCATATGATATATCTCCGTACTCGAGAGTCTTTGTCATTCGAAATAACCGAGTTAATAGTTGAGGTGTGTTCTTGTGATCATTTGAATTCTTCTTGACTTGACTGATTGGTTTGAGATTAGTCTTTCTTGAACCGTTGTCTTTGCTCATTTGTTTCTTTTCTTTTCTTTTCGTTTGGGACGAACAAAGGTCTTAGTGTGAGGGAGTTGTTTGTCCCATTTTTGTTATCTTTTTCTTTGTTTATTTGTTAGCTTTTACCCCCGATTTTAGGTATCTTTTATGTTCTTTTGGTCCGCCAGTCGTTCGGTTCGAGTGTTTCGACTGTTGGCCGTTTATTTTGTTAGAGGTATGCTGTAAAAGCTCTAATTTGCAGATTCTATCAATTCCATTTTGATTTGGTCATCATGTTTCGGTCAAAGTACATATGCTTGCAGTTTATTTATTTATGCAATCATACTTCTTGTCTTGCATTGAGATAGTGTGGTTCGAAGTGTTTCGAACAGAAAGATCACCTATCGGTTCCTTGTAAGACTAAACTATTCGTTCACAGTCTAGACAGGCAGTGAGACCCCTCTTGGAAAAAGACTGTAGTGTATTCTTGATTCAGTTGGTCTTTGACTGGAGAATTACACTAGCACTTATGATAGGTGTTGAACAGGACCACGTAAGGATAAGATTATGAGACTCACTGACCGTTGTTGTAATCTAGACCTTCAGTAATTGATGCGTACTCTTAAGCTGTAAGATAATATAAAATGGGCATATGTATTCATTACTTATTTATTTGATTTATCAAGGGTGATCCCTATGTTTCTAGGATGACATACTCGGTATTTTGGTAAATAAGTATGTTTATATGATGTGCCGTTATAAATTATTTACGGTCCATGTGTCCCAGTGCGCTGGGTTGATGACGTCCCCGAAATGAGCTCAGGAGTGAATATTATGTCAAGCCCTGCAGGCGGATGTGTTATCCGGCATAATGATTAAGGATCTGAGTGGTACTAGTTTCGGAAATGAATAAGAAGTTGATTAATTATTTTGTCAGTAATTTAATTAATCAACCGACGTTATATCTTAAACATGAGGAGATAAATCGATCAATTGGATTAATATATCTAATCAGTGGAAACGAATTAATTGTAATTCGTAGCTAAATGGAGAGAGCAATAATATTACTCTAGTGGAATGTTTTATTATCTAATTGCAAGATTAGAAATTAGGCATTAATTATATTCCATAATTCCCTAAGGATGGGAATATTCCTTCTAGAATATTACCTAGGGTTAGGAGACTATGGAGTCTTCTAGAAGGTAATTAATTATTAGGAATATTATCCTAGATGGGAAAAAGAGATGGAAGATAATAAGGATTCCTAAACCTTAAGGAATAAGCCCATATTTAGCACCTCTTTTAGGTCCCTATTGTATCCTATAAATACACTAGGTCCCCTAACCTCTTGGCATAGCTTTACACGTCTTTCTCCCCGAAGGGCTGGAAAAATTCGGCTTCTTCAAGCGAGAAAGAAAGAGAGAGATTCTTCTTCAATTCGAGAGAAAATTCGGTTAGCACCGTAAGGTCTTAGAAGAAGATGATCAAGAGGTTTTGGGAAATCTAATAAATCGCTCCACCAAGATTTATTAGAGATCGTGTAAAGGTCATACAATAGAAGATTTGAAGGTTGTTATTCGTATCCCGTCGAATATATACATACGTTTAATCGCCGGAAAAGTTCAGATCGCTACCAGGTATTTTCTGTCCGTACACGAGTCCAAATTCTCGCGCCCAGCTCCTGTTGCGGTTCCAGTCAAATTCGCGCATCTCAGCCCACCAATCTTTAGCATGCGTTCAAGTTCATGTGACGCAACACGGCGTGTGGTGCAGTGGTGTGCGACGCATGTTTCTCTGTGTGAGGTCGCGGGTTCGATCCCCATCCCTTGCAGAAGCCATTTTATTTTGTTACCAGGCGCGCGGGCTTTCTGGCCCGCATCAGGCCCGCGCGCGGCCCACAGTTCTCTCTCCCAGTTCGGCCTGCGAAGCCCGACAAAAGCCCGAATGAGCCCACGGCCCAGTGACGCGTCTTCGGTCCAGTTGGTTCCCAGAGAGGCCCAGAGCGAGTCCAGCGAGCCTAGGCAGCTTCAGTTCGGCCCAAACGCAACCAGTAGCTACCAGTGGCCCAGATAGAGTCCAAACCAGTTCAGACGCAGCCAACAACCTTCAAGGCGGTCCATCTTGGTCCAAAAGCCCCGGTTTGAGTCCAAGATGGTTCCCGAGCAGTCCGATTAACCTATTGAAGGTCTAAGATGATCCGATAAGCTTGATGAGCGATTGGAGCACCATGGTGACTCGATTAGAATCGAGAAAGGCCAAGTCCAACTGCCCATTGGATTTTGGTGTTCAAACGATCTCCATCAACGGAAATTAGAAACGCCTCAGAGTCGGAAAAATTTTTTAAACCGTAAGTCCTAATCCTAACTATAGATTCTGCTGCGTTAGGATTTATTATTCAATAGATTTGAATGTGCACATTGTCGACGTTCCTAATAGAACACAACATATTTCTCATTTTCGTTATTTTATGTTGCCGTGCTTGTTTTCGTATGTTCGTTTCGTCTTTGGTGGTGTGTAGGTTTCAAGCTCTCATGACACACTTGGAGGAAGAGTAATCAAGTAGCCCGACCTTCGACACGAATCAACCCCAACGTCCACTGACCTTCCAGACGTCGCGCCGCGGCGAGCCCTGCGCCGCGATAGGTCCCAGCCTCGCGCCGCGGCAACACCACGCTTTGGACAGAGCAACCTTTTTCTGGCTCTGCGCCGCGACAAAACATCTCCGTCACGCAGCGAGATTGTCACGTTTCGAACATAAGCTCACGAGTTCCCAAGCATCGCACCGCGGTGAACTCACTTTCCATGCCGTGATCCTTGCATCTGCCGCGCCGCGGCAGGCGTCGCGCTGCGGCATGCGTCGCGCCGCGGCACTGGGAAGCCTAAATTTTGGGCCTCGTTACTTTATGAGATTTTTTCGAATGGGAATAAAGGATATCGAGCTTAGGGCAGAAAAAAAACATTCCGTACTTTGCACCTTTGGATTCTCTCTCGACGAACAACATCTTTTCTCTCTTGTAAAGTGAAAAACCTCAAGATATTGCTTGGGATTTGGATTGCTCATCGTTTTCGACATTTGGATTTCTTAATTAATCGTAAGAACCTTTTCTGATTTTGTTATGATGTTTTGTGCTTGGATTGTTATGTATTCTTGTGTTCAAATTGCTATGAGTAGCTAAATCGTTTGTTGGGGGATATGAGATATTCGTGTTGGTTCGATTGTGATTCATGAATGCTTGCTTACCGTTCAATCTATTCGAGTTGTTCTTAATCTAGGGTTAGATGTTTGATTATCATTCTAATCTAATTAATCAATTTGTAGAACCGAAAGGGGAGAAACTGGTTAAGCGTGACTCATCTAGAATAGGCTTGTTCGTTAATGTATTGCCTATGTGTTGATTGTTTAGATAATAAATTGTTTATGTTTGTTCTCTTGTTACGAACAGTTATTGAGAATAAAACCTCTAAACGAGTGTGTTATTTGATCTCTTAACCGAGCGGTTAAGCACTTACTAATTGTGTTAGAACCATATACGAGTATCTCCGATTCACTAACTTCCTGAACACCAATTGAATTTCGTTTGGAATTGATAGTTCGTTTATTTTTTTATTTAGAATTCGTAGTTGATAATCAAAAACCATCAATTTGAAGTAGAGTGTTTAGGACTTGTTTCTTATTTCTTGTGTTTGAATAGTCGTGCAATTTATTCCGGCTGACCTTCCTTGAGATACGGCCCGGTGTTTGTATCTTTCGATTCTACTCTGATAAAAATAAATACAACAACTAACAAAGAGTACTGATTCTCTGTTTCCATTACAATTATCACAACCATGAAACATACTCCGAACTTCAAATTGAAAGCACCCTAATTTCAATCATCATAACCACCATCCTAATACCATCATCTTCATCTTCATCTTCTAAGCTTTCCACATCAGTATGCTTCTCCCCGACAATCATTTTGCATTATACAACTATACAAAATGGAAAAAAGTGAATTACTGCTTTATACTCCTTTTGTTTTATATTATTTGTAGTTCTAACTTAAAAGAATAAAATTACGTATTTGAAAAAAATTAGTTATCAATATATTTTCTTTCAAATTATTTAAGTTTGACCCATTAAGGATGTAAGTATGAGAATGTTGTTGGTGTTAGCATAAATAGAAGTAGCAGAAGCCATAGTTCAACAGAGACTGACATAAAATTAATAAACACGCTCACAACAATCATATAAGTTCAAATAAGTTTTGCAACATCTAAAGGCACCTAACACAACATTAGAATCAAGTATTTGGACAATAGTATTAATTCATAAGTGCTCGCTTTTGTGTAGTAACCAAATATTGACAACACCTCTCTTAAACAATAGCCTTTTTCTTAAAAAAAAAGTGTATTATTCACATTAATATAACTATATATTACCACATATTTACCACTACATTATGAGAGGATGTATACGAAAGGGAAATATGAACCCAAAGAGAAGAACAGATTTCTTAGTTTCAATCGTTAATGAGTTTTCCTTTCTATTCCACCATTACATAACAAAAGAGTCCCCCACTAATTCCACTTCCTAACATGATAAATCCTAATAATTAAATAAACCACCCCTTAATTAATAAAAAATGACATAACTGCTGAAACTAATAGAAATAATCCAAAAGTGAAATAAGACGGTAAAATAAATATGCTAGACACGCAAACGGTCATATTTTTGCCAAACGTCAATGCGGCCTCGTCTCCATCATCCTCCCCGGGTTGGGAATGATTCTCCTCGAATCCGGATGGGCCTCGTCTTCATCGGAATTGTCACCCGCGAACGGCACCAAATGCTTGGCGTTAAAAACATCAGACGTGTGAATATGAGACGGTAGGCATTGGAGTTGATCTTCTCAATCACCTCGACTGGACCAATCTTTCGGTCAGATAACTTATTATACTCATGAGCCGTAAACCGGGCCTTCGTTAAAACAACCCAAAATCACCTACCTCGAACTCCACATATCGCCACTGAGCCTCCGCTTGACGCTTGTAAACCGCCATGGTGGCATCCAATCGCTCCGGGTCTTCTCATGGGTGCACTGTTGGTGTTATATACTTAAGCTTTGCTTTAGTGGATATTACACTTGTTATTTCTTGATGAATGAGAATTATGTTTGATTAAATAAGTTCCACGTTCTGTTGTTTTGCATGTACATAAGTGGGTCGTTATCGGGCGTACCGAAGATCACTATATCAGTTACTTGCGAAACAAGAATCATTGGTT
>CACSLK010024540.1:7932621-7954533 GCA_902706635.1 Striga hermonthica | reverse complement strand
CGCCTGACGATCAACCGAAGCCATGGATGGTAGGGCCAACAAATCGGACGGACCACGGGGACGAACAACATAAACAATCTCAAAGGATGAATACCTCGTGGCAAGACTCACGGTCGAGTTGTGCACAAACTCGGCCTGGTTCAACCGCTGATCCTAACTACGAAGGTTATCGCCCACCAAACAACGAAGTAAGTTGTCGAGTGAGCGGTTCACCACCTAGGTCTGCCCGTCCATCTGTGGATGATATGCACTGCTAAAATCCAAGCTAGTGTTCGCCATGCGCCATAAGCTTCGCCAGAAGTGACTCAAAAATCGAGTATCGCAATCTGATATAATCAAAGACGGAAGGCCATGCAGACGGTAAACCACTCGAAAGAACAGCTGAGCCACGTGAACTGCGTCTGTGGTGTGCTTGCAAGGAATAAAATGCGCCATCTTCGAGAACCGATCAACAACCACAAAGATAGACTCAGAGCCCCGTTGGGTACGAGGCAAACCCAACACAAAATCCATACTAACCGCACACCAAGGCTGCGAAGGAATAGACAGAGGTCGGTATAGTCCCGCATTCGAAGCAACTCCCTTCGCAACATGACAAACCCGACAACTCTCCAAATAGCGTGCCACATCATGCCGTATGGACGAAAAAAAATAGGATCGACAAACCAACTCCACCGAACGGTCCCAACCACATGACCGGCACCATGGAGGTCCGAAATGAGATTCAACCGAAGGCTACAATTTGGATTGCACAGCCGAAGCCCTCGAAATAGAAACCATCAGCCAACGTGTAGTTCTCAAAAGGGCTCGTCGCGAGTCGGCGCACAATCGGGCCAAAAAAAGATCATCAGCATAAACCTCTCGCAAAACGTCGAACCCCACAACTGAGATGGCGCATATCTGACAACAAAAGCGTGCGCCGACTCAAGGCATCGACGACCTGGTTCGAAGCACCGGATCTATGTCGAAGGACAAACGTAAATTGTTGTAGAAAAGTCGTCCAAGAAGCATGACGAGTAGAGATAGTATCATGGGATGCCAAATGACGCAATGCATCGCGGTCCGTGAAGAGAATAAATTTTCGATGAAAAAGATAGTGACGCCAATGCTGCATTGTCTGAATGACTGCATCAAACTCAACGTCGTAGATATTGTACCTCAATCGTGGCCCAGATAACTTCTCACTAAAATACGAGACTGGGCGGCCGTCTTGACTGAGGACAACACCAATCCCCTCCTTGGAGGCATCACAAGAAAGCTCGAACGACTTAAAAAAATCCGGTAATACGAGAACAGGGGCAGATGTTAGCCTGTTTTTAATCAGAGCAAAAGCAACCTCCGCTTCCGGCGTCCACACAAAAGACTTGCCCGTGAGGCAATTCGTAATTGGTGTCGTGATAGTACTGAAGTGTGAGATGAAGTGAGTAGAATGATGCAAGGCCATGAAAGCTACGTGCCTCGGTGAAGGATGTCGGAGTCGGCCAATCGCGAATGGTCGCCACCTTACTCTCGTAACACGGCTCCCCTCTCCTGAGATCACAAAACCCAAATATAAAACAAACTCCACCAAGAAGCAGCATTTACGAGGAGCAACAAAAAAAGATTTGACACGTAAAATAAGAAGTACCTCCTAGACGTGCTGTAAATGCTCATCCAATGTATGACTGTAAATGAGAATATCGTCGAAATAAATGACGACACTCTTCCCGATAAGATCTCGAAGAGCCTAGTTCATCGCCCTCGGTGCATTGGACAACCCGAATGGCATCACCATCCTCTCGAAGAGCCCCTACCAAATTTTAAAAGCCGTTTTTCACTCGCCGCTGGGTTTGATCCAAATCTGATGGTACCCACTACGGAGATCCAATTTGGTGAAGATTGTGGCTCCGTGAAGTTGGTCCAATAAGTCATCCAACCGAGGAATTGGAAAGTAGTATCGGACCATGGTCTTATTGATCGCACGGCTATCTACGCACATGCGCCAGGAGCTGTCCTTCTTCAGAACCAAAAGGGTCGGAACTGCACACAGACTCAAGCTCCTACGAACCAATCCCCGTTAGAGCAGATCCTCAAACTGCCTCCGTAATTCTTCATGTTCGACTAGGCTCATACGGTAGTGTGGTCTGTTCGGCAGTGAAGCCCCAGGTACCAAATCTATGTGGTGTTGAATGTATCGTAAAGGTGGCAGCCCCGAAGAAAGCTCGGTAGGAAAAAGAACAGCGAACTCTGAAAGTAACGACTGAATGGACGCAGGTGGCTCCCGCTCAACTGTTGTGTCTGAACCCACAAGCAACAGAACAAAAGGTGCCGACTGCAGTTCGACGCAAAGACTCCCGAGAAATAAAAAGGACAGTCGAAGAATTCGGTGTCGGCGTAGGACGATGATGACTCAGATGCGAAGTAATCCGAACACCAGTGAAGTTGAAGCTGTAAGTGTTAAGTCTGTAGTCGTGAGTTGCTGCTATGTCATACTGCCAAGGTCGACCGAGTAACAAGTGGCACGCATCCATATGAACCCCATCGCACCACACTTGGTCTCGGTACGTCGCTCCAATCGACAAAGAAACTAGAGCCCATCGGTCAACTGTAATCGCACGGTCTCGATGAATCCATGCCAACGTGTAAGGGTGAGGATGTGGCTCGCTCGACAATCTCATCGTATCAACTGCCTCATGTGCTATCACATTTTTGCAAGAACCAGAGTCAATAATAAAACGGCATACCTTGTCGCCAATGGTGCAGATCGACTAAAAAATGTGGTGTCATTCGATGGCCTCATCAACAGGAGAAAGAGGTGTCAAACACGTTAGACGTAGAACCAGTGTCGTGCCCACATCCCCGCGATGATGTTCCTCGCCAAAACCAGGCTCGACATAAAAAATTGGAGGTCCATCATTGTCTGCAGTCTCCTCATGTTCCCCGCCATCCTCAATAAATAAGCCACGCGAACTCGAGCCTCGCGGGCATACCGATTGGCGGTGCCCGAGCTCCCCGCAACCAGAACACCTCAGCCTGCCTCCTGTACACTGGCTCGTCGTCATTGTTGGCTGTTGTTGTTGTCCACTCCCCGCCATCGAAAACCTCCCGGCGATAGCAGATTGTCCAGCCCCAGTTCCCGCCGGAGGAGCCGTGCGACTCGGTTGTGGAACCCCTCTGAAGGATGGACCAGCCCACATGGATGAGGGAAAAGGCGTGCTGGACTTGCGAGCTTGTTGTTGTTCGACAAGCCGGGCTCGCTGATGTGTATCCGAGGCAGACTCCGGCTGGAAAAGATTTAACATGTCCTGTATGGCTACTCGCAACCCACTGACATACCGTGAATTAATTGGGTCTTTGTCTCCCGTACCTCGACACGAGTCAAAAGCTGATAAAACTCGTTCGTATATTCATCAACCGAATGAGTACCTTGCCTCAAATTATGCAGCTGTTGATATACGACACTATCATAATTGAAAGGCAAAAACTCATCCTCCACATACTAACAGAATTTCATCCATGAAATAGTCGGGGACTTCCCTTGACGATGTCGCATACTCGTAATTTGCATCCACCAAGTCGCAGCTCGACCACGAAAACTAGTAGCGACGAGCGCGACACGCCTATCCTCTGGGACTGCCTTAAATGCCAACACCGATTCAACAGTGGCCCACCAATCAACAAAGTCACTCTGCTCCACACTACCATGAAATTCTGGGATTTCAATCCAAAACCCAGACTCCCAACGTGAGTCCTTGCCACCTTCTATCGGGCGACGATCCTCACGCCGCTGCTGCACGGGTCGTCCGCACCATCGCCATCACCAAAACGACCTCACCGATGAAGACCTGTTGTTGCTCCAGGCCCGCGACCTAGGCGACAGTCACCCACGTCCTCCTCACACCTCATCGTCAGACAGAGGCCACCCTCGATGGAAAAACCCGTCGTCTTTCGCCTCAACTCTGGCCCGCCACAGACCCCTCAAGCGGCGTCCCTCTGCACCGCCACACCACCCTAGTTCGAACCCGAGCCTGCCGTCATCATGGCCAGGAAACCCTAATCCTTCGTCGCGAAACCCAAACCCGGTATCTTTGCCCTGCAAGTTGGTCCCGTTGGTGAATGGATTATCGGCCGTAATGGTGTCGTCGGAGTCTACACCGGTCGGCGGTGGTGGTGGCGATCGTCGGTGGGGCGCTCTGCCATAACCCCGACCTCCCCGACCACCGCGCTGTCCCTCGCAAGTGCCCCGGTCAGCCACGTCGCGATTTCGACGCATCTCATCCATCATGGTGCGCATCATCAGTCGTAATTCCTCGATTTCCGTCGATAGGTCCATAAATCGTTCATGAATTCTGTGAAAACGCTCGTCGATCTTTTGAAATCATTCGTCAACGGAGTTGGCGTTCACGACGTTACCTCTCTTTGACGGCATCGTGGATTGTCGGCTGGTCTGCGGATACCATTTGATGTAGAGGATGTATACGAAAGGGAAATACGAACCCAAAGAGAAGAACCGATTTCTTAATTGCAATCGTTAATGAGTTTTCCTTTTTGTTCCACCATTACATAATAGAATAGTCCCCCACTAACTCCACTTCCTAACAAGATAATCCTAATAATTAAATAAACCACCCATTAATTAATAAAAATAACATAGCTGTTGATACTAATGGAAATAATCCAAAAGTGAAATAAGACGGTAAAAATAAATATGCTAGACAAGCAAACAGTCACATTTCGGCAAAAACGTCAATGCGGCCTCGTCTCCACCACTACAAGTATTTATATATTTATGCCAAGTATTAATCTTCCTTCGGGTTGACTAAATTCTTGCATGAAAACATACAAATACAAACATCTAAAGTTTCAATAAATAAATCTACGCAACAAAGGTCACTTTTGCAACTTTTTATTCTAATATACTTGTCTCAAATTTAGACAAAATAGGAACAATATATGTACAAAATAAATTTAAAATAGATGATTGAAACATTTTTTTTATATAAATATATGTGTAATCATCAAATAAATAATCAACCCAGAAATTTTGATGCTAAAAAGTTGTTCAAAATAATCTAAGAATGTATAAATAAAATATTGTACATCATCATATAAAAAAAACAAATAGGTATCAGGCTAGTAGGTGAACTTAACTTAAGACCAGCCTGCGCCAAGAACATTGGTATCAACTTCAGAGGCAAAAAATCATGAAAACAACACATAAATTCACGTAATGAAGCAAAAAAGAAAACATGTTATACATTCTCAAACACTATAAGACAATTATTCAAGCACCATAACTATCCAAAAATCTAAAATTTTCCTTACATTCTAAGTTTTATCTTGAATTCAAATAATTTGCAACTAAATTCATATAGTCTAAAATCTTAACGGCAATTGTAAATAATTGAAATTAAAAACCAATTATTATCATATATTCAAACTTACATGAATTCACGAGAAGAAGAAAAAATGATAAACATATATTGATTCTCAACATGGCTCTGAATTCTGATACCACTTTCTATAATATAAACCCACAAGGAAATTAATCTAATTCCAAAACTATTTATGTTAAATAATTAGATCAGTCAAATAATAGAGAAGTGCACTTAAATTCATTATTTGAGAATTCTTCTATTCTTCAATTTTTTGGACTGGACTGTGGTGGTCTTACAAAAGATTGAAATCTTATAGCAGATATATGTTTCTGTATATTGTATATCGTATACCTTGTATATATGTTTTTGTACTGAAGTCGATGGTTATTTTAAAGGGAGAAAACACTTCTTAGAAAATATGCTCGTACTTCGTCATTTGGGGCCGTAACTAGATAAATAAAATTTATTGATTTTTATTTTGGTCCGTCAAAAAATAAAAAATTTCATAATGGTAGCGACACTTTTAAATCTACAAAGATTTGTTGCTCTCTTTAGTCAAAATTATAGGATTTAGATCACTTTAATGGAATTATATTGCTCTTGATGGTTAGAGTTAGGCATACATTGCTCTTGACCCTTGTTACATTGTTTGATAAACATGAACAAATCATATTTGGGGGTATTTGGATAAAGGTTGGTGCCTACTTTTTATATGTATAATTTGATTTTGTTAAAGGTTTTTGTAAGTTGTTGATTGTAAGTAGACATGTCAGTTGGAAGTGCATAAGAACTTCCTATGTATTTAATTTGATTTGTTAAATGTTGTTTTTGTTAGATTTTGATTAATTTTATGTCCCACATTGGATGTGTACCAAAGATGTGTAGGATCTTTTTAGTATAAATAGGTCCCTTGCCTTTAGGTTACAATTGTACCTTATTCTATTCTCTCCTATTTAGAAGGAAATCCTTAATTAAGGAAATCCTTTTTTGTGGGTTATTTAACCCTAGTTGTATTTTGTTGATGAGTTTAGTAAATTTAGCGTTGCGGTTGGCGGTGCCCGGAGACGTAGGCTATTTTCACCGAACTCTGTTATCAATTTTTGTGTTTTTTTCTTTCCCGTCTTTTATTTATTTGTGTTGGCTTATTTTTCATTTGGAGTAGTGCTTGTCATATTTGTTGGAGGGGGTATTTTTGTCCGTGTGTTTGTTGTGATACCCCAACAAGTGGTATCAGAGCCGAAGGTTCGTCCCAGGCTCATTCGGAGAGGCGAGCACCGCATTCGGATTCGAGATGTCCAAGGAGGTCAAGGGCACATCATCCTCTGCATTCATTCCGACAAGGACGGTGATGCCGAACGTCAGACTGCCGGTGGAGATTTTCGACGGGACCGGTCATTTCGACATGTGGCAAGGCGAGGTGTTGGATTGTCTATTTCAGCAAGGCGTCGACATTGCGATTGAAGAAAAGAAGCCAACAGACGTTTAAGAGAAGGACTGAAAGAATATCAACCGCTTAGCATGTGGAACAATTCGTTCGTGTTTGTCGAGGGAGCAGAAGTATGCGTTCAAGAATGAGAACTCCGCTCACACTCTGTGGAAGGCTTTGGAGGATAAATTTCTGAAGAAAAGCGGCCAGAATAAGCTCCTCATGAAGAAGCGATTGTTCCGATTCGAGTACCGGCATGGCACATCGATGAATGACCACGTCACTGCATTCAATTTTTTTTGTTGCAGATTTGTTGAACTTGGACGTCACATTCAGCGATGAAGATTTGGCTCTTATGTTGTTATCATCACTTCTAGATGACTTCGAGCACTTAGAGACTACTACTCTACTCCATGGGAAGGACGATGTAACTCTTGCAGTGGTCAGTTCTGCTCTTTATAGCTATGAGTTGAGAAAGAAGAACAAACAAGAGACGAAGAATGCAGCAGCAGAAGATGAACCGTTGGTTGCAAGAGGTCGGTCGAAGGGCCAAAAGAAGAATGGACAAGGAAGATCACGTTCTAAAGCCAAGCTTTAAAAAGATGAGTGTGCTTTCTGCCATGAGAAGGGACACTGAAAGAAAGACTGTCCTAAGTTGAAGAAGAAGGGCAAATCTCCTCAAGATGCATATGTTGCTGAGGGTGGAAGTGAAGACTCAGAATTTTCACTTGTGGTTTCACCTTCATCATCTCATCCAGACGAATGGATTTTGGATTCAGGTACACCTACTATATGTCTCCCATAAGGAAGTGGTTCTTCAATTTTTAGGAGATCAATGGAGGGGTTGTCTATATGGGTAATGATAATTTTTGTAAGACAACTGGGATAGGTTCAATCTGTTTAAAGAATCGCGATGGTTCCACCAGAGTTTTGACGGATGTTCGGTACGTGCCGAGTTTGAAAAAAACCTCATCTCATTGGGAGTCTTGGAATCCAAAGGCTTTGTAGTGACTTTGCGAGATGGAGTTATGAAGGCTACATCCGGCTCGCTCGTGGTGATGCAAGGCATCAGGAGGAATAATTTGTATTACTATGAAGGTGATACAGTTGTTGGGACAGTAACAGTAGCAGATTCCACCAACAAAGAGTCTGAAGCAGTCAAGTTGTGGCATATGCGTTTGGGACATGCTAGTGAAAAGTCCTTGCAAACATTGGCAAAACAAGGACTGTTGAAAGATGTAAAAGTGTGCAAACTAGACTTCTGTGAGCATTGTATTCTGGGAAAGCAAAAGAGAGTGAAGTTTGGAACGGCTATCCATAATACCAAAGGTGTCTTGGATTATGTTCATTCAGACGTCTGGGGACCTTCTAAGACCCCATCATTAGGCGGAAGACGCTATTTTGTCACTTTCATCGATGACTTTTCCAGACGTGTTTGGGTGTACACTATGAAGACGAAGGATGAAGTGCTTGGTGTCTTCATTACATGGAAGACACAAATTGAGAACCAGACTGGAAGAAAGATCAAGGTCCTACGTACGGGCAATGGTGGTGAATATACAAGTGATCCCTTTCAAGAAGTTTGTCGTAAAAATGGCATTGTTAGGCACTTCACCGTTAGACGGACACCACAACAAAATGGGGTGGCAGAGCGCATGAATTGAACATTGGTTGAGAAAGTTTGATGTATGTTGTCCAATGCTGGCATGGGCAAGGAGTACTGGGCTGAGGCTGTAACATACGCGCAACACCTCATAAATCGTTTGTCGTCATCTGCAAAAGGTGGTAAAACACCGTTGGAGGTATGGTCGGGGAAACATGTTGCTGACTATGGATCTTTACATGTATTTGGGTGTCCTACGTTCTATCATGTGAAGGATTCAAAGTTAGATCCAAGAGCGAAAAAGGCTTTGTTCATGGGAATCACAATTGGCGTGAAGGGATATCGTCTTTTGAGTCTTGAGAAGAACAAAACTGTGTTTAGCAGGGATGTTACATTTGATGAACAAGGTATGATGAAGACGACGCAAACCCAACAGGTGGAGTTGACACCGAAGCAGGTGGAGATAGATGCGATAACGAGACAACCAGCTATGATCGACGAACCAATATCAAAGGATTTGTCGGATGATGAAGTTCAGACTCAAGAATCGTTAGATTTACCCATTGCATTGAGAAATCCCAGACAAGAGATTCAACAACCTGCTCGATTGGCGGATATGATGGCTTATGCACTTCTAATTGTTGATGATGACATACCTTTCACTTTTCAAGATGCAATTCGAAGTTTAGAAAATGAGAAGTGGAAATGGGCTATGGAGGAAGACATGTTGTCTCTCCAGAAGAATCAAACTTGGAAGGTGACGCAACTACCAAAAGGCAAAAGGGCGATGGATGAAAGTGGGTATTTGCAAAGAAAGATGAATTTCCTCATAAGAATGATGTGCCTACAAGGCATGGTTGGTGGCTAAAGGCTACGCTCAGAAGGAAGGAGTTGATTATAATGAAGTGTTTTCTCCAGTTGTTAAACATTCTTCCATTAGAATTTTGTTGGCTTTAGCAGCACAGTTGGATTTAGAGCTAGCTCAACTTGACGTGAAGACGGCGTTTTTACACGGAGATTTAGATGAGGAAATCTACATGACTCAGCCAGAAGGATTCAAAATTCTTGGAAAAGAGAATTGGGTTTGTGAGTTGAACAAATCGTTGTACATACTGAAGCAATCTCCGAGGCAGTGGTACAAACAGTTTGATAAGTTTATGATTGGGCAGAAGTACACGCGAAGCAGACATGATCATTGTGTGTATTTACGCAAGCTGCAAGATGGATCTTTCATTTACTTACTCTTGTATGTGGATGACATGTTGGTTGCATCAAAGAGCCAAGTGGAGATTGATCAATTGAAGGCTCAGTTGAATCAAGAGTTTGAGATGAAAGACTTGGAAAAGCTAAGAAGATTCTCGGGATGGAGATAAGCAGGGACAGAGTGAGAGGCAAGCTTTGTTTGACTCAGAAGCAATATCTGAATAAGGTACTGCGGCGTTTCGGCATAAAAGATGAGTCGAAGCCTGTAAGTACACCACTTTCCCCACATTTTAAGTTAAGTGCCCAGTTATCGCCAAATTGTGATGAAGAACGAGAGTACATGACTAGAGTCCCATATGCAAATGCAGTTGGCAGTTTGATGTATGCGATGGTGTGTACAAGGCCCGACATTTCACAAGCAAGTTGTGTTGTTAGCAGGTATATGCATGACCCTGGGAAAGGTCATTGGCAAGCTGTGAAATGGATTCTACGGTACAGTCATATTACTGTAGACGTTGGATTGGCTTGTGAGCAGAATGAATTTGGTCAGTGTGTAGTTGGATATTGTGATTCTGACTACGCGGGTGATTTGGATAAGATAAGATCAACGACAGGATATTTGTTCACTTTTGCAAAAGCTCCAGTTAGTTGGAAGTCTACCTTACAGTCAACAGTTGCTTTGTCTACAACAGAGGCAGAGTATATGGCGGTTACTGAAGCTGTGAAGGAGGCTATTTGGCTTCAAAGTTTGCTTGAAGACTTGGGAGTTGGTCAAAAGCACGTCTTAGTGCATTGTGACAGTCAGAGTGCTATTCACTTAGCGAAAAATTAAGTATTTCATGCAAAAACGAAACATATTGATGTTCGCTATCACTTTGTGCGGGAGATTCTAGAAGATGGAACCGTTGTGTTGAAGAAGATCAAGACGACGGAGAATCCTGCAGATATGATGACCAAGATAGTTACAGCAGTCAAGTTTGAACGTTGTTTAGACTTGACAAACATTCTGCATATTTGAGCTGGCGCCGTGAGGCGCATTTGGAGGCACCGCTAGCAGTTAAGTTGGAAGTGAGAGCAAAAATTAGTCAAGGTGGAGAATTGTTAAATTTTGATTAATTTTATATCCCACATCGGATGTGTACCAAAGATGTGTAGGATCTTTTTAGTATAAATAGGTCTCGTGCCTTTGGGTTACAATTGCACCTTATTCTATTCTCTCCTATTTAGAAGGAAATCCTTAATTAAGAAAATCCTATTTTGTGGGTTATTTAACCCTAGTTGTATTTTGTTGGTGAATTTAGTAAATTTAGCATTGCGGTTGGCGGTGCCGGAGACGTAGGCTATTTTCGCCGAACTCCGTTATCAATTTTTGTGTTTTTTTCTTTCCCGTCTTTTATTTATTTGTGTTGGCTTATTTTTCATTTTGGAGTAGTGCTTGCCATATTTGTTGAAGGGGTATTTTTGTCCGCTGCAGTTTTAAGTTAATGATTCTAAGTAGACATGTCATTTTGAAGTGCATAGGATCTTCTATATTTTCAATAACCTACCAAGTATTCACAAAGATTTATTGAACAGGTTTTGGTGTAACTATTTTGATTTGTCCCTGGCATTTGATTTATTGATTTCAACTTGATTTTGATGTGCCCATAGGTAGCATTAGAGTTGCAATCCTCGATTGTTGCAGTTGTAGAAACAATTAATTCGTGTTGATTTATTAACACAATTCATGTTGATTTACGAAAACAATGAAGAAGTATTAGAAAAATGTTCAACCTTTTAGAGGACTAAGACAGAGGAACCCTTTGTCCCCTTACTTTGGGGTGTCAGGAGATTTGCAGAATTATAGCTAATTTCTGTGGGGACAAAATGAGGAGGGTAAAGACAAAATTCATTGGGCAACCTGGGATAGGTTAGCTAGGCACAAATTGGAGGGGGTGGTTGGGGTTTCAGGGAGATTTGGGTGTTTAATAAGAGACTGATTTTTAAACAGCTACGGAGAACACTTACGTAACCTAATCTTTTGATGAGTAGGGTTATAAATGGTAGATGTTTTCTAAGCCAAGATATTATGAAAATTTCTAAGAAAAGCTCTGGTTCTTGGATATGGAAATGTTGGTTGGGGACTAAAAGTTTTATGAAGCTGGGTCTTAGATATCAAATAGGAAATGAGGTGTCTGTGAGTATCTGGAACTCACTTTGGATGGGTTGGCACAATTTCATCTGTACCAAAGCAAGTTTTGAAGCAGGGATGGAAGGGGATGACATTTGTGGTTGGTGTGGAGAAGAAGTAGAAGACTTGGAACACTTATTTTTGAGGGGTAAAAGAGCCATAAGAGTTTGGAAGATAGTCGACATTTTCTGGAGAAACTTCAACATAGTCAACTTGGTTTTCAAGAATGGTGGGAGGATCTCTGCAGGATTGGTAAGAAGAGCAACTGTAAGAATATAATTTTCCTATCCACTTACCTATTACGGTGGCTATGGAGGACCCAGACTTTTTAAAAAAGAAGATTGCAGTGAATTAATACTGGTGCAGACGGCTAGATTCGAGTGGTTATAATTTGAAGCAGTAGAACATTTTAATCAATCAAAACATTCAGAGTGCTCAGAAGAGTGACACTTTGAATGAGGAAGGTGAGAGTCAGGGAGTAGGGCAACAGGACTGGGGCCAGTGCTACAAACTCTTTACCTGAGGTGTTATCTGTTCGACGGAACACTTTTGTGCTGAGCAGAGAGGTGGCCAGTTGGTGTGTTACTAGAACTCAACACAATACAACACAACAATGGCAGATACAATACTGGCAATAAGGAAGTGGTTAGGGGACGTTTTAGCTGCTGGTCGTGAAAAGGTGGACATTGTCTTCAAGATAAAGGGCTGGTTCGAATGCTAAACTCAAAGATTGTTGTTCCCACTCATCTTAGGCTGATTGCTGATGATGTATTTTTCATTTACTCTCTTTTGGACTCTTGTGTATTTTCTTAGTGTGCTCTTTGCTATTGTTATTTTTTAGACCGAATTGGTCGTGTAGGGGGCACTTATGTGGTGTTCTCCCGTGTGTGTTGTTTGTTGGCTTTGTGGCTAATACGCTCACTTGTAATCTTTTGATTACTCCAACTGTTTGTTTGGAGTTTTAGCTGCAGGATATCATAATAAAATGGAAGTGCTTAAACAAATAAATGAAGTACAAGAAAATAGGAGGGGATTAGTCGCAACTCTCGCAGCAGCCAATATCTACAGTCCATAATCCCAACATAGAGTTGAGTTACTGCAACAAACCTATTTTTTGCCATTTATTTCAACAAGATAATAGGAATCACGTACAACACCAAGACATTGTCCCAGAACAAATTAATCTGCATTCTTCTGCAGAACATAACTCAACACCTAACAACTATACTGCACACCAAAGGATAAATGCCAAAAANAAAAAAAAAAAAAAAAAAACAAATAATAATAATAATAATAATAATAATAATAATAATAATCATAACAAATAAAAGCTACAAATACAATTTACAGCTTGCTAAAAATTGACTACCAAACAAACCCAAAAACATTCCCCTTTCGCACATCCCATCTTGCCTTACCTGCGCCCATCACTCGGCTGGAGCTGCTTCAGCCGCCTCACCACCTGCTTCATAGTAGGCCTTGTCGAGAGCGAGTCAACCGTGCACACCACAGCCAGGTGCAGCACCTCCACCAGGTCATCGTGCGGGCCCACTTCCCACAGCCCGGCCGTGAAGAACTCCCTCGCCCTCCCTTGCCTCAGCAGCATGCACGCCCACCCCACAATATTAAACCCATTCCCATACGTGGAAAAAGACGGGTCGAGCGCCTTCTTGTCAGATAGCAGCTCAAGCAGCACGACCCCATAGCTGTACACGTCCGCCTTGTCCGACACCCGACACGTCATCGCGTACTCGGGCGCCACGTACCCGAACGTACCCGCCACCCCCGTGGTCGCGTGCGTCTCCGATGTCCCCAGCAGCCTCGCCAGCCCAAAATCCGACAGATATGCATTGCACTCCTCGTCCAGAAGTATGTTGCTCGGCTTCACGTCCCGGTGCAGCACGCGCGGGACGCACTCGTCGTGCAGGTAAGCGAGGGCCCGCGCCACGTCCAGTGCAATCCGATGCAGAACCCGCCACTCCACGGCCCGACCCAGCCGCTCCTGAATGAATTTCTCCAAATTGCCCCCCGGCAGGTAGTTGTAGACGAGGAACATCTCGGACTCGCTTGCATGGTACCCCACGAGGGTGACAAGGTTTGGGTGGCGGAGGCGGCCAAGGGTCCGGATCTCCGCGTCAAACTGCTGTGCGCCTTGGAAGCGGCCGAGTGCGAGGCGCTTCACAGCCACGAGCACGCCGGGGGCGACCTCTGCTTTGTACGTGGCCCCGAACCCGCCGCTGCCGATGCAGTTGCTCGTATTGAAGCCGCCTGTAGCCCGAACGACGCCCTCATAGCTCAGCGTGGCGCCCACACTCGAGAACACGATCAGCTCTCTCTTGTTGGGCCTGCTGCTGCCTCGGCCCGGCACAGGGCTCCGCCTGCGGGTGTAGAGGAAGAGGATGATGAGGGCAACGAGGACGGAAAGAATGGCTGCGGCTGAGGTAATGGATGCAATCTCGATTGAATTCAGGTTGCCGGCTTTCGGTCTTCCACGCTGTGAAGGAGCCGGCAAGGAGTAGGCGGCGGCATCAGCCTGCGGGGCCCACGGTTGCTGATCGGCGCGCGACGAGGATAGGGAGGTTGATGGACAGTGGAGCAATGGGTTCCCGAGAAAGCTGTTGCATTTGATCCTGTTGTCATTGCCGGTATCATTCAGGAGAAGGGGCAGGGTCCCAGATAGATTGTTGAAGGAGACGTCGATTGAAGAGAGGGTGGAGATGGTGGGTAGCTTCCCCGTTAGCTTGTTGTTATTCAGCAAAAGGATGTTCAGCTTGGTCAGGGACGATATGTTTCTGGGAATTTCACCAGAAAGCGAGTTTGATGAGAGTTCCAGAACTTCCAGATTGTTCAGCTGGACCAAGCTTGCAGGCATTGGACCATGCAGGTTGTTTCCAGCCAGGGAGAGGCGTCTCATGTTCTTCATCTGGCCGAGGTTGCTCGGGATTAAGCCATGCAAGGAATTCCAGCTCAGATTGAGAACGAGAAGTGAATTTAAGCTGCCAACGGTAGGGGGGAGTGTTCCATAAATTTGATTGCTGGAAGCATCTAGGAGGATCAGCGGCTCACACATGGTTTCCATATCAGCTGGAAATTGACCAGATAGTTCGTTGTGACTGAAGTTGACCATTACGCCCCCCGTTTGGTTACACTTGTCAAAAAAAGGCCCAGGAAAATTTCCAGTAAGCTTGTTTTTGCCAGCAAGAAATGCATAAACAGTTTGCTTCCCCAGTCGTTCTGGCGCAATGGGCATCGACGGCAAGGGCCCGGTGAGCTTATTAGAACCAAAATTGTGTAATACCAGGAAACTTCCACTATTTTCAGTAAGTGGCAAAGAGTAGTCAATCTGATTTCTGTATCCAAAATGTGATATGTACACAGCAGAAGGATCATAAGGCCACAACGCATGCCCATACACCGTCCAAGTTCGAGGAGCACATGATCCGTAAATAAATTCAGGTATCGAACCAGAAAAATAATTCCCGCTGATATCAAAGAGACCCATACATGGTACAGGAATTCGGTGGTCTATGCCCCCACTAAGCCTGTTCGAACTCAAATCAAGAAAGTGAAGATTCCTGCACCTGCTGAACCACTCAAGAATTTCTCCCGTGTAATAGTTCTCTGCCAGATTTAACATCTCCAGGCTCTTGCAGGAACCCCAGCCGGCAGGAATGTGTCCCCCGAGAGTCGCTCGTGGACCCCACAGCATTCTCAGGCTTGGTAGGCTAGTGATTTCGCTCGGAATTGTGCCTTCATAGAAGTTGTACTCATTGGGGGTGAAAGGCAACTCCCCCAGGCTCGGGACATTTCGAAGTGGGTCCCATAAGTTGGACAACACAAGGACAGATAATTTTGTGCAGTTACCAAGTTCAGATGGTATGGTGCCGCCGAAATTATTCCTCGAAATATCGAGAACTTCAAGCTGACTCAGGTTGCCAAGTTCACCCGGGACAGAACCCCCCAACATATTGGAGTAAAGCAGAAGGGTTTTCAGACTTCTACAGTTCCCGAGCATTTTAGTAATTCCACCAGTCAAATAATTACCGGACAACTCCAAATGCTCAAGCTTCCCACAGTTGCCTCCAATTTCATCCGGAATAGATCCACTGAGTAGGTTAAACGACAAGTAAAGCCCGCCCAGATCTCCAAAACCACCAACAAAGCCGGGAATAGACCCGTTTAACTGATTCCCTGCTAAAGCCAGAACTTGAAGGCCCACACAATTTGACAATGAACTAGGAATCTCCCCTGAGATCTCATTGAATCCCAAATTAAGAACCTTCAAACTCTTCAACCCGCTAAAAGTCAACGGCAGGGAGCCCGAAATAAAATTCCCTTCTAGATCAAGAACCTCAAGCTTTTCCATCCCCCAAATTTCGACAGGAATCTCCCCAGTCAATTCATTGAAAGGCAATGATAAGATTCTAAGTTCACTGAGCTTAGAAACAGCAGCGGAGAGCTTACCGGAGAGTTTGACTTCACTATTGCTGCCGGCACAAGGCCGCCTAATCCCAAACCCACAAAGCGGAAATTGAGCAATTCGAGCACAAGATAAGGAATTACCTCCACCGGTGAGATTCAGGGCGACGACCCGAGAGGCCGAACTGCAAAGTACGCCGTTCCACGAGCAGTAATCCGGGTTTCCTCTACTCCAGCTGCTCAGGACACCAGAACTGTCGGAAATTGAATCCTTGAACTCGAGAAGGGCGGATTTATCCGAATCGGAGCCCCCGAGGACGTCGCTGAGAGCTGAAAGCAAGGCCAACAGAAAAATCAAGAGCTTCAGCGGCTTGTGGAGACGGTGCCATTTTGCGAGAAAAGAACAAACACTCATCACCTTCTCAGATAGAAGATCGTAAAACCCTAACCCTTATAAGGTCTTCGCTTACAGCTCTCAAATAATGGTATCGACCCAGAGACGTAGGAACTTGGAGAGAGAGAGAGAGAGAGAGAGAGAGAGAGAGATGGTTTTGTTTCTTCGATCGATTTTTGTTTGTGTTTGGGAAACGCGTAGCTGTCCACATTTCAGTTTTCCTTGTCTCCTAGTTCATTTTTCTTTTCCATTTTCCATTTTCCTTTAACGCCAATTTCCTCCAGCATCAAGGACCACAATTGGGCTCGACACTCGTTTCCTACCATCTTCATTCGTTTACTCTATTCTAAAGTTTATTCTAGTCTACAATAAATAATGTCAATAAATAATTCATCTTAAGTAAGTGGAGATATATTTTACTCTACCTGAAATATATTAGTACGACATAAAATTTAAATAAAGCTTTAGAATCAAAATTTTAGAATATTTAACAAAATAAATATTTTTATTGATGTACATTTTATCAAAATAATATCTAGAAATAAAAATCAGTTAAAACATTAAAATTTGAAGGAAAAAAATTACAGCGTGGTGAATAGTACCGTGGTACATGTAACGTGAGACTAGACCAAAGAATACATATGAAGCGAAGTCATAGGGTAAATCCGAGGTCTATCCGGTTCATGGTCTCCGATCGTCTAACTAAGCTGAAAGGGAGCTCTTCTCCTCACACATTGCACATCTATCCGGTTCAGGGACGGATCTAGAAATTAAGAGTAGACTGGGCTAGAATTTTAAATACACATTTTTATCAAATATTTTCACAATACCAATATAAGCCAAATATACCCATTTATTCAACTTAAATATAAGTTGAAATATAAATATCTGAACTAATCATTTCTACATTATATACCTATGATCAACCATTCAAAAATAACAATATATAAATTATCTATCAAAACCAAAAGTATAAAATCTATAAAAGACAATCCCCTATAAAGCATAACAAACAAGATTAGAAGAAATGAAAAATCCTTCAAATTTCTCTTTTCCTCTCCAAAAAATTCGTCAATCACTAAATCATATCTTACACACTAATCAAACCTCATACACCATTTTTTTTTTTCTCCCTTTGCAAGCAAGTGTCACATGAACTTAATAAGATAATTAATCCAACAAAATAAACAAAATAAAAATCTAATCAAACAAAATTAAATTAGAAAAAAAAGGCAAAAAAGCATGTACAATAAAAAAATATAGCAATTAGCAATAGCTATAAGAAGTGTAGAAAATAGAAATCATAATCAAATTCACGAATCACGCATGGTGCAAAATGACAATACATAATATAGTCATGAGTAATCTAGCCTATCTAGGGTTTGTGAAGTTTTTATTTTTTTTTGGGGTACCTTCTAAATCGGGGGCCGAGTGGACGACGACCTCCGTCGATGAGAATTAGGCTGCCGGTGAACGCAATCCGTATATGTCAGAGACTCCAAGGTAGAAATAGCAGAAGTCGAACCGAGGAAGAGGTGCTCTGTTTTTTCCTTTTTATCTTGGGTAAAGTTAATTTGTTTAAGTGAATTAGTATACAAATTAACAATTACATGTAAACTTGAGTTGGGAAATTGGGCCTGCTGGCTGCTTGTTTATTTTATTTGGTTGGGCTGGGCTAAGGGCTTGGGCTAAGGGCTGGGCTAAGGGTAAAATAAAAAAAATAAAAAAATTGAAGCTAGTAGGTGTAAAAAATAAAAAAAAAAAACGGGCCTGGGCTTCAGCCCAGCCCAGGCTAATGCTGAATTCGTCCCTGCCTCTCGGCACTTTCAAACTTTGTTATCATTGACATTATTATTTAAAACATATCTATTTTTATAACATATTTAGATTAGATTACACTATTTACTCATGTAATATTAGCTGGACATCTTTTCTAGTTCATCTCACTAATAAACATGCTCGAGCGATGTATGGATAGAGTTATAAAGAGCCAAGCTCGAGTTCTTAACGAGTTCAGCTCGGCTCGTTAACTTAACAAGCTTATAATCGAGCTCGAGTTCGCCTCGTTTACAACCCTATCCATACATTGCTTGAGCATATATATTTGTGAGATGCTCGAGCTCTTAACAAACTCAGCTTGGCTCGGCTCATTAACTAATGGTCTTATAATTGACCTCGAGCTCGACTCGCTTATCAATATTAACGAGCCATAATCCAGCCAAACCATAGAAAAATACATAAAAGTTATTTTCTTCGAGCCTTAACGAGCTTTATCGAGCCAAATGGAGCTCCTCACGTTATCTGATCGATCTTTAAATGAGCTCGAGCATGCCGAATCATGAGTGACTCGTTTAATTCGACAACTCTACGAATGGAATGCAATATAAATTAATAGACATAAACAATAGTATTTATATTATTTACAATATTTTATTTTACACTTTTTGTTATATAATAATTTAATATTTAGTTAGTAAGTTTCGCTATAATATTATAATGTTTGCCATATTTTGTAATTATCCATTAGCATATTTAATAAGTAATTAATAGAAAAATTGTCATGATATATGTATGAATAATTTGATTTTTCTTTCGCACTAGTACGAATCTCGTGCGATCACGCGTAAAATAGTTTGATTTTCCCAAATAACGCAGGCTTTTTTTGCTTTAGTCGTGTCTTTTTATGTTTGTTTTAGTGTTGACGGGTCTATTTTATTGTATTTTTGTATTTTTGCGTTCGATTTGTGTTTTTATGTTTTTCCGTATTCTCTCGTTTGTTTGGTGTGATTATGTCCACATTGTTCGAGTTTGGGAAGACTAGCAATTTTTGAGACATTTCTGGGCCATCCAATCCATGGTCGAGCCATTTTGAGTCGTCCTGGGTTAGTTCCGAGTCAAAGCATGTGTCACACGCCAGCGCCCCTACATCGCCATAGACGTCTTGCTTTGTATTTTTTAAACACCACCATCACTTCTCTACTTTTTAGTTCTGAAATTCTCTATTTTATTTTCTTCTCTCTAGCTTTGTGTTAGAGGTCCATGACTAAATTTTTTCGGCGAAATTTCGGCGACTTTATTTTTATCCAAGATTCGATCTTTACGCATCATTTTCGTCCGAGCTTGCGATAGGAGAGTAAGTATCTTGATTAGGGCTTATTACTTCGAGTTTGTTTCCTTCTTGTTTGTTAAGTTGGTTTATTGGCCGAAATCTTGTGTGATGCCTATTTTGGGACTTTGCTTTACTTTTCTTGCTTGCTTAAGTATGTTACGAGTCAATACGTGCTTAGCTTGTGTAAAGGTCTCGACATTGCTCAAAGCGTGATGATTTCGTGTAGAATGCTCGTGTTAGATTACCTAGGATCACTTTGCTCGCATGTTTCTATTTGTTTATCAACCAAAGTTCCAATCTTTCTTTTAAAACTAGCATCTTTCGTCATTTGCTTAGCTTAATTTAGTTCAAATCAGCCCCAATCAAGCGAGTAGCATGTTTAGGACCTATTTTCGATTTTGTAAATTGACGACTAGATAGTGAACGAAGCTCCAAACAACCTTTCTCTGAGAAGATGACCCGAGGATGGGATTTATTCCGTACTCGGCGGAAAACTACAAACAGTTGGGACGCGCTCACGCACACCTGCTCGGAGACTCGTTGAGGGTCGAGGTCTGGCCGCACACACCAGCCTAGAAAGTTCGCGCGTTCGGTGATGGTGGCTGCTACTTTCAGGTCTCGCGGATGGCTACTAGGAGGCGAGTGGTCTGGCTACGAAATTCCTCTACGGTGGCTAATTACTGTTGCTCGCTGTGACGACAGGCTGTCGTTACTCACGGTGAGGTTGGTGCTACGATGCCTCGCGGCTGACCTGGAAAATGTGTAATGCCTAAAGGAGTTGAGGTGAGTAATTGAGTTATCTCAAGGCAGTAAAATGGGAAAAATCAATTGGAAGAAGTCATCCCATAATTGGGTGATTTAATTAGCTCCAAATGGCCACTCAAGACCGATCAAAAGGAGTGATTAGGGGTTGGACCAAACTTACCAAAAAATTAGGAACTCTTATGTGTAAAATTCAACAAATGTTTGGGCCAAAACATGTCTATACGGGAATGTGTTGAGCTAGAAGAATGCCCAAATTTCACAATATTTGGGTCGATGATGATTGACTTCAAGACCAAGTATTCGTGGTCAAAGTGGCCTAAGAAATTTAATGTCCAAATGGTACATAACTCAGCTATAAATATAAAGGCACACAAGACGATGGAAATGATCACAAGTCGAACCATTTTTCGCTTATCGAATGAAAATAATAAAAATTGGAATAATTCGCGCAGGCGAGGACATCTGCAATAATTATTAACTCAAATTATAATTAGTGTTTGAATTACCAACTTAGCCGAATTAATCAGACAAAATAATGCAGATAGCAAAAATAAGTTCACATAAGCATTGTAGACATCGAAATTTTAATATTTTATTAATTAATGTCTTTATTTATTTTGGGACATAAATCCAAGATAAATAAGATATTTAATTAATAAAGTAATTGTTTCTTGACCGCCAAGTCAAATCTTAGTGATATAGCCATACTGTCATATAACGGCTTATCCTGTCTCGGTTCGATTATCGTCGAGTCGACTTACCTTAAGTCGACTCTTCCCACATATCTCCTCATGATGATATATCCGGTTGAAGGTCTAAATGCTTTTCTTAGTCGACCTCTACCATGTCGACTAGTCTAAGTCGATTCCGTCTGAAAGGATGAATAAGCGTATTAGGATCTACTAGCGAGTGGGGGATTATCCAGCCGGTTCGGAAGCAAGGATATCCCAAGTCGACCGAAGTAATCTCAGGACTCACGGATCCCCGACGACTTCTATTCACTTCAGCATACCAGAGGAAAGCCACTAAGGGATAAGGAAGAATCTAGATGTTGACTAGGAGGAGGATAGAATACGAACCGACCAGGGTATTTTGGACATTTCCAGTAAGTCGGCCAGGGCATTTTGGGGACTTCAGGTAAATGTTCTACTTCTATATAAAGGAGCTGAGGTAACTCCAAAACCCTAACTCCCAGTCATTCCACATTCTCCTCCATTGCTGCTGCTTCCTCAGAGCAGCTCTTTTCACATACTGACTTGAGCGTCGGAGGCTCTACGCTGGAAATCCCTCCGGCGTTGAGTTCTTGCAGGTGTTCTCGCGGTTCGATAGCAATTTGGAAACCATCAAGACAGATCTTAGCTCGTTCTCATCGGTTCATTCCAGATCTGGGCGATTTTCCACCGGTTCACCCCAGATCCGAGAATAGACCCATCATTTGGCGCCGTCTGTGGGGAGTTCTTGAAGGA
>CACSLK010024540.1:7910330-7924334 GCA_902706635.1 Striga hermonthica | reverse complement strand
GTGAAGCTCATGAAGTGGCTATAACCAAGCTTCGTCAAGAAATGGCTGCCGCCGCTGAGCTCAAATTCCAAGAGGGTATTGAAGTCGGCAAGAGATCGGTAGCCAAGCCCAACGACGCAGCTGACGCCGGCGCGGTAACAGAATGGGAGCTGGAGTTAAACGCCGCCTTGGCCTTACGGTGGGTAATAGACAGGGTTGATAGCGGCGTATACACCATGGATGAACTGCGCATTTATCTGCTTCACAAGATGGAGAAGCATGGCTTCAATCCTGAGATGAAGAGTGCCCATATCCCGGCCGACCAGGACGAGAGAGACTTTGCTGACCGACTTCTAAGGCAGAAAGAAAGTCGGATGCTGGAGCTGGATATGATCCCCTTGTCGGAGGAGCGCAAAGCAAAGATCGGCCGATCATTCATCGATATGGTCCTCGAAGTTGAGAAAGCCAAGAAGCCTGAAATGGCTAATATATGTGTGGAGACAATTGCTGAGGCCTTTGTTTCAGAGACTTTCGAGGGCCTGTCCGACGAGGAACTTTTGGGCACAATTATTAGTTATGCTGAGCGCAAAGTGGCGGAGGATGACGCCAAAGCCAAAGGTTGGGTGGTTGACCCAATTCCTTCTGACGATGATCGTGTTTTGCATGAAGATGGCGATGTCGTCATAATCAAAGAAAGCGATGTCGTCCGAGCGTTGGAAGAGAAGGAAGAGGAAGTCGTCCAGCGCTTGAGCCAAAGGTTGATCGAACACTTGGATGCTGTTGAGAAGAACAAGGCTGAGACTGAGAATTCCCAACTTCCCAACGCATGAGGAGTGTCATCGTCAGGGACCAAGGAAATTTGATGTTTTCAATTTGTTTTGTCGTTTGTTTATCTTTTTCTGGGGATGTATTGACAATATTTTGATTTTAAAGTAAAATATTAATGTTTGATGAATGAAATGTTTTTATGAATGCTTTATCGTGACTTATTATTATAACAAGTCAGAGTATGTCGGAAAAAATGAATAAGTGTTCGTCAGATTAAAATATCCGACACAATGTTGACGATAATTTACACGGATTACTGACGTCGGTGTAATTTTATAGTATTTCCGACATCGAATTTTCGATTAAATTTTTGGTTGTCGGCACAATTTTTAGCTTATCCGACATCCGCAAACCCTTTATTCGAACAAGTCATAAAAGACTTGCTTTTTACTGTAAACACTTATTGCGAGCTCATCAAATCAATGTCGGGATTTGACATTATAGAGCGTAAGCCTCCACAAACCATCTTTAGGGCCTGGAAGTATCCGGCTTTGCTGCGTTTGGCTAGGTCATACCATCTTCAGGGTATGAAACACGTTTAGCCTTGGCAACGGGGACCGATTTATTGTGGTCCGAGTGATCGAACAGATTACAGGGGTTCGTCACATAAACTTTATTGATAGCAAAACATAGTTTTTGTACAAAGGTAGGACAAAAGCTTTTTTACATGCCAGAGACAGAACCTTGGCCATAAGGTTCACTGGTAGTACTTCTTCAGATATGTCGTGTGCCAGGGATATTGAAGGGGAACACCGTCTAACGTCTCAAGTCGGTAGGTGCCATTAGAGATCAGACGATTTACTTTAAAAGGTCCTTCCCACTTTGGTTGTAACGGGCCGACATTGGCGCCAGTAACTCTTTTAAGAACAAGGTCTCCTTTGACAAACGAGCGCGGCTTGAGCCTTGAGTTTATGTATTTTTCACTTCGTCGCTTATAAGCGGCATTGCGAACCTCGGCGTCAGCCCGTATTTCATCGACCAAATCGAAACTGGTTTTCAAGTTTGCTGGGTTGGTTTCTTCGGAGAAGTGAGTGATCCGATATGTCGGAGAGGCAAGTTCAACCGGTATCACGGCCTCAGTTCCGTAAGCTAATGAAAATGGAGTTTCTCCAGTAGAATTTCTCGTCGTCGTCCGATAAGACCAGAGGACATAAGGCAATTCATCGGGCCACGATCCTTTTGCAGCTTCAAGTCGAGTTTTCAGGCCATTCTTGATTATCTTGTTTACGGCTTCTATCTGTCCATTAGCTTGTGGGTGATAAGGTGACGAGAAGAAATGCTTGATGCCGTAATCATTACAAAAACTTTCAAATCTCTTGCCTTCAAACTGACGACCGTTGTCGGTTATAATGGAGTTGGGGATCCCAAACCGGCAAACGATTGATTTCCATACAAAATCTACCATTTTTTGCTCTGTGATGGTTACAAGGGGCTCAGCTTCAACCCACTTGGTGAAATAATTGGCAGCTAGAATTGCAAACCGAACTCCCCCTTTTGCTGTTGGAAGTGGGCCAATCAAATCAATCCCCCATTTTGCAAACGGCCATGGACTATATATTGACTTGAGGTGTTCAGGATGTTGGTTAACATTGGGAGCGAATATTTGACACTTATGGCACCGTCGCACCCAATCTGTGGCATCTCTCCTAATGGTAGGCCAGTAGTAGCCTTGTCGGAGGATTTTGTGAGACAAAGTTTGAGCTCCTTGGTGGGTACCACAGACTCCTTCGTGTACTTCTTGCAGGATTCGTTGAGCCTCAACCTCTGATAAACATTTGAGCAATGGGGTAGAATACCCACGTTTATATAACGTCCCTTGGTCAATGGTGTAATGAGCAGCACGAACACGAAGGGCGCGAGCTTCTTTCGGGTCTTCAGGTAAGGCCCCGGTTTGAAGATAATCAATGATCGGGTCCATCCATGTAGAATTTGAAGTCACTTGGGCGACGTCAACCATGACGACGTCGGTAGAGACTGTTGATGAGGTTGCCTGTTGGGTAATTTGCACAAATTCAACATTATTCAAGTCGGTTGATGAGGCCAATCGTGAAAGAGCATCTGCCTGATTATTGGATGACCGAGGTATATGCTCCAACGTTATTTTAAACCGTGCTAGCTCCTTTTTAACGAGATCAAAATAAGGCAACAGCCGTAGTTCTTTGACTTCATAAGTACCATTGATATGACTGACCAATAGCTGAGAGTCGGAAAATATCCGGAGAGAGGAAACATTCATGGATTCGGCAAAGTGTAAACCTGATAAGAGGGCCTCGTACTCGGCTTCGTTGTTAGTGGCCGGGAAGGTAAATGCCACAGAGTAACAAAACACTTGTTGATCGGGACTAACCAAGACGATCCCTCCCCCAGCTTGTATGGCGGTGGACGACCCGTCAATGTAGAGAGTCCATGTCGGATCTTCAATCGATGAGTCAACAGTGGGAGTAAATTCAGCAATGAAATCGGACAGTACTTGGGCTTTGATAGCGGTTCGCGGCCGATACTGGATATCAAACTGTCCCAACTCTATCGCCCATTTAATCATTCTCCCCGACGTGTCAGGTCGGTGCAGGACTTGTCGGAGAGGGTACGTCGTAAACACAATAATTGAATGCTCCAAGAAATATGGGCGCAACTTCCGTGCAGCAATGATCAGGGCATAGGCCAACTTCTCCATATGCGGATATCGCAATTCAGTGTCATGTAAAGCCTTGCTAACATAATATATGGGAAACTGTTGAAGTCCATCTTGTCGTATAAGAACAGCACTGACAGCAACGTTACTTACACCAAGATACAAATAGAGAGATTCATCAGGAAGTGGCTTTTGTAACGTCGGTAACTGCAAGAGAACTTGTTTAATGTTGTCAAAAGCATTCTGGCACTCCATGGTCCATTCAAATGGTTTCTTCTTTTTGATAGCGTCAAAGAACGGTTTGCAATGATCTGTTGACTTTGAAATGAACCGATTAAGGGCTGCCAGTCGACCAGTTAAAGCTTGGACACCTTTGAGAGATGTCGGGGGGGCTAGGTCAAGTATGGCTTGAATCTTGGCGGGATTGGCTTCAATCCCTCTTTGGCTCACCATGTATCCTAGAAACTTCCCTGATCCAACTCCGAAAGTACACTTCTTGGGGTTAAGCACCATGGAATATTCTCGGAGTATATCGAAGACTTCGGAGAGATGAGCGATATGGTCAGGGGCCTGTTCCGACTTCACTAACATGTCGTCTACATAAACTTCCATGGTATGGCCAATTAAGCGAGCAAACATTTTATTGACCAATCTTTGATATGTGGCCCCTGCATTCTTCAATCCGAAAGTCATCATAACATAGCAATAAAGGCCTCTAGCTGAATAGAACGAGGTATGTTCAGCGTCATCAGGGTGCATGGGAATCTGATTATAGCCTGAATAGGCATCCAGAAAACTCATAAGTTGGTGTCCCGACGTAGCATCTACCATGTAATCGATGTGTGGAATGGGGTAGCTATCTTTCGGGCACGCTTGATTCAAGTCTGAGAAATCTATACAGACGCCAAAGACCGGTGGCTTTCTTAACCAAAACAGGATTTGATATCCACGTCGGGTACTTGGCTTCCTTGACAAATTTATTATCTATGAGCTTATTTACTTCTTCTTCAAGGGCCTTCTGACGATCTGGGCCAAATTTCCGACGTTTCTGAATAACCGGTTTGACAGTCTTGTCCAAATTGAGACGATGGCATGCCTTCTGTGGGTCGATCCCTTTCATGTCTTCATGCTTCCAAGCGAATACGTCAATGTTTGACTGGAGGAATTGAATCAAATTTGACCGAACGGGTTCTTGCAGATTGGCTCCAATACGCAGCGATTTCTGCTGATCTGACCCGTCCACGTAAATGATCTCAATATCTTCAATAGGTTCTGCTCGGACATGATGATTTCCATCTTTAAACTACATCCTTGGGTCTATATCCTCATGCATTTCTATGTCTTTTTCATGAGAAGATTGTTCTTGATCGAGGATTTCAGTTGATGTTTCAGGCAAGACCGATGTCATAGGGACGTCGGTATCGACAGGCGGCAAGTTAATCTCTGCTTGAGGCATGTCGGTATCCGAGGTGAACTGATCAGTTTTTTCAACACGAGGAATTGAATCACTCGGGTTGACAAAGCCATTAAGATCTTTTTCTTCAATCATATGAAAGTTAGGCGAGGTTGAAAGCAGCATCAAACTTTGGGCTTCTCGTTGATCCCCGTAATGAGTGCCTTCTCCTTCAATGGTGGGGAACTTCAAGGCATAATGAAAAATTGACACAGCAGCACGGAGTTTATAAAGTGCGGTTCGCCCTTTTACAGCATTATACTCATTTTGGACATCCAAGACTTTTTAAGTTTCCATAATGATCTTGGACTTCGGTCCAAAGCCTCCAAATCGGATGGGAAGCAATATTTCGCCAACAGGGCAAGAAATGCTTCCATTGAAACCTTGAATCTGATCGTTACATGGTCTAATGTCTGCTGGGTCCAAAACCAATTTCTTGAAAGTACGGAGCATTAGATACTTGAATACGCTCCTGTGTCGACCAAGATCCGATGAACAGGAATACCTCCAATCGGGGCGGTTATAATAAGAGCATCAGAATGAGGATGAGCGAACAAGTTAGAGTCTTCAATACTGAACGTAATAGGGCAATTCCGTTTGTTGATGGTATCTCGGAGATCAACATTCATGACTCGTTTCTCAGCATTCTGAGCTTCCCGAGCATAAGCTTTGACTTTCCGTCGAGACGTATCTAACTGTTTATTATTGGAATTAACTCGAGGTATACAACGTGAAAAATCTGCGGGATCACGTATCATAGGTTTCCTGTGGTTGTCGGTCGAAGTACCGACATGTGTAGAAAACGTAAAAACTTCCTTATCGTTTGCACGAGCTCTCTTCTGGTTAGCAGGTCGATTATCCTCCTCTTCGTCGTCTGAAAGATCTAAGGGCCTTCCTTTGCGGCGGTTATCAAAATTTCAGAACTTTTGAAGCTGGGGTTGTCCGATTAAACGTAAGAGTGCCGACAAAAGACCAAGACACTCATCGGTATTATGCCTTGGAGACTTGTGGTATGCGCAGTACCTAGTTTTATCCAACTTGTCTTCAGGAGTTCTCACAGGCCTCGGGTCTGGGATGATTCCCTTTCCCTTCAGTTCCTCATATATAGTGGCCGCTCCAGCAGAATAAACGGCATGATAACCTGTCCTGACATTGTCCGAATATTGATCACGAGCAGCTCGGGACTCTGGAGTATTTTCATATCCTTTAGAGGAGTTCTGAAATTGTGCTTTCCCAAAGCCCTTCTTGTTTTTCTTTTTAGCATCTGGTTCAACCTTGCTTTCTTTTACCGAGAAGTCGAAACTGGGGACCGACATGGATTCTTCGGCAATAATGAATTGTTGAGCTCGTACAAGAAACTCTTGAAATATTGCAGGCTTATTTTGGCACAGGGTCCAACGAAACATCGAGTTGGGTTTCAATCCAGCAATGGCAGTTACTAGTAAGGTTTCAGGATGACAGGGCTCCATGTTCTGAATTCGGTCGTTGAACCGAGCCACGTATTCTTTAACAGTCTCGTCGTCTTTTTGCACGATGTTGGTAATCGACTCTTTCGGAATGAGACAAATTTGAGCACCGATAAAGTGTGACCGGAAAGCTGCACGTAACTGCTGCCATTTCCAAATTGAATGAGGTGGGAGAGTATAATACCATTTTTGGGCTCGTGGCCCCAGTGTAAGCAAAAACATCCGACACCTCAAAGCATCTGAAGCTCCATGTAAATCCATCCAAGACGTATAATGGCCTAAGTGAGCATCTGGATCCGACGTCCCATCATACATACCGATTTGCGGGATTTTTACCTTCACAGAAAGTGGCTCCGCAGTAAGTTCGGGGGCCAAAGGGGAATCCGCCTCGACAACAGCATTTCCCGACGTCGTGACATGTCGGGGTGAATCTTCTTGTGACTTCTGTCGCGTTTCAAGTTCAGCCAAACATTTACGGAGAGTTTCAATTTCCTCCGCACTATGCCTTGAAAGACGATTGCGTTCAATTTGGCGTCGTAAATCTTCACGAGCGTGAGGTGCTGACGAGATGGGTCTAGGACGTGAGGAAACTCTCTGGTGATGAGCAGAATGACTTTCAGCAGTCATCTCCTGCACAGGGGGTTGATCTGGGATTTGATTGTTCGTTACTGGATTAGCAATTACATGAGCCTGTTCTTCTTGACGTGGAGAAGTATAATGAGGCTGCGACGTGGCATGTGACGTCGCCACATTTTTTTCATGGTCATGACGAGTATGAGTTGGATGTTCTGTTGGGTTAGTAGTCAACGGCATCGACAACGGGATCGTACTCGAGTTTCTAGGCATGGCTCGAGCTATCAATGAAGACAAACCTTGAATAAACTCCGGATTTTGAAGAAAGTTCGTGACATTCGTGACCGGAGGAGGCGGAGTTGCACGCCGTGGAGAGTGGTTAGTCGATTGGCTCTGACCAGGGTGAGGTACATGATCTCGACCAGACTGTGACATAGTAATTTTCCGAGTGCGAAAATGGCTTACGGGCGAAGATTAACGTCAAAACACAAGCAAGCAGCCCTTCCTCTAGCGCCAAACTGTTGTCAAACGGGAATTAACAACGGTCTGATTGTAATAAATTTAGAGTACAATCAAATATTCAACGATAAGAACTGGTATTTTGTAAAAGGAGATGGAATGTTTATAGTAAAGTCTTATTGTTATTGTATGTCCTTTGGAGATTTATTTTTTCTCCTTTTATATTTAAGTACAATATTTATCCGTACAGTAATCATTACATTTTGAAAGGTCAAAGGCGGCTCTTAGCTGCTTTTCTTGATAACTCGCCACTTGGACAAACGTAATGATGATTTATGCTGAGTTGTCGCCGCCTTACCATGCTGAGGTGGCATGTTATAGATATCGGTTCATCCAGTTATAACCGATATGTTGTAACTGACATATGTTGACCGACGTGTGTTGACCGACATGTGTTGACCGACATGTGTTGACCGACATAATGGAGATGTCGGTTCTTGCTGAATCTTTCATCGTGCAGCCTGTCTTGAAGTCGGTGGAAGCGTCACGTGCTTGCACGAATCTTAATTATCCTTATACCGACCCAATCAGCGGATTAACGTCACTTAATTTGGCTTACTGAAAATGATATCAACACCACTCATAGAAGGATGACAAAAAAGATGTGAAGTCAAAGAGAAAAGTGAGAAAAAGAAAGTCAATTTCCTCTCTCCGAATTTCTATGACTAAACTTCTCTTCATTTGTACCTGGCAACTAAAAGTCTCACTTTTGCTCCCTCAACTTCGTCGGCCCCCAATATTGTTCAAATCTTTAGAGTAGTGCGAAAATGTAGTGCAATATTAGAGCAAGTTTTTCGCACTACTTTGCAGTAGAGTGTAAATGTGGCGCATGGCTGGAGAAGCTCTTAATAGTCTTATTTGTTGTTAAATAGACCATTTTTTTCTTTCTTTTTTTTTTAGTTACAAAATTGACACCTCTCGGCACTTTCAAACTTTGTTATCATTGACATTATTATTTAAAACATATCTATTTTTATAACATATTTAGATTAAATTACACTATTTACTCATGTAATATTAGGTGGACATCTTTTCTAGTTCATCTCACTAATAAACATGCTCGAGCAATGTATGGATAGAGTTGTAAAGAGCCAAGCTCGAGTTCTTAACGAGTTAAGCTCAGCTCGTTAACTTAACAAGCTTATAATCGAGCTCGAGTTCGCCTCGTTTACAACCCTATCCATACATTGCTTGAGCATATATATTTGTGAGATGCTCGAGCTCTTAACAAACTCAGCTTGGCTCGGCTCATTAACTGATGGTCTTATAATTGACCTCGAGCTCGACTCGCTTATCAATATTTATCCATTAGCATATTTAATAAGTAATTAATAGAAAAATTGTCATGATATATGTATGAATAATTTGATTTTTCTTTCGCACTAGTACGAATCCCGTGCGATCACGCGTAAAATAGTTTGATTTTCCCAAATAACGCAGGCTTTTTTTGCTTTAGTCGTGTCTTTTTATGTTTGTTTTAGTGTTGACGGGTCCATTTTATTGTATTTTTGTATTTTTGCGTTCGATTTGTGTTTTTATGTTTTTCCGTATTCTTTCGTTTGTTTGGTGTGATTATGTCCACATTGTTCGAGTTTGGGAAGACTAGCCATTTTTTAGACATTTCTGGGCCATCCAATCCATGGTCGAGCCATTCTGAGTCGTCCTGGGCTAGTTCCGAGTCAAAGCATGTGTCACACGCCAGCGCCCCTACATCGCCATAGACGTCTTGCTTTGTATTTTTTAAACACCACCATCACTTCTCTACTTTTTAGTTCGGAAATTCTCTCTTTTATTTTTTTCTCTCTAGCTTTGTGTTAGAGGTCCATGACTAAATTTTTTCGGCGAAATTCCGGCGACTTTATTTTTATCCAAGATTCGATCCAAGCTTGCGATAGGAGAGTAAGTATCTTGATTAGGGCTTATTACTTCGAGTTTGTTTCCTTCTTGTTTGTTAAGTTAGTTTATTGGCCGAAATCTTGTGTGATGCTCTATTTTGGGACTTTGCTTTACTTTTCTTGCTTGCTTACGTATGTTACGAGTCAATACGTGCTTAGCTTGTGTAAAGGTCTCGACATTGCTCAAAGCGTGATGATTTCGTGTAGAATGCTTGTGTTAGATTACCTAGGATCACTTTGCTCGCATGTTTCTATTTGTTTATCAACAAAAGTTCCAATCTTTCTTTTAAAACTAGCATCTTTCGTCATTTGCTTAGCTTAATTTAGTTTAAATCAGCCCCAATCAAGCGAGTAGCATGTTTAGGACCTATTTTTGATTTTGTAAATTGACGACTAGATAGTGAACGAAGCTCCAAACTACCTTTCTCTAAGAAGATGACCCGAGGATGGGATTTATTCGGTACTCGGCGGAAAACTACAAACAGTTGGGACGCGCTCACGCACACCTGCTCGGAGACTCGTTGAGGGTCGAGGTCTGGCCGCACACACCAGCCTAGAAAGTTCGCGCGTTCGGTGATGGTGGCTGCTACTTTCAGGTCTCACGGATGGCTACTAGGAGGCGAGTGGTCTGGCTGCGAAGTTCCTCGACGGTGGCTAATTACTGTTGCTCGCGGTGATGACAGGCTGTCGTTACTCATGGTGAGGTTGGTGCTACGATGCCTCGCGGCTGATCTGGAAAATGTGTAATGCCTAAAGGAGTTGAGGTGAGTAATTGAGTTATCTCAAGGCAGTAAAATGGGAAAAATCACTTGGAAGAAGTCATCCCATAATTGGGTAATTTAATTAGCTCCAAATGGCCACTCAAGACCGATCAAAAGGAGTGATTAGGGGCTGGACCAAACTTACCAAAAAATTAGGAACTCTTATGTGTAAAATTCAAACAAATATTTGGGCCAAAACATGTCTATACGGGAATGTGTTGAGCTAGAAGAATGCCCAAATTTCACAATATTTGGGTCGATAATGATTGGCTTCAAGACCAAGTATTCGTGGTCAAAGTGGCCTAAGAAATTTAATGTCCAAATGGTACATGACTCAGCTAAAAATATAAGGCACACAAGACGATGGAAATGATCACAAGTCGAACCATTTTTCGCTTATCGAATGAAAATAATAAAAATCGGAATAATTCGCGTAGGCAAGGACATCTGCAATAATTATTAACTCAGATTATTAATTAGTGTTGGAATTACCAACTTAGCCGAATTAATCAGACAAAATAATGCAGATAGCAAAAATAAGTTCACATAAGCATTGTAGACATCAAAATTTTAATATTTTATTAATTAGTGTCTTTATTTATTTTGGAACATAAATCCAAGATACATAAGATATTTAATTAATAAAGTAACTGTTTCTTGCCCGCCAAGTCAAATCTTAGGATAAGAAAAGAGATTATATCAAATCTTAGGATAAGAAAAGAGATTATATCAAATCAAGAAAGACCAATCAAATTGATGTCTTCTTTTCCAAGACTTTCTTTCCTACACCTATAAATAGTGCTCTCCTTAATCCCACAAATCACACCTCAAACACCAAAAAAAAACTATCAAACACATCTCAAAGATTAAAGTCTAAAGTTCAAGGGCTCTCAAGAACCCTCTTGAAGATTTGAAGAAGTTCTTGAAGAACTGCTCGGAGTTCATTCAATGAAGAAGAAGGCCAAGAAGAAGAAAAAGAGGCGGCGACTCTACCCCAAGAAGTAAAGAGACGACTTCCACTCCTCTCAAATCAACCCAAGAATATCAACGACATTCAAGCGACATTCAAGCCGCGTTCGTTGAGAAGTTCAACCAACATAGCGTTCAATCCGGGAAAAATCTATCAAGCCCTCGAGTCAACGTTATTCAAGTCAAAGTCCCTCTTTCTATAAGATCAAAGAAACAAGTTCTCCAAGAAGTTGTCTTCAATCAATCAAGGCCTAACATTTAATACACGGGAATAAGTCATTCGACCCCCAAATTAATGTTAGAGAATTTCAAGACCAAGCCCGAAGAAGGTTCAATTGTCAAATTCATCTTTCAAGATCTCAAACCCAAATCCATGAAGAGAAGAATTCGAGGAGATAAAGACATTAATTAATAATTTGTTGTTTTCATAAATAGACTTTATGGTTTTCCATGAAATTTATTGTTACAAATTTGGCACGCCCAGTGGGACTGCAAATAAAATTTATTGTTACAAACTTGGTACGCCCAGTGGGACCATTCTCTACCTCTCATCTCTTCTTTGTAAATCAAGTTCGAAGATCTTGAAGATGTATGAAGACCTCTTTGAAGAAAATGTACATGGGGCAATGAAGAATGAAGTCTTCCCAAGCCATGAAGCATGGGGGCAATTCACATAAAGAGATCCATCAAATTCAAATGCTCCTTGATACGAGCCTAAACTATCTATATATTCAAATGCTCCTTGATACGAGCTTAAACTATCTGTAATGCTCCTTGATATGAGCTAAACTATCTATATATTCAAATGTTCCTTGATATGAGCTTAAACTATCTACAATGCTCATTGATATGAACTTAAACTATCTACATATTCAAATGCTCCTTGATACGAGCCTAAACTATCTACACATTCAGATGCTCATTGATATGAGCTTAAAGTATCTACAATGCTCCTTGATATGAGTTAAAACTATCTATAAAGCTCATCGATATGAACCAAAACTATCTAAATATCCGATTCACATGCTCCTTGATATGAGCCTAAACTATCTACATATTCGATGCTCCTTGATATGAGCCTAAACTATCTACATATATAATGCTCCTTGATATGATTTAAACTATTTACATATGCTCCTTGATATGAGCCTAAACTATCTATATGGCTCCTTGACACGAGCATAAAATGTCTTCATACCAAGATCTCCTTGACACGAGAATAAAATGTCTACATATCAAACTTGAAGGCTCCTTGACACGAGCATAAAATGTCTACATATCAAGATCTCCTTAACACGGGAATAAACGGTCTACATGTAAAATTTGAAGGCTCCTTGACACGAGCACAAAATGTCTACAAATTTGAAGGCTCTTTGAAACGAGCATAAAATGTCTATAAAATTGAAGACTCCTTGATACGAGTATAAACTATCTGTCAAATCAAATCAAGACTCCTTGATACGAGTATAAACTATCTGTCAAATCAAATCAAGACTCCTTGATACGAGTTTAAACTATCTACAAATTCAAGTCGAAACTCCTAGATAAGAGTTTAAACTATCTACATGTAATATCCCATTCAGTTATTAGTAATAAGTATCAGTTTATTTCCAAGATTGAGATATTTTGAGGCTTAAAAAGTTAAAATTTTAAAGTTTTAAAGTCACACGGGTCGTGTGGGTAGCCACACTGGTCGTGTGAAGTCACACGGGTCGTGTGGCTCAAGGCACTATTCAAGTTTAGCTTCGTTTTTTTCACACTGGTCGTGTGACTTAAGTGACACGGGTCATGTGAGTTCACACGGGTCGTGTGACTAAAGTGACACGGGTCGTGTGGCGTCAAACGGGTCGTGTGACTAGTGACACTGGTCGTGTGACCGACAAAATTTCAGATTTTTCTGATTCGAGTTTGATGCCAACTAAAGTGTATTTTGAGCAATTAAATATGCTTAGCTAAAAATTTGAAATGTTTGGTAAGGACTTGTTTAAGTGATTAATTTTTACAAGTTTAAATTGTTTAATTTGTTAATTTCTTCACTCCAAAAATTTTTTATTCCAAAGTTTTTGGCTATAAATAGAGGCTTCAAAAATCAGATTTTTACACCAAAGTAAAGTATCAAAGTTATATTGAGAGTTTAAGTGAGGAGAAGTATTTTGGAGTAAAGGATTTTCAAGATATTCAAGTTCATATTCAAGTTCATATCAAGTCTTTCAAATTTTAAGTCCTTGAAGGAGGTAATTCATGCTTGTATTTGATGATTGAATCATGTTATTAGCAAAGCATGATTAGTATAAGTGATTCTTGTTAGATTTAAGTATTTGATATCATGCATGAGTTATAAGTTGAGTAATGATTTAGTTTATGTTGGCATAATAGTATCCATTTCATGTTATTGATATGAGTTATCATGATGAGAAGTTGATAAAGTTATAAGTTGATAGCTTAATATGATGTGTTATTCATGTTAAGTGTAAGAGTATGAGTTTCACATTTGATGATGAGTAAATTGATAAGTTTAGCATCAAAATGTTGATAAACATGCAATTTCATAAATTGTGCAAGTTTAGCTTTAACATGTTGAGTAAACATGTTATTATCATAATTTAATGTTATGATTGAGTTATAAGGATGAGCAAGTTTAATTGTTATAAATCATGAGTTAAGTTTGATGTTGGTAAGTTGAATATGTTGAGTTATGTATGTGAGTTTGAGTTATTTCACTTACAAGCTTTGTAAGCCAACATCTAAGTAATAAGGCATGATTTATATGAGTTGAGTTTTATCTTTGGAGGAAGTTCATCAAGAGTTTGATTTATTCAATGAATTATGATATTTGAGCTATGGTTTGTATATTAATCGGATAAGTTATCAGCTAAAGATTATTCGAGCATAGTACTTAGTATTCTTGCTTATATTTTTTATGTAGCGT
>CACSLK010024540.1:7849325-7865945 GCA_902706635.1 Striga hermonthica | reverse complement strand
GGGAAAGTGGAGCTGACCACGAGGAAGTAGAGGAGCCACTGGACAAGGAGATTGAGGTCGAGAGGCAGGGAACAGAGCCGTTGGCTGACGGGGAAGGAGCGGGGACCGAGCTGCTGGTCGACGAGGAAAGAGCGGGGACAGAGCCGCTGGTCGATGGGGGGGTGATATTGCCGAGAAGTCAACCGTCGATTCTTAGAAAAATTAAACATTGTTTGCTTGATTGTAATGGTTTTTGTGTTTGTTTTGTTTTTTTTATCTTTCAGTCTCGGCCTATTCTAGATCGTTTTGTCAAGGCCAGGATGAATTATCATGTAATCGACGCCATCTATGCAATCTATCTTTTTCCAATTATTCTTAATCGTTATGAATGCTTCTCGATGTTTGCGTTGATGTTTTCTTTTGGTTATGCTGATTTTTCCAAGTATTCTAACCCGTCATCCCCCAACCCGGCTTGCGAGCTGGTCGAAGACGAGTTGATTTAACAGCATCATAGCTGATACTCAAAAGGTTTTTCAACGCGTCTTCTCCCAACCCGCTTGCGAGGTGGTCGAAGACGAGTAATGATTTTAGGAGCATCATAGTCAATACTCTGTTTTTAAACCTATCTTCTCCCAACCCGGCTTGCGAGCTAATCGAAGACGAGCAATGATTTTAGCAGCCCCATCTTCTCCCAACCCGGCTTGCGAGCTGGTCGAAGACGAGTAATGATTTTAGCAGCATCATAGCTGATACTCAGTTTTTCAACCCGTCTTCTCCCAACCCGGCTTGCGAGCTGATCGAAGACGAGCAACAATTTTAGCAGCTTCGTAGCTGGTACTCAAAGTTTTTCAACCCGTCTTCTCCCAATCCGTCTGGCGAGCTGATCGAAGGCGAGCAACGATTTTAGCAGCTTTGAAGCTGATAATCAGGAGTTTTCTCACTATCATAGTTGCTTTCGCTAGTTGTGTACTTTATTAGCTTCCTCAAGATTCCTCGAGTTAGTATTCGTAGTTGTTTTGATCGTCATCATAGCATATTCAAGATTCCACTTGAGAGAAAATTTTTGTAGTTGTTGAAATCGACTTCGTAGTCGCAGGCTTCGTAGCCTTTTCGAGATTCCACTCGAGGAATACAACTTCATAGTTGTTGAAATCGACTTCGTAGTCGTAGGATTTAGTCGGCTACATAGCCGTTTTGAAAAATTCAATTTTCTGGGTAATCATAATAAAGTCGACATGCAAATGTAAAAAGACATAATTGAAGCACAAACTTGAGATTTATTTCATTACTGAATGCGATTGGAACATTGTTCAGTACAAAAAGGAGTTTGAACCATTTCCTTAAGCATAAAATCGTTTCAGGTGGATCACATGCCAAGATTGCGGCAACTGTCGACCTTCTTTATCCTCGAGTTCGTATATGCCTCTCTCAAGCACCCTTATGACAATATAGGGTCCTTCCCAATTAGCTTTGAGCTTCCCAACATGTTTGAGTGCGTCTTCTCGTTTGAGGACGAGATCCCCTACTTGAAAACATCTGGTTCGGACCTTCTTATCGAAAGCCGCGCGCATCTTTTGCTTGTATTCGACGAATCGCACCCATGCTTCTTCTCGTCCCTCTTCAATCAGGTCGAGGGCTTCCTCGATCATCTCTTCGTTTTTCTTTACTTCATAGAATGTCGACATGTGAGATTTCAAGTTGATTTCGATGGGCAGGAGTGCGCCCATCCCATAAACATGTGATGGAGATCGTCCCGTCGAACTTCTTGGAGTCGTCCTGTAGGCCTATATGACGGTTGTCAGCTCATCAACCCAAGCTCCTGACGCTTTCTCCAGTCTCTTCTTCAATCCCTGGAGGATGGTTTTGTTTGTTGCTTCAACTTGGCCATTCGCCTGGGGATGTGCAACTGAGGCAAATTGTTGCTTAATCCCCAAGTCGAGGCATCATGCTTGGATCTGTTTCCCCTGGAATTGTGTTCCGTTATCTGAAATCAACACTTTTGGAATTCCAAATCGATAGCAGATGTTGTTGAACAGAAATTGTATCATTTTTTCCTCAGTGATCTTTGCGAAGGACTCTGCCTCGACTCACTTGCTGAAGTAGTCGACTGCGACTACAAGAAATTTCCTTTGTCCCGTTCCCATTAGCAACGGACCCACCAAGTCGATTCCCCATTGGGCAAAGGGGATTGGAAAGTTGATTGTCGTCATGTATTCAGCCGGAATGCGAGTAATTTGCCCATGGCGTTGGCATTTTTCGCATTTCTGGACCAACTGTCCGCTGCTCGAATCTTAGGCCAATAGTAGCCTGCTCGCAAGGCTTTTCCAGTTAGAGCTCGAGATCCTACATGTACTCCACAACATCCTTCATGAATTTCTCTCAGGACGTGAACTCCTTTTTCTTCGGAAACACACCGCAGATGTGGCCCGACCAACGACTTTTTATACAATATCCCGTCGACTTCAAAGTATTTGCTTAAGTATCGAGTAACCTTTTCCGCCTCTTACTTGTCTCCCGCAGGTACTTGACCCTGCAAGAGTTCACGAATCGACTTCCTCCAATCGTCCTTCTCGTCGACCTCTATTTCCTCGCCCAAAACACTTCTTTACAAATGCATGGTAGTAATATGATTTTCCATCTTCCCTTCATTTGAACTTGCGATTCTCGCCAACCAGTCGACTCGTTCATTTTCCTCTCGTGGGACCCAAACCCTTCACAAGGCTTTAGACTTCATCGACATATTTTAGCATCCGATCCTCCTTACTTTCGCAATTTCCCGTTACCTGTCCCACGACGAGTTGTGAGTCAGAATATGCCATGACCTTCGTTGCTCTGCCACCAAGTGCGAGTTGGATCCCTTTGATAAGTGTTTCATATTCCACTTCATTGTTTGAGGCTTTGAACCCCATCCTTATGGCAAAGTCTAGTTGCTCACCCTTGGGAGTTATGAGAACGACTTCTAATCCATATCCTTTGGCTGCAGAGGACCCATCGACATGCATTATCCATTTCTTTTCTTCTCCCTTAGTACATTCTCTGATAAAATCGGCCAATGCCTGGGCTCTGATCGCCCGTCTGGGCTGGTATTTTATGGTGTACTCGCCTAATTGGACAGCCCACTTGACAAGTCGACTTGACACCGTAGGTCGTCCCAATGTTTCCCCGAGTTGGAAATTCGTCCTCACCACCACCGTATGATTCAGAAATATGGCCTCAGCTTTCTAGCCATTATCACCAGAGTTCGAGCGGCTTTTTCGACTTCATAGTATCTCGTCTCGGCTCCTTGGAGTACTCTACTGGTATAATATATCGACTGCTGAGCACCTTTCTCTTCTCGCAGAAAAATCGAACTCAAAGAAACCACTTCCACTGAGATGTACAATACCAACTCGTCACCAAGCTAGGGTTTGGTTAACAAAGGCAACTCGCTCAAGAATTCTTTCAACTTTTCAAATGCCATTTGCGCCTCGTCATTTCACAGGAAGTCGTCTTCTTCTTGAGCAATTTGAAAAAAGAAAAACTCTTCTCAGCTGCTCGAGCAATGAACCAGTTCAGACCTGCGACCTTTCCCGTCAGGACTTTGTACTTCTCTTATGTTTCGTGGTGGGGCCATGTCGAGTATGGCTTTCACCTTGTCTTTGTTTACCTCAATCCCTCGTTCTGTGACGACGTATCCCAGAAATCGTCATGCCTTTACTCCAAAGGCGTTCAACTTCATCCCAAACGCTCTAAGGGTTTTGAATGTTTCTCTTAAATCATCTAGGTGTCAAGCCGAAGATTTTCTCTTTACAAGGATGTCATCGTCATATACTTCCATATTTCGCCCAAATTGAGGTTTGACCATACGATCCATCAACCGCTGGTAAGTCGCCCCTGCATTCTTTAGTTCGAAGGGCATGATGATATAACAGTATGTCCTTTACTCGTCACGAAATTCACTTTGCTTTGATCCTCCGTGGCCAAGGGAATTTGATGATACCCTTGAGATGCGTCCATCATGCTCAGCAACTCGCAACCAGTTGTGGAGTCGACCAGCTGGTCAATTCTTGGCAATGGATAGTGATCTTTTGGGCATGCCAGGTTCAAGTCTCGAAAGTCGATGCACATGCGCCATTTTTTCAATGACTTCTTCACCATTACTGTGGATATCCATTTAGGGAATTGAATTTTTTTGATGTGTCCTGCTCGCAGCAATTTGTCCACCTCGACATCAATAGCTTTGTCAATTTCTACACCATGGTGTCTAAGTCGCTGCTTCACTGGCTTCTTGAGGGGGTCGACTGAGTTTGTGCTCCATGATTTTAGGGTCGATTCTCGTCAATTCCTCTGGGGTGAAAGCAAATATATCCCTGAACCCCTTAAATAGTGCAATAAGTTGATTTTGCAGCTCGTCCTCCAAATCCTTTCCAACCTTAGTGGTCTGATCCTCCGTCTCTCCAATCTGTATCTCCACTAATTCTCCATGCGGCTCGAGATCACTCCCTCTCGGCCTCTTCTCGCTCGAAATTGGTTTCGTTCCTCATTTAATCTCGGCTCTTTGGTTGGTTTTTACTGCTATCTGGTAGCAGGTTCTCGACAGCTTTTGATCTCCTCGAGCCTCCCCCACTCGATCTCCCACGGGAAACTACTTCATGTGGTAAGTCGATACCACAGCCTGGAAGGCGTTCAATGCTGGCCTCCAGAGAATTACATTATAGGCCGACTCGACATCCACCACCACGAATCTTACCGTTTTGACTTTCCTTAAGTCGTCTTCCCCCAGGACGACTGCGAGCATGGTTTCTCCTAGGGTGCGACTTCTAAACCATTGAATCCAAAGAGCAATGTGTGTAGGGGTGTGAGTTCAATATCAAGCTCCATTCTTTTGAGGAAATCATAAAAAATCACGTTCACTGAGCTCCCGATGTCGACAAACACTCTTTGCACCTCATAGCCTGAAACTTGGGCAGTTATCATCAAGGCATCATTATGAGGTCTCTCGACCTCTCTCATGTCCGCCAGTCCAAAATTCATCACTGAGCCACTCTCGTCGACTTGTTGCACCTCGACCTTAGCATGCCGCCCTCGAGCATATGCCTTCCTTGCTCGATTTGAATCTCCGTCAGTCGGCCCACCGAATATCATGTGAATCACTCCCCTTTTTTTGTGGGAGTTCCTCCTTTTCGGGCGATCTTGACCTCTTGCGGGGGCTCTTGCTGTTAGAGTAGAATACCCGACATTTCAATCTGATTGGTTCTATTTCTACTTATAAAGACAATTTATTGGAATTTATATTATTTTTTGAGGCATAGATTTATCCTATGTTTTTGCGTTTATCCTGTATTTGCACATATGATAAAGTCCTTAGATCATTATTAGCTATTAGGCATGGTTGCGTATTTGATGGCAATCATGGAACATGTCTTTAAAGCTGTGATCTTAAATAAGTTCCAAGTCCATAGATATTTCGAGACAGGACATCGAATAATCTGGTAAGACTTGTGCATATGATGTATGCTCATAAGATGAGAATGTTGCATTCCATCAACATTAGCGTATGGACGCAAATGCATATATGTGGGTGCTTGTTGGAGAACAAGTTCACTGAACATGGCTCGATGAAAATTCATAATTGGAAGTATTTAACTGTCGAATAAAAATTTTCATGTTGCAATAGTACATGACTGATCCTCTGACTTGAGGCACGATAGTAATTTTGTGCATGTTGTGCTTTACTTTGATTTATCTTTTAATTGTTGGACAATCATAAAAGGGATACTTTGGGTAATGTAACAATATGTATGGAGGTTTATCTGTGGCCAACAAAGAATTCGACACTTATGTGCATAGGTGAATTTCCTATGTTTTTCATAGTTTGTGGTTCAAAGACCTTGACCAAGGCGAGATGAATATGGATTCATAAAGGAATCACTAAACTTGAAACGGAATCATAGTTATTAAATCAATCGGGTTTCGACTTATAAATCCATGCCCAATATTTAATCGGGAAATTAGTTGTCGAAAGGATTTTACATGTATGCACTTGCGATTGAAAAGGTTTACTCGTTATTTCACTTAACACTAGATAATCATGCTACTTGCTAGGTGTTCTCATGATTTGTGGGTTCATGAAATTAAGGAGTTAATTTCAAGAATATAAATTAATTAGATTAATTTAAATTACAAATTAGTTGTAAACTCACTACTAGTATTAATAGTGAACCTAAAAGGGTCACACCAAATTTTGGATGATGACAATATTGCAGTTGGTATTTCCAATAGTTGGATTGATTGACAAGTCTTAATTAAATAATTTAATTATTTAATTAAAATCTAATTTTGATTAGATGTCAATTAAAGGAATAAAATAAATTAATCAATTGGACTGATTAATTAGGCTTTGGATATTAATTAAGTAATTATTAGACTTATTTAAATTAATAGTTGGATTTTAAAGTTGGACTTTAAAATTCAAATCCAAATATTAATATGATTATATATTAAAAGCCTACATAAAAGAGGAGATTTTATTTTTATGGGAAATAAGATTTTGACAAATTAATTTTGAAAGTTAGTTTCATAAATTATATGTCATTATCTTTAATTAATCTTTAATTAAGATTAAAGATTAAAATAAATAATAATAATAATTATTATTTAATATGGTTGATGAAAGTTGTTAACCACCCCACATCACAATAATGCTACATTACAATTATATATGATATATACTTGTAGCAAGTAAAAAAAAAACATCTCATCATCATATTAATTAATATTAATTAGGTGTTAGTTGTGTATTTCAAATATATATAGGGTAAAATACTTTTTCCCATCTAAACTATCATAGTTTTAGCGCATCACCCTATAAACTATTTCTTTTTACAAACCACCACATGAACTATACAGGTTTGTCAATGTCCCCCCTAAACTGGATATAAAAGTGGTTTTGACTGAAAAAAGCTGTTTTTAATGGCATTTTAGTCATTTCACACATTTTTCAGAAAAAAAAATAAATAAGTTGGTTTCAAAAAATAAAATAAAAAATAAAAAATAAAAAATAAAATGAGAAATGAGACTCGTTCCAAAATGCCTTGGACCAGAAATACCTGCTACACCGGAGCCCCCGCCGGCCTGCATCATCGCCGGTCTGCACCGTCGCCGGCCCCACCACCGCCTCCCGTTCGCAGTGAAAACCGATGCATGCGACGACAGTGAGGGCACATCACGTCGAGCTCATTGTGGGTACGTGGCGGAGGCGGTGGTGGGGTCGGCGACGGTGTAGGCTGGCGGGGGCTCCGGTGGCGTAGCAGGTATTTCTGGTCCAAGGCATTTTGGAACGAACTTCATTTCTCATTTCCTTTATTTTTATTTTTTATTTTTTATTTTTTGAAACCAACTTCTTTATTTTTTCATTTTTCTTTTTTTATTTTCTGAAAAATGTGTGAAATTACTAAAATACCATTAAAAATATTTTTTTTTTCAGTCAAAACTATTTTTATATCTCATTTTGGGGGCACATTGACAAACTTGTATAGTTCATATGGTGGTTTGTAAAAAAAATAGTTTATATGGTGATGCGTCAAAACAGTGATAGTTCGGACGAGAAAAAGTATTTTACCCTTATGATATATTCTTGGATTAAGAAAACACACCACTCAATTCTGATTTACGAGACAAGAATACTAATATTCCCATGAGTTTTTGCAAGAGAGAAATAAGTTCTCAATTCTTGGGAAAAAGAATTTAAAAAAATAAAAATAAAAATCTCCTCTTCTAATTTTTATTCATATACCAATTCAATTTTGGAATATTTCTACTAGCGAAGAAACTGTTCTTGGAGTCGGAATTCAAAAGGTAGACTTGATTAGAGGGAAGACACTTGGATCCCTTACGGAGTAAGAAGACGGTGATAGTCACATAACCGGGAATTGATTTCCTTTTCATCGCCGATATTTGAAGAAAATTAAAGGTAATTTTTGAAATTCTCTACAAATCAAAATTCGTACTTTTACGTGATTTTAAAAGACGTCGATTGTAACAATCGCTATTTGAACCGAGGGGTTTAGTATTTATTAGATAAATGCTTATTTATTTCGTTTTATTTCCGCTGCATTTCACCTCGTACGGTATAACGAACCCAACAGTGGTATCAGAGCCACGGTTTACATCTTTAAAATCAGATTTTGATTTGTTTATGTTTATATGATAAAGATGATTAATTGTTAAATTATATATATAAATGAATAGTCACACGAGTCGTGTGAGTTGCCACACGAGTCGTGTGGACGAATGGACAATTAAACGTTGCATGCGGTTTTTTCACACGAGTCGTGTGATCACACACGAGTCGTGTAATATTAAAAAAGATTGTTTTATTTAAATTTAGATTTAAAAGTTAAATCTAAATTATATAGTTAAACTATTATGAATAGTTAAATCTATTTAATCCCAAAATTAAATCAACACACAAAATTTGGTAAGTTTATATGCTTTTAATACATATGATGAATGTTTTTAGCATATTTATTTAGGGATGATCATGAGACTTTATTCAATGTGATTGAACGTTTGTAATTTATCGAGACCTGCGAGTCTCTTATTCTATTATTTGTAATAATTTTAAATTATTGCATCGAGAGTAGATTAGATTGTGAGGTTTTCTAATTCTGATTGGAGGCCGTTCGATGCCTAAGGCCTATGCTTGTGTGGGTAATTTTTACAAATTGTAATAGAATATATTTTGAAAGCCCGTGCTTTTAGGGGTTAATCAAATAAAATGTAATAGAAGTAGGTCTATTATTTTATTTCTTAGATTGGCATGGACTCATTTTTGGCTCGAATGGGTCGCATAGGTTTGGCCGTGATCATCCCATCACTTTCTGCATTGGATGCATGTATGGTTTATTTTCTTGCATTTCATGTGATGGATGTTGCATTAAATAAATACAAGTAACAAATGATGAGATCTTAAAAACCCTAAAGGAATTTAATTCGATTATTTCTATATCAAATTATAAGGGAAAAAATAGGTTGGACCTATTAATCCATGCCTTCCATCAAAAGTAGATGACATGACGATGCTACAGTGCCTAGTTACTGACCATGAGTCGTGGGATGACTTTGTACTGAAAGCTATGATCTCTACTAAGCATTGAGATGCTCGTGAGATGGATTCGTCTTTGTGTTGGTCACGAGTCGTGGGACATCTTGATGCGACATTATCACGAAGGTTTGATGGGTTTAATTTGACACTTAGTACTATATGGGCTCATAAAATTGGGGTTTATAGAAAAGGTGGAGCAAAATAATCTTGAAGGTTGTATAGTGATACAATTGTTAAAAGTTAACTACCAATATAAATATTTCATGCGTACTCATAAAATTGAGATATGGAATATTTTTATTGGGCTTCAAGCCCACTATGAAAATTTGATTTTCAAAATTTTATGGGGTTTATTTAAAATAGTGGGAGACATTTAATATCAAAGACCTTATATTAAATGAATATATTTTACATAGTCTGCTCATTTTCTGCTTCGTTTATTTTTGTAGATTATTCTACTAAAGTGGCTAATAATCCAATTGAATGTATTCTTGAGCAAAACAAATTGACTGATAAAAAAATGTTTCCATTGTGACAAATTGGGGCATTGGAAGAGGAATTGCAAGCAATATCTTGCAAGCCTGAAGAGTTCAGGTGTTTATTTTGTTGAAGTTAACTTATCAGTTAATGATGTTTCTTGGGTATTGGATATCGGTCGTGGCTCACATATTTGCAATGATTTGCAAATGATGGCAAGAAGCAGAAAGTTGGATAGTAACGAAACAGTCCTTAGGATGGGCAATGCAGCAAAAGTTGTTGCACAAGCTATAGGGACTGTTTATCTAGCTTTAAATAATAGTGTTAATCTTTGTTTGAACAATTGTCTTTATGAGGAAAGGACAACAATTCCACCAACCAGAGTGGAAGTTGTTCCGTTTTCACAGATACTACTTTCATATATTCCAGTCATTTGACAAATAGTTTATACACAGTTACACCTCAAAGTCCCATCCTAACTATTCAACAAAATAAAATAAAGTTAGATAATCATAGTTCGTTTGAACTTTGGCATGCTAGATTGGGTCATATATCTGAAAAAAAAAAAAAAAATTCACAAATTAGGACCAAAACTCAACCTTAGGGGAAACGAACATGTGAGTCACGTCTTAAAGAAAAATGACAAAATCACCATTTGTTGGACAAGTGGAGCGAGCTAAAGGTCTGTTGGATTTGATTCATATAGATGTTTGTGGACCAGTAAATGTTAGTGCGAGAGGGAACCATCACTACTTCATAACCTTTACCGATGATTTTTCTAGGTATGGTTATGTATACCTTTTGAGGTATAAATCTGAAGCCTTTGAAAAGTTCAAAGAATTTAGATGTGAAGTGGAGAAACAAAGTGGTCATTTTATTAAAACTCTTCGATCAAATCAAGGAGGTGAATATTTGACTAATGAGTTTCTCGATTATCTAAAGGAGAATGTGATCTCTCACAGTGGACTCCTCTTGGTACTCCACAACTTAATGGAGTTTCAGAAAGGAGGAATCGAACATTGTTGGACATGGTTCGATTAATGATGAGTTCTACTACTTTACCTCTTTCATTCTGGGGCTATGCCTTAGAAACGGCGGCACATATATTGAATAGGGTGCCAAGTAAAGCCATGCCTAATAAACCTTATGAGATGTGGTGTGGCAAAACACCTTCGTACAAGTATCTCAAAGTAAGGGGGTGTGCTGCTTACGTGAAGCGACAAGTGGGAAATAAGTTGGATATGAGATCCATCGTATGTAAATTTGTGGGGTATCCAAGAGAGTCTATAGAATACTATTTCTATGACCCCTCTGGAAAAAAGGTATTTATTAGAGGAATGCTATTTTCTTAGAAGAAGAATTCCTTCTAATAAGAATGGCAAGATTATAGAACTTAATGAGCAATCACAAAGTATCCCACAAGTTGTCATGGATAACACGGCAGTTGAGAAAGGACCATCTGAGGCACAACCTCTTCGGAAATCTATGTCGGTTTTTAGGGCGGCTGAAAGGCTAAACCTATTGTTAGAGAACAATGAAGAGGGACTCCTTTTGGGTAATTATCCAATAAGCTATGAAGAGGCAATGTTGGACATTGACTCGATTAAATGGCAAGAAGCTATGCAGTCCAAAATGGATTCCATGTACTCAAACAAAGTATGGACCTTGGTAGATCCACCACAGGGTATTGTACCTATAGGTTGTAGATGGTTTACAAGCGAAAGCTTGGAGTAGATGGAAAGATGAATACTTTTAAAGCGCGTCTGGTTGCAAACGATTATACTAAAAAACAAGGTGTTGATTATGAGGAAACTTTTTCACCAGTTGCAATGCTTAAATCTATTCGGATTATGTTAGCCGTAGCTACGTATAATGACTACGAGATATGGCAAATGTATGTGAAAACTGCTTTTTTTAATGGAAATATTAAGGAGGATATTTATATGAAACAACCACAAGGCTTTATATCCAGTGGGAGTGAGCAAATGGTTTGCAAACGCCAGAAGTCTATTTGTAGACTTAAACAAGCTTCAAGGAGTTAGAACATTCAGTTTGATGAAATGATCAAAACGTTTGATTTTCACAAAAACTGGATGAACCATGTGTTTATAAGAAGGTTAGTGAAAATGCAGTAGCATTTGTTGTGCTCTATATTGATGACATTCTGCTCATTGGGAGTGATGTAGAAATGTTGCAATCAATAAAGACTTGGTTGTCTAAAAAGTTTTTCATGCAAGACTTGAGAGAAACATCTTTTATGCTAAGGATAACGATCTATAGAGATAAATATAGGAAGATGATCGGACTATCCCAGTCAATGTACATAAATAAGGTGTTAAAGCGGTTTAGCATGGAGGAATCCAAACGAGCATATCTTCCAATGAGTCATGGTATTTCACTTTCTTAGGCTATGTCTCCAGAGACACCTGAAGAAAGAGAATGGATGACTCGTATACCTTATGCATCAGCTATTGGTAGCATTATGTATGCGGTGTTATGTACTAGGCCTGATGTGGTACATGCACTTAGTGTCACGAGTAGATATCAGTCTAATCCAGGGAAGGAACACTGGAAGGTCGTTAAGATGATCCTTAAGTACTTGTGAAGGACTAAGGATATCTTTTTAGTATACGGAAATGGAGAACTAAAACTAGAAGGCTTCACTGATTCTAGTTTTCAGTCCGATAAAGATGACACAAAATCAATGTCTGGATACATATTTACGTTGAATGGATCAGCAGTTAGTTGGAAAAGTTCTAAACAAAAAACGACTGCTGACTCTACTACCGAGGCTGAATACATTGTAGTATCAGATTGGCAAGAGAATCTGTTTGGATACGAAACTTCATCCAAGGGTTGGGTGTAGTCCCATCTGTTGTTGATCCAATAATGATTTATTGTGACAACAATGGGGCTATAGCGTAAGCGAAAGAATCAAGATCTCATCAAAGGTCCAAACACATTATGAGACGATACCACCTGATTAGAGGGATCATTGGTAGAGGCGACGTCGTTCTGGATCGAGTCGCTTCAGCAAAAAATATAGCAGATCCCTTGACTAAGCCCTTGTCACAGAAAGTGTTTGATGGACATCTTGAGAAGATGAGCCTGAAATAAATGAGTAATTAGAACTAGGGCAAGTGAGAAATTGTTAGAGTAGAATACCCGACGTTCCAATCTGATTGGTTCTATTTCTACTTATAAAGATAATTTATTGGAATTTATATTTTTTTTGAGGCAAAGATTTATCCTATGTTTTTGCGTTTATCATGTATTTGCACATATGATAAAGTCCTTCGATCATTAGTAGCTATGAGACATGGTTGCGTATTTGATAGAAATCATGGAACATGTCTTTAAAGTTGTGATCTTAAATAAGTTCCAAGTCCATGGATATTTCGAGACAGGACATTGAATAATCCAGTAAGTCTTGTGCATATGATGTATGCTCATAAGATGAGAATGTTGCATTTCATCAACATTAACGTGTGGACGCAAATGCATATATGCGGGTGCTTGTTGGAGAACAAGTTCACTGAACATGACCCGATGAAAAATATTAATTGGAAGTTATTAACTGTCGAATAAGAATTTTCATATTGTAATAGTACATGACTGATCCTCTAACTTGAGGCACGATAGTAATCTTATGCATGTTGAGCTTTACTTTGATTTATCTTTTGATTGCTGGACAATCATAAAAGGGATATTTTGGATAATGTAACAATGTGTATGGAGGTTTATCTGTGGCCAACAAAGAATTCGACACTTATGTGGATAAGTGAATTTCCTATGTTTTTCATAGTTTGTGATTCAAAGACCTTGGCCAAGGCGAGATGAATATGGATTCATAAAGGAATCACTAAACTTGAAATGGAATCATAGTTATTAAATCAATTGGGTTTCGACTTATAAATCCATGCCCAAGATTTAATCGAGAAATTAGTTGTCGAAAGAATTTTACATGTATGCACTTGCAATTGAAAAGGTTTACTCGCTATTTCACTTAACACTAGATAATCATGCTACTTGTTAGGTGTTCCCATGATTTGTGGGTTCTTGAAATTAAGGAGTTAATTTCAAGAGTATAAATTAATTAGATTAATTTAAATTACAAATTAGTTGTAAACCCACTACTAGTGTTAATAGTGAACCTAAAAGGGTCACACCAAATGTTGGATGATGACAATATTACTGTTGGTATTTTCAATAGTGGATTGATTGACAAGTCTTAATTAAATAATTTAATTGTTTAATTAAAATCTAATTTTAATTAGATGTAAATTAAAGAAATAAAATAAATTAATTAATTAGACTGATTAATTAGGCTTTAGATATTAATTAAGTAATTATTATAATTATTTAAATTAATAGTTGGATTTTAAAGTTGAACTTTAAAACTCAAATCCAAATATTAATATGATTATATATTAAAAGCCTACATAAAAGTGGAGATTTTCTTTTTATGGGAAATAAGATTTTGACAAATTAATTTTGAAAGTTAGTTTCATAAATTATATGTCATTATCTTTAATTAATCTTTAATTAATATTAAAGATTAAAATTAATTATAATAATTATTATTATTTAATATGGTTGATGAGAGTTGTGTTGATAAACGGATTTGATCAACCTTTTAAATATAAATCTTCGGGTATAATGCGAAAATGAAGTGATTTTATTAGTTAAACGAGATATATTTCACAACATATTCAAGTCGGTATTTCGGACTTGAAGTCGGGTTTTTTAATAGTACAATAAGTCTCTTGTGAGTGGTGAGCCGAGGTGATTAATACAGAATTCAATGTGCCGGAAAAAGATCCTCGTATCGTGCTTAATGCTGCTATTTATAGTAACTGTGGGCTCGTCTTTTGAGGAGATACGGCTGCATTTAATACGGTGTGACAGAGCGCAGGCTTTTTCGGCAGGTGGGCCCAGCAATGATGTTCTCACGTGGCTCTTGGACGTTTGATGGACAGGCATTTAATGCTGCCTGTCGGTACCGACGTCAACCCCCATTTAAGTTGCCTTTGTTGAGGAGGTTGGTCCCCTGAGGAGGTCGGTTTACGAGGTCGGTTTCCACAACTCGGGGAGCTTTCTCTTTTCTCTCTTCCGCGTGACTCCTAATCTTTCCCATAGTCCACGTGTCGTTCATCCGACGTACGAGGTGATTCTTATGTCAACATTGCGGCCCCTGACATTGAGGGGGACATGTGCTTTGGTCCGCCTTAATGTCAATTTCTGTTCCTTGTCTATACCTCCCACTATGAGGCTTCAACCGACTTCTCTCACTTGTTCGAAAATGTTTCCATCTTTTATGAGAAGCTCGTAGCTTTCTTGATGCGGCGCGTGGTACCACGGAACGACGCGCCCGTTTTCTTCGGTTTTGAGCGGTTACATCTCATCACTACACGTTCCCACGATCTCTGAAGAGATTCTTACGTGGCAAGCCCTCATTCGTCGGCGTGTAATCACAGGGGTAACACGGAACGTCCTTATCTTAAATGATGACGGTTCACGAGCGTCAGTTTCTCCACAACGGTCATATTGCTCGAATATAAATACTCCATCTTCTTCAACTTTCTTAAATACATAACTTCTTCGCCCCAAATTTCGCTTTATTTCCTTTACTTCGTTTGCTTTTTGCTCTTTCAATTTCCAACTCCCGACGTTTTTGGCTCAGTTGATCCTTTGCGGTGATTTCTTCTGTCTACCCTTATTTTTCGTTTCCTTTTACTTTTTCGAAGCTCCATCCGTCGCCCAAACAATGGCGGATCAAGCGGCCGAGAGTAGTATTAGAATAATTTCCAACGAGGTGGCTCGCGAATCTACCTCAGACGAAGAGGTGGACGTGGAGTTGGCGTTAGGGTACTACCGTTGGGACCCGCTGTTGGCCGAACGTTTAGTCTTTAAGAGGAACAACCATGAAGGTGACGCCGAGGTTGAAAAAGACCTCCCCATCCGCGAGGGCTACTGGAATCGTCCTCCCCATCGTTGGGCCGATGCTGACGCGATATTTCTTGGTGAGCCCAGCATGATGAGCGACGCCGAGGTGGTGTTGTTGAGGAAGTCAGCTTGGATCCCTCCTACGGTGAAGATGTTTGCCCCATACCCTGGGGAGAGGATCCATTATCCTCCTCCCGGCTGTGTTGGGATATTTGCCGAGAGCATCAAGTCGGGATTGAGGTTTCCCCTTCCCAATATGATTACCGACTACCTTCGAGATTGGAGAATCGGTATTAGCCAGATCACACCGAACAGTTGGAAGAAAATCTTCGGCCTTTTAGTTCTCTGCGCACATAAAAAGTTTGCTGTTCCCCTCTATTGATGAGTTTCGGAGCATCTTCTTCTTTAAACGGAGTTGAGAACGGGACGGTGTTCCACCCACCGGTTGTTTTTTCTGTTCTGCCAAAGCGCAAGGTGAATTGAAGGTCGGTCAGCTGATCACTAAAATCCCCGACACGTTACATGGCTTCCAGGAGGAGTGGCTCTGGGTCGGTGGTGATTGGGTGTCGGCCGACTTCCTTTTGGAGTCAAAAATCGATGGGATGACCGCCCCCAACCAAGCTATTTCTGCTTATGGTAAGTTTTCCATTTGTAACCCACTTTACCACCTCCTGATTGTTGGTCTTTTCTTTCGCTAACAGGTCGGAACTTTTGGTCTTTTTAGTCCGGAGGAAGAAAGAACCCAAACTCACTGCCGAATTCGAGGAGAGGCTCAAGGATCTTGCGAAAATTGACCCTTCCGATCGTAATTGGCAGAAGTTATTGAAAGAGACAGAGTTAGCTAAGGCAGAACTCACAGCATCACGCTCCTGTAAAACGTTCCCTCCTGGTAAGCTCGGTTTTTTGTTTTTGCTGTTGGTTCTGTTGCTCGTTTTGACATGGCTTACCCTGCGCATGCTTTTTATGGTTTTCCTTGGCGTGAATTTTCAGTTTACTATCCCATCCTCGGTTTCTTCAGTTTCAAATCAATCGAGGACGCCCAAGCCTTCCGGCGCAAAGTTCCCAATACCGACATTCAACTCAAGTTCGAAAGAGAGATTGAGATGGGTCGCCTGAAGTTTTTGCAAAGTGTG
>CACSLK010024540.1:7829719-7842897 GCA_902706635.1 Striga hermonthica | reverse complement strand
AGAGGAGGTCTTTTTGGACGAGTTGCCAAAAGACTTTTTCTTCTTCTCCGACGTCGGCTTCTGTCCTTGGGAGATGAACGTAAGGTCAGGGACCGACATGCTCTCTTCGGCTATCACTGGTTCTGCGCCCGGATCAAGAATCCCTGGAACGTGCTGGGCTTGTTTTGGCAAAGTGCCCATCTGAACATCAATTTGGGCTTCAATCTCGAGATGGCGCTCACCAGGAGCGTTTCAGGGTGGCACGGTTCCATATTTTGCACGCGTTCATTAATGCGTGCAACATATTCCTTCAAGATTTCGTTGTCCTTTTGGACGATGTTAGTTATCGACTCTTTGGGATGAGACAGACTTGTGCTCTGATAAAATGGGAGCGGAAGGCCGACCTAAGTTGGACCCAACGTCGGATGGACTGCGCGGGTAGCGAGTAATACCACTTCTGCGCTTTTGGTCCTAGAGTTAGGGAGAACATGCAACACCTGAGGGCGTCGGTGGCCCCATGTAGGTCCATCCATGAAATATAATGACCGAGGTGAGCGTCGGGGTCCGACGTTCCGTCATAGAGGCCAATTTGTGGGACTTTGATTTTCCCGGGTAGTGGCTCTAAAGTCAACTCGGGAGACAGTAGGAATCCGTTTCCACGTACACATGGCCCGTCTCTTGAGTGTGGGGGTTGAGGGGCGACCCTATTCTCGGTTTTGCAAAGTTTCAAGCTCGGCAACCCTCCTTCTCAAGGCTTCCATTTCGGGGTTGTGGTGTCTAGTCGTCCGGCCCCTCTCTATTTGGTGTCAGAGGTCGGCCGGGTTTCCCGTTGGCCTGAACAAGGGTCTAGCGACAGCGGTTTCCATTCGGACGTGCCCGGATTGGCTCTCCGCCGTCATCTCCTGTAGATTCTGCTCTTGGGGGTTCACCGTTTGGGCAGAAGGTCGTTGGGTTGCGTCGTCCCTAGGTTGGGACGTCGCGTGTGAGCGCGTTTGGTTGTTTGCGCCTTGTTGCAACTGCTGCGCCGCCGATCTGGCTGGGGTGATGGGCACAAGCGACTGTCCCGACACAGTTCTCGAGGTTCCCGACATGGTTTGAGCTAATAGCGTCGAGAAACCCTTCGCGAACTCGGGGTTCTGCATGAGTGTCGCAAGATCTGGTATCATCGTTGTGTTGGCTCTACCGATAGAAGGGATTGTACCACGACTGTCCCCTCCCCTCGTTGTCTGATCATCTTGTCCTGATTGCGTCATTGCTTTATGTTTTCGTGTCTGCGGTTTTAAAGATGGATGCTGGATTCAAAGATAGACCTCAAGATATCTTATGAGGCCCTTCCTCTAGCGCCAAACTGTTGATAAAAGGATTTGATCAACCTTTTAAATATAAATCTTCGGGTATAATGCAAAAATGAAGTGATTTTATTAGTTAAACGAGATATATTTGACAACAGATTCAATTCGGTATTTCAAGCTTGAAGTCGGGTTTTTTCATAGTACAATAAGTCTCTTGTGAGTGGTGAGCCGAGGTGATTAATACAGAATTCAATGTGCCGGAAAAAGATCCTCGTATCGTGTTTAATACTGCTATTTATAGTAACTGTGGGCTCGTCTTTGGAGGAGATACGACTGCATTTAATACGGTGTGACAGAACGCAGGCTTTTTCGGCAGGTGGGCCCTTCAGCAATGATGTTCTCACGTGGCTCTTGGACGTTTGATGGACAGGCATTTAATGCTACCTGTCGGTACCGACGTTAACCCCCATTTAAGTCACCTTTGCTGAGGAGGTCGGTCCCATGAGGAGGTCGGTTTACGAGGTCGGTTTTCGCAACTCGGGGAGCTTTCTCTTTTCTCTCTTCGGCGTGACTCCTGATCTTTCCCATAGTCCATGTATCGTTCATCCCACGTACGAGGTGATTCTTATATCAACAAGTTGTTAACCACCCCACATCACAATAATGCTACACTACGATTATATATGATATATACTTGTAGCAAGTAAAAAAAACTCCTCATCAGCATATTAATTAATATTAATTAGGTGTTAGTTGTGTATTTCAAATATATATATGATACATTCTTGGATTAAGAAAACACACCACTCAATATTGATTTACGAGACAAGAATACTAATCTCCCATGAGTTTTTGCAAGAGAGAAATAAGTTCTCAATTCTTGGCAAAAAGAAATTAAATAAAAATATAAATAAAAATTTCCTCTTCTAATTTTTATTCCTATACCAATTCAATTTCAGAAAATTTCTACTAGCGAAAAAATTGTTCTTGGAGTCGGAATTCAAAAGGTGGACTTCATTAGAGGGGAGACACTTGGATCTCTTACGGAGTAAGAAGACGGTGATAGTCACATAACCGGGAATTGATTTCCTTTTCATCGCCGATATTTTAAGAAAAGTAAAGGTAATTTTCAAAATTCTCTACAAATCGAAATTCGTGCTTTTACGTGATTTTAAAAGATGTCGATCACAACAATCGCTATTTGAACCGTGGGTTTTAGTATTTATTAGATAAATGCTTATTTATTTCGTTTTATTTCCGCTGTATTTCACCTCGTACGGTATAGCGAACACAACAGTGGTATCAGAGCCACGGTTTACATCTTTAAAATCAGATTTTGATTTGTTTATGTTTATATGATAAACATGATTAATTGTTAAATTATATATATAAATGAATAGTCACACGAGTTGTGTGACAGTGTGACACGGGTCGTGTGACATCACATGAGTCATGTGAGTTGCCACACGAGTCGTGTGGACGAATGGACAATTAAATGTTGCTTGCGGCTTTTTCACACGAGTCGTGTGATCACACACGAGTCGTGTAATATTAAAAAAAAATTTATTTAAATTTAGATTTAAAGGTTAAACCTAAATTAATTAGTTAAATTATTATAAATAGTTAAATCTATTTAATCCCAAAATTAAATCAACACACAAAATTTGGTAAATTATATGCTTTTAATTCATGTGATGAATGTTTGTAGCATATTTATTTAGGGATTGTCATCATCCAACCCGGTAATCCGCGATCGTTCACCCGAACTTACATGTTAAGAGAATTATCATCGGTGTCAGTCTGAACTATGATCACTCCGGTTCACGTTACGACCGAATTACGGCCCGACACAGAGCAAACCGACCTGCCCAAATGAAAATCCAGGTCACCGTCGACCGAAGTCACTATACCCAAAGCTGGTGACGCGGCACACACGCGACTCATTTTAACACCACAAGTTATGTCATCATTCAAGTGGGCCCCCGCTGACAGAACCGCCCGTTAAAAAGCCACTTTACGAAAAGGCAACCGTATGCCCGACATATGAGCTGAAAAAGATACTATAAATAACAGATTCCTAAACTTGTACGGAGATCGCTCTCTGAATTCTTGATATATATACAAAAAACCCAACACCTTTCACCTCGGTTCACCTCGAACCGGGGCCACTACTTGTGTCTTTATGCATGCCTTACGTTAATACATCTTGCTAAACATCTCTAACATCGTTGTTAATAATCACACGACAACAGTTTGGCGCTAGAAGGAGGGCCTCATACAATATTTGAGGTTAACCTTCAATCCTTTGCTCCTCAGCTGCATCGTCACAGTAAGCATGTCCCATTCAGATCATCGCGGTCACACATCGCGAGATGGCCATAGCCGTAGCACCGCTCAATGCACCAGGCGTCAAGAGGCAATACCCAATATGCCTGATTATACCACTCTGTTCCAGAATCTGGATTTTGCGCGCGGGTTTGCCGCCTTGATGGCTCAAACTATCCCGGGAATATCGACGATGGCTCCGGGACAATCTGTCATTCCTACGACCCCTGCAAACCCACAAATCCCACCAACGCGACGAAACGGTGGTGGGGCCACCTCACATGTGATGTCTCAACCTCAAAGTCAGACGTCTCAGCCATACAGAGACAGAACGGCACACCAGACAGAAGCTACCCGTGCTTCCGTAGCGGTCTCCCGTGAAGAAACTGCCGAGAGTCAATCTGGACAACCTCGGCGATCTCTGCCGCCTAAACAACCGCGAGCCCATTCCAATTCGGCACATGCAGCTCTCCATTAGCATATAGAAAGAAATCGCTCAGCTCACCAAGAATCCTCCGAATTAGAAGCTTTACGGCGAAGAATTGCCGAACTGGAGAGTCAACAGAGAGTACAGGAAGATCCTCCTCGACGAGCCTCTACCTGGCGCAAGTATATTTGGAAGCCGACTCCCCTTTAACGCCCGAGCTCATCTCGGAACCTGTACTAGGGAAAGTCAAAGTCCCTCAAATTGGACTGTACGATGGGACGTCAGATCCCGATTCCCACCTCGGTCACTACACTTCGTGGATGGATTTCCATGGAGCCTCAGATGCACTTCGGTGCCGCATTTTCTCTCTTACCTTGGGGCCCCGAGCTAAACAATGGTATCATTCCTTGCCTCCTCATTCTATTTGGAAGTGGCAACAGTTGAGGTCGGCTTTTTGATCTCACTTCATAGGGGCCCAAGTTTGTTTAGTTCCAAAGGAATCTCTCGCTAACGTAACTCAAAAGGATGACGAAAGTGTCAAGGATTAGAGTGCTTGATTTAATGACCGAGTTCAAAACATGGAACCATGTCATCCCCGAAACCCTGCTCGTCATGGCAATCGCTTGGTTGAAACCAAATTCCATTTTTCATTGGACACTATGCCAGAATAAGCCAAATACCTTCCAGAAATTCCTCGCCCGAGCTCAGCAACATATTATTGTCGAGCAAGCGATGTCGGTCCCTGATTTTAATTTTAACCCAAAGTCGTCCAAGTCGGGAACCGACGACAAGAATAAAAACAGGTCCTTCGAAAAACAGAACAAGTCTCAGTTCCGAGGTTATCCCTCGGAAGACGCCAATGACCCCGAAGTCAGAGCGGCCGGAAAGCAATACGCTAACGACGTAAAATCAAGATACTAAACCGCCTATTCAGCTGGGGCCACTACCATTTACGAAAAAATCAAAGGGAGAGGCATTCTGCCTGAACCGAAACCACTTCGGATGCCTGAGGACAAGTTGGATAAATCGCAATACTGCGATTATCATAAATCGCCGGGACACAACACTGATGAGTGCCTGAGTTTGTTAGCCGCCTTATTACGTTTAATCGGACATCCCCAACTCAGGAAATTATATCGAAACACCGATGTTCGGAAACCAGGGGCAGGACGTCAAATTGAGCCCTATGATGATGACGAGGATGAAGAGCGAGGTACCATGCCGAAAAGAATTCGGCAAGGAGAAAAAGAAGTATTTATGTTCGCCTCAGAGGTGTTTAATGTTGATTCAACCGGGAACTCTCGAGGACTTAAAAAGAGTCGATCTCTCGGGCCGACACAAATCACCGTCCACCGAGTAAACACCAATAATTCCCAAGTTGTGTCATCTCGTCGTCAAATCAAAGCTTACGCTCAACAGACCCACGATTCGGATAAGCAAGTTTTCACCACCGATTTGCGAGATGTTATTAATGCCCAGAATTGGCCCATTACTTTCAACATGAAGGACGCAAACGACTTTGCACATCTTCATTCCGACGCTCTTGTCATTACTGTTCCGATATGCGGAATTCCGGTCCACCGTGTTGTGGTTGACACTGGGGCCTATTCAAGTATTCTGATGCTGAAAGCCTTTGATAAAATGGGTCTTCACCCCGCAGACATTCGACCTTGCAATGATCAAATACAAGGGTTTAACGGGAGTACCTCCCGACCTATTGGTGAGATTACTTTACCCGTCCGATTTGGTACGTCTGAACACGTCACGAAACTTGTCATGGAAACTTTCAAAGTTCTAGATATAAACAACAAATACAACGCCATCATAGGAAGAACCGCTTTGGACAAACTCTGAGCTGTCGGTTCTATTTTTCATTACGCGCTCAAAATCCCCACGACGCGCGGAGAAGGCACTCATTATTGTGATCAAAGGGAAACTCGGGAGCTTATCACGTTCATGCCACCCACCGGTGTTCACTCGACTACTTTGGTCGACAAAGAAAATTTCCAACCGACGACCACCTCGGGAAATGCAATGTCCGAGATGCCAAATCCTAAAACTGAAGTCCCCCTCACCTTGGAGCCTTTAATAGAGGACCGAGGAAGACGACCGGGAAAGGAACCTGTCCGAGAAGAAGACGAATTAGATCCCCGAACTCAATTCAAGAAAAAGAGCCGAAGTGATCGAGTCGAACCCAGAGAAGAAACAGAGCTGATCTTCATCGACGAACCAGCATATCAAAAGTCATTACGTATTGGGAGTCACCTCTAGGAACCCGTTCGCTCAGAACTTATTTCATTTCTCAAGAATAATCCCGATGTCTTCGCATGGAAACACGAAGATATGAAAGGAATTGACCCCGGTGTTGCCAGCCATAAGCTGAATCTTGATCATACCGTCAAACCCATCGTTCAGAAATGAAGAAAGCTAGGGCCAGATCGTCAAAAATCCTTGGAGGAAGAAGTCAAAAAGCTCGTGGACAATAAGTTCATTAAAGAAGCCAAGTATCCGACTTGGGTGTCTAATCCTGTCTGATATGGGATATAATATACACAAGGCTAAACCGGTCTGCCTAGCCGGTCGAGAAGATCAAACCAAGAGGAAGCCAAGCCAAAATGCGGGAGGATCAATCATTTAGATAATCGACCAGGCAAATAGTCGACCAAATCCATCGCTCGACCAGATAAGTGATCGAGCAACCTGTTCGACCTCATCAGGTCGATTGCTTCGAGGACCTAACAGTCGGCCTAGTCATAGGCGCGTGTGGGAACCTCTAACCGAATCTCAGGAGAATATTTACCCCATGTGCAGGGGAACACGTGTCGAGAATACATTGGTGGATATCGATAACCACCTCTGGCAGCTCCCCAACGCCCCCGCGCAACCTCTGACATGCGTGCGGTGTGTTAGAGTACGGACGGGCAGCTTGGGCAGCCAGCTCATCTTATCCGGGCAGCTATTAGGGCAGGTATCTCACCCTTATATAAAGGGGGTGAGCCTTTCTCCCTTAACACATTCTATTCATTCTTCACTTCAGTATACTCATACACATACTGACTTAAGCATCGGAGGCTCTTCACCGGACACAACCCCCGGTGTGAGAGTTACTTGCAGGTTTCCGGCGTTCTACCGGCGAGGACAAAGATCGATCCGTTCCAAACTGGACCAGGACGCTCACACTTGCATTATTGGCGCCGTCTGTGGGGAGCATTCGTTAAAAAGCTGTGTTTGAAGCTCAGCTATGGCGGATGGAATACCCAAAAACTTGCAGTCAACGTTCGACGAAGCTTGGACGACGACCAGGCCGTTGGGGCAAGGCCCTCCTCCGGGTTTTTCTGGCCCATCGCAGACACTGATCACTCCTACACCTATCCTTCAAGGTGTGGTAGTGACGACGACAATTCCCGGAGGAGATGTCGGCTCTAGTCGGGCCCAGGAGGCTCGCGCAGCAGCCGCGACGGTGATACCACCGCCACCAAATCCAACACTGGTGCAAGGAGGAGCGATGGTGCAAGGAGGAGCGTCACCACAGGCAGTTGTACAAGCCCCCGATCAGCAAATGGTGACGATGACCCGAGAGGAGATGCAAAGGATAGTGGCGGCCGCGGCGGCGCAGGCGGTGCAGCAAGTTACGAGCCACACATCTCATGCCACCACTGCGCCGACCACGGTGGCCGGAAACCAAGATGAGGATGTGTCCATTTATGGAGAGGGAGGAGTTGGAAGAGATCGGGCGATGGAGAGGATGGCGGAGCAGTTGCGCCAGTTGCAGGAGAAGGTGGAGGGGAGGCCAGAGAGAAAAGCTCGAGGACATCCCTTTTCGAGGGAGATTCTCACTGCTCCTTTGCCGAATAATTTCAAGGAGACCAACTTGGTGTATGACAGGTCTTCTGACCCGTCGAGGCATGTGAGGACCTTTGAAAATATGGCTGTGTTACATGGATATTCTGATTCTGTTTGTTGCAGGGCGTTTCTATCGACCTTGCGCGGAGGAGCCCTTGACTGGTTTCACCAGTTGCCCTCTGGGTCGATTGCGGATTTTGAGGATTTTGCCAGCAAGCTTACCAATCAATATTCGAGCACAGTGGCGCAAGAGAAAACGTATTTGACGTTGATGGCAATGAGGCAGGGGGAGAAGGAGTCATTGAGGAAGTATGTCGCTCGATATAACCAGACGTGTTTGGAGGTGCATTCGGCTTCAGATGAGGTGAAGGAGGGAGGATTGATAAGAAGTCTTCGAGCAGGGCCTTGCCAAACGTCCCTGGAAAAGACCCCTGCTCGATCGTATGAGGAGGTCTTGAAGCGTTGCAGGAAGTATATTAATTTGGAAGAAATGGAGGTAGAGTTCACAAAGTTGGAAGGGCCGGCTCGACCAGAGCCAAAGAAGGAGCAAACCCCACCAAGAGGGAGGTCGCCGAGGAGGAGTTCGCCTAAAAGAAGTGGGTCGAAAAAGACATCACGAAGGAGGGAAGGTCGGGATTCGAAGCGAGAGAAGAGGGACGATAGGTGGCAGGGAAGGCCGTTGTTGTTCGAAAGACAGAGGTACCATAATTTTACACCCTTGAGGAAAGATTTGACAGAGGTTCTCGAGGCTATGGAGCAGAAGATGTCGACCGAGGATGTGACGTGGCCGAAGACAAGGTTCACAGGCCCGACTCGACCCAGATCGGATATATATTGTCGATTTCTTCCACTATTGCTACGGCCATACCACGGAGAACTGCAGGCATTTGAAGGATGAGATTGAAAGGTTGATTCGAGCAGGACATTTGAAAGAGTTTGTGTATCATGATAGGGTGAGAGGGAAAGGAAGGAGAAGGTGTCGAGATGATTCGGAGGAAAGGAGTGATAGGGATGAAGAAGGAGACGACGGAGAGAGCCGAGGTGGTTGAGGAAAAAAGTCGAGAAGGGATGGAGATAAAGGGGGCCAGGGAGGAGAGGCCCCGATGAAAAGAAGAATGATTTACATGATTTCTGGAGGGCCAACGGATGGTGACTCGAATAGGGCCAGGAAGGAGCATGCTCGAGCTGCGAAGAGGAAAAGAGAGGAGGTGGGGATTACGGCTCGTATGCCGGTGATAAGTTTCAAGGCGGAGGATGCCGAGGGAGTGGTCTTACCGCACAACGATGCTTTGGTGATAACCGTGGAGGTTGAAGGCTTTGACGTGAAGAGGGTGTTTATTGATACCGGGAGTTCGGTAGACGTGATGTTCTACAACTATTTTGTGCAAATTAACAAGAAGTTGAATATGGAGCTGAAGCAGGTGGCCACGGCACTTTATGGCTTCAATAGAGAAGAGGTGGTGCCAATGGGCGAGATAAGTTTGCCAGTGGCATTGGGAGCGGGAGAGCTGAGGAAGGTGCGCATGGTGAGGTTTGTTATCGTAGGAGCTGAATCATCTTATAACATCATTATGGGGCGGACGAGCTTGAATGCGTTCCAGGCGATCGTATCCACGTACCACATGACGATCAAGTATCCTGTGGGCGAAAACGTAGGGGAGATTGCCGGAGATCAACTCGCTTCAAGGAGTTGCTATCAAACAACGGTGAGCAATAACAAGCAACTGGCAAAGAGGCAGGCCAAGTCAAAGGAAGAGGAAGTTAGTCAACCAGGTGGGTCGAGGTCGAAAGACGATAAACAGAGAATGGAGAAGGGTAAGGAGAAGATGGATATCCAGCCAGGAGGAGAAGAGGAGGAGATTCAGATGATTGAGGGGTGTGAGGAGAGGAAGTTCAGAATCGGGAAGGACCTGGAGGAGCCTATTCGGTCGAGGCTGATCGATCTGGTTAGGGAATTTGCTGACATTTTCGCCTATACAGCAGAGGAGTTGACGGGGATAAGTGTGGAGGTGATCGAGTATCGACTGAACATCGACCTCAGTGTGAGGCCGGTGAAGCAGAAAAGAAGGCACCATGGGGTGGAGATGGACAAAATCATTGAGAAAGAGGTTGAGAAGCTATTAGGAGCAGGGCATATCAAGGAGATCCAGTTCCCCGAATGGTTGTCGAATACAGTGATGGTGTCGAAGGCAGAGGGAAAATGGAGGATGTGCATTGATTTCTGCGACCTGAACAAAGCATGCCCAAAGGACTTATACCCACTACCCAGAATCGACCAGCTGGTCGACTCAACGGCGGGGTGCGAACTGCTAAGCCTGATGGATGCCTCCCAGGGATATCACCAAATTCCCTTGGCGAGAGAGGACAGGAAGCGGGTGAGTTTTGTAACGAGTCGAGGAACCTATTGTTACGTGGTCATGCCATTCGGCCTAAAGAATGCGGGCGCCACATATCAAAGGTTGGTCGATAAAATCTTTAAGGAGCAACTGGGGAGGAACATGAAGGTGTATGTGGATGATATGTTGGTGAAAAGCAAGGAGGAGTTGGATCATGTGCGAGACTTGAAAGAGACGTTCTCAACATTGCGGAGGTATGGGATGAAATTGAATCCGGCTAAGTGCTCTTTCGAGGTGAGGTCGGGAAAATTCTTGGGTTACTTGGTGACCAAGAGAGGTATTGAAGTGAATCTTGAGAAGGTTCGGGCCGTAATAGAGATGAAGCCGCCGGCGAATGTTAAGGAAGTGCAGATCTTAGCTGGACGAATTGCGTGGCTGAGTCGTTTTATATCGAAGGTGGCGGAGAAAAGTGGCCCACTATTCAAAACACTAAAGAAGAGCTCAAAATTTCAATGGACGGAGGAGGCGCAGGGGGCATTTGAGGAGTTGCGAGGGATGTTGGCCAATCTTCTCTTATTGGCTAAACCCGTACAGGGCGAGGAGTTGGTGCTATACATTTCTATTGGAGAGAGGGCTATGAGTTCGGTGTTATTGCGGGAGGAAGGGGTAGTGCAATTTCCTATCTATTACGTGAGTAGGGTGATGCAGGGGGCAGAGATGAGGTATTCGGAGATCGAGAAGTGTGCTTTGGCTGTGGTAGTAACTGCTCAAAAGTTGAGACCTTATTTCTTGAACCATAAGGTGAAGGTGCGAACAAACATGCCGCTGGGAGAAACACTTGGCTGACCATCGGTCTCTGGTCGATTGGTGAAATGGGAGGTCGAGTTGAGTGAATATTCTTTGTTGTATGAGCCAAGGAGGGCCATAAAGGCGCAGGTGTTGGCCGATTTTATCCAGGAAGGCACAAAAGTCGAGGAGAAGTCAGGAGGAATATGGCAGTTGTTTGTGGACGGATCTGTGGCACGAAGCGGGGCAGGATTGGGAATTGTCCTTGTCTCTCCTAAGGGCGATTACTTGGAATATGCTGCTAAAGTGGGGTTCAAGATATCCAACAACGAGGCCGAGTATGAGGCAGTGATCAAAGGCTTGAGTTTAGCCAAAGTGGGAGGAGCCCGGAAATTACAAGTGCATTGTGATTCTCACCTGGTGGTCGGGCAGTTTCAGGAGGGGTTTGAAGTGAAGGAGGACCGGATGCAAAAGTATGTGGATGAGATGAGGAAGTTGAAAGAGGAGTTTGATTCATTCGAGCTGATACAAATCACTCGAGGAGAAAATGGTCGAGCGGACTTGTTATCGAAAATTGCTCAAAACTTGGTGGATTGTAAGAGTAGAAGTGTCACCTTATTGCATCTCAAAAAGAGTGTGGTCGAAGCGGAAGTGGCGGAGATTGAGGAAGTGGAGGATTGGAGGGCCCCGATCCTGGAGGAGCTGAAAGGGGGAACGATAAAGGCGATGAGGAGATTTTTTGAACATGAAGGCATTCTTTACAAACGGTCGTATGCGGGACCGCACTTGCATTGTGTTACTAAGGTGGAAGGTCGATATGTGCTGAGAGAGATGCACGAAGGATGCTGCAGTGATCATAGTAAGTCAGGAGCCTTGGTTGCAAGGATTTTGAGGGCAGGATATTTTTTGCCAACGATGAGGGAGGATGCGAAGGTGATGGTGAAGAAATGCTTACAATGCCAAAAGCACGGCCCCCTTATTCACCAACCGGCAGAAGCAATGACGACGATGGGTGCCCCTATACTATTCGCCAAGTGGGGTATCGACCTGGTAGGGCCGATGCCTCAAGGAATGTGGCAGAGGAAGTTCTTGATAGTGGCGGTTGATTATTTCACAAAGTGGGTGGAGGTCGAACCTTTGGCGAAGATTACAGAGGAGAAAGTAATTAAGTTTCTATACAACAACATTTGCTGGCGGTTTGGCATGCCCAAAGTGTTGATCTCAGACAATGGTACTCAGTTCAATGGCAAGCGGATTCGAGCATGGTGTGAAGACATGAAAATCGAGCAACACTTTGCCTCCGTTTCTCATCCGCAAGCCAATGGCCAAGTCGAAGTAACCAACCGAATCATACTGAATGGGCTGAAAACAAAGCTGGAAAAGGCCTCGGGAGCATGGGTCGATGAGTTGGGCTCGGTACTTTGGGCGTATCGCACAACCCCGAGGTCGACAACAGGAGAAACCCCTTTCAGTTTAGCTTATAGAACGGAAGCGTTGCTGCCGGTCGAGGTCGAGCTATCATCCCAGAGGTCGAGCACATATAATTCCAAGCAAAATGAGGATCTAATGACGGCAGCCCCGGATACTGTTGAGGAGCTGCGCGGAAGAGCAGCAATCAGGGTGGAGGCGTACAAGCAGAGGATGCGAGCCGCTCAAAAGGTGAAAATTCGCAGACTCCAAGTAGGCGACCTGGTTTGGAAACGCGTCGATGTGCTCAAGCATGTAAAAAAGCTAGAGCCGAACTGGGAAGGGCCATACCTGGTCGAGCGAGTGCACACAGGAGGAGCGTACTCGTTGAAGGATGCTGAAGGCCGATCACTTGCCAGGTCATGGAACATAGCTAATTTGAAAAAATATTATGTGTGAAAATTTTTTGTTTTTTTTTTTTTAAGAAAGCTGGAAAATTCGAATAAAGATGTAAATTGCAAAGTTTACGCAAAAGTCAATGAAGTTCAGTGATTCTTCTGATTTTACTCGCTTTATTGCACATTTTCTTATGCTTGGAATGTTGGTATGATTTGGATGACAGGATGTATGATGTGGTGTGGTCACTTGTTTAGAACATCCCTTGGGGTGGGCAGGTTGGTCGAAGACCTCCTGTTTGGAACATTCCTCGTGGGTGGGCAAGTGTGAAGACCAAAACCCACCATGACTAAGGCCCTCGGGCTGGGTGGTCGCTTATTTACAACA
>CACSLK010024540.1:7800107-7811448 GCA_902706635.1 Striga hermonthica | reverse complement strand
AAAAAAAAAAAGGATTCACAAATTAGGAGCAAAACTCAACCTTAGGGGAGAGGATAAGTTGCCTACATGTGAGTCATGTCTTAAAGGAAAAAGGACAAAATCACCATTTGTTGGACAAGTGGAGCGAGCTAAAGGTCTGTTGGACTTGATTTATATAGATGTTTGTGGACCACTAAATGTTTAGTGCGAGAGGGAACCATCACTACTTTATAACCTTTACCGATGATTTTTCTAGGTATGGTTATGTATACCTTTTGAGGTATAAATTTGAAGCCTTTGAAAAGTTCAAAGAATTTAGATGTGAAGTGGAGAAACAAAGTGGTCGTTTTATTAAAACTCTTCGATCAAATCAAGGAGGTGAATATTTGACTAATGAGTTTCTCTATTATCTAAAGGAGAATGTGATTCTCTCACAGTGGACTCCTCCTGGTACTCCACAACTTAATGGAGTTTCAGAAAGGATGAATCGAACATTGTTGGACATGGTTCGATTAATGATGAGTTCTACTACTTTACCTCTTTCATTCTGGGGCTATGCCTTAGAAACGGCGGCACATATATTGAATAGAGTGCCAAGTAAAGCCGTGCCTAACAAACCTTATGAGATGTGGTGTGGCAAAACACCTTCGTACAAGTATCTCAAAGTAAAGGGGTGTGCTGCTTACGTGAAGCGACAAGTGGGAAATAAGTTGGATATGAGATCCATCTTATGTAAATTTGTGGGGGTATCCAAGAGAGTCTATAGGATACTATTTCTATGACCCCTCTGAACAAAAGGTGTTTGTTAGAGGAATTCTATTTTCTTAGAAGAAGAATTCCTTTCTAATAAGAATGGCAAGATTATAGAACTTAATGAACAATCACAAAGTATCCCACAAGTTGTCGTCGATAACACGCCAGTTGAGAAAGGACCATCTGAGGCACAACCTCTTCGGAAATCTATGTCGGTTTCTAGGGCGGCTGAAAGGCTGAACCTATTATTAGAGAACAATGAAGAGGGACTCCTTTTGGGTAATGATCCAATAAGCTATGAAGAGACAATGTTGGACATTGACTCGATTAAATGGCAAGAAGCTATGCAGTCCGAAATGGATTCCATGTACTCAAACAAGGTATGGACCTTGGTAGATCCACCACAGGGTATTGTACCCATAGGCTGTAGATGGGTTTACAAGCGAAAGCTTGGAGTAGATGGAAAGGTGAATACTTTTAAAGCGCGTCTGGTAGCAAAATATTATAATAAAAAACAAAGTGTTGATTATGAGGAAACTTTTTCACCAGTTGCAATGCTTAAATCTATTCGGATTATGTTAGCCGTAGCTGCGTATTATGACTACGAGATATGGAAAATGTATGTGAAGACTGCTTTTTTTAATAGAAATATTAAGGAGGATATTTATATGAAACAACCACAAGGCTTCATATCCAGTGGGAGTGAGCAAATGGTTTGCAAACTCCAGAAGTCTATTTATAGACTTAAACAAGCTTCAAGGAGTTGGAACATTCAGTTTGATGAAACGATCAAAACGTTTGATTTTCACAAAAACTGGATGAACCATGTGTTTATAAGAAGGTTAGTGAAAATGCAGTAGCATTTGTTGTGCTCTATGTTGATGACATTCTGCTCATTGGAAATGATGTAGAAATGTTGCAATCAACAAAGACTTGGTTGTCTAAACAGTGTTCCATTAAAGACTTGAGAGAAGCATCTTTTATCTTAAGGATAACAATATACAAAGATAGATATAGAAAGATGATCGGACTATCCCAGTCGATGTACATAAATAAAGTGCTAAAGCAGTTTAGCATGGAGAAATCCAAACGAGCATATCTTCCAATAAGCCATGGTATTTCACTTTCTTAGTCTATGTCTCCAGAGACACCTGAAGAAAGAGAATGGATGACTCGTATACCTTATGCATCAGCTATTGGTAGCATTATGTATGCGATGTTATGTACAAGGCTGATGTGGTACATGCACTTAGTGGCACGAGCAGATGTTAGTCTAATCCAGGGAAGGAACACTGGAAGGCCGTTAAGATGATCCTTAAGTACTTGAGAAGGACTAAGGATATCTTTTTAGTATACGACAATGGAGAACTAAAACTAGAAGGCTTCACTGATTCTAGTTTTCAGTCCGATAAAGATGACTCAAAATCAATGTCTCGATACATATTTACCTTGAACGGAGCAGCAATTAGTTGGAAAAGTTCTAAACAATAAACTACTGCTGACTCTACTACCGAGGCTGAATACATTGCAGCATCAGATGCAGCAAAAGAGCCTATTTAGATACGGAACTTCATCCAAGGGTTGGGTGTAGTCCCATCTGTTGTTGATCCAATAATGATTTATTGTGACAACAATGGGTCTATAGCATAAGCGAAAGAATCAAGATCTCATCAAAGGTCCAAACACATTATGAGACGATACCACCTGATTAGAGAGATCATTGGTAGAGGCGACGTCGTTATGGATCGAGTCGCTTCAGCAGAAAATATAGCAGATCCCTAAGCCCATGTCACAGAAAGTGTTTGATGGACATCTTAAGAAGATGAGCCTGAAATACATGAGTGATTGGAACTAGGGAAAGTGGGAGATTGTTAGAGTAGAATACCTGGCGTTCCAGTCTGATTGGTTCTATTTCTACTTATAAAGACAATTTATTGGAATTTATATTATTTTTTGAGGTATAGATTTATCCTATATTTTTGCGTTTTTCCTGTATCTGCACTTATGATAAAGTCCTTAGATCATTATTAGCTATGAGGCATGGTTGCGTATTTGGTGGCTATCATGGAACATGTCTTTAAAGTTGTGATCTTAAATAAGTTCCAAGTCCATGGATATTTCGAGAAAGGACATCGAATAATCCGGTAAGACTTGTGCATATGATGTATGCTCATAAGATGAGAATGTTGCATTCCATCAACATTAGCGTGTGGACGCAAATGCATATATGCGGGTGCTTGTTGGAGAACAAGTTCACTAAACATGGCCCGATGAAAAATCTTAACTGGAAGTTTTTAACTGTCGAATAAGAATTTTCATGTTGCAATAGTACATGACTGATCCTCTGACTTGAGGCACGATAGTAATCTTGTGCATGTTGTGCTTTAATTTGATTTATCTTTTGATTGCTAGATAATCATAAAAGGGATATTTTGGGTAATGTAACATTATGTATGGAGGTTTATCTGTGGCCAACAAAGAATTCGACATAAGTGAATTTCCTACGTTTTTCATAGTTTGTGATTCAAAGACCTTGGCCAAGACGAGATGAATATGAATTCCTAAAGGAATCACTAAACTTGAAATGGAATCATAGTTATTAAATCAATTGGGTTTCGACTTATAAATCCATGCCCAAGATTTAATCGGAAAATTAGTTGTCGAAAGGATTTTACGTGTATACACTTGCAATTTAAAAGGTTTACTCGCTATTTCAATTAACACTAGATAATCATGCTACTTGCTAGGTATTCCCATGATTTGTGGGTTCTTGAAATTAAGGAGTTAATTTCAAGAATATAAATTAAATAGATTAATTTAAATTACAAATTAGTTGTAAACCCACTACTAGTGTTAATAGTGAACCTAAAAGGGTCACACCAAATTTTGGATGATGACAATATTACAGTTGGTATTTCCAATAGTTGGATTGATTGACAAGTCTTAATTAAATAATTTAATTGTTTAATTAAAATATAATTTTGATTAGATGTCAATTAAAGGAATAAAATAAATTAATCAATTGGACTGATTAATTAGGCTTGGATATTAATTAAGTAATTCTTAGAATTATTTAATTAATAGTTGGATTTTAAAGTTGGACTTTAAAATTCAAATCCAAATATTAATATGATTATATATATTAAAAGCCTACATAAAAGAGGAGATTTTATTTTTATGGGAAATAAGATTTTGACAAATTAATTTTGAAAGTTAGTTTCGTAAATTATATGTCATTATCTTTCATTAATCTTTAATTAAGATTAAAGATTAAAATAAATAATAATTATTATTATTATTATTTAATATGGTTGATGAGAGTTGTTAACCACCCCACATCACAATAATGCTACATTACAATTATATATGATATATACTTGTAGAAAGTAAAAAAAAAAAAACAAAACACCTCATCATCATATTAATTAATATTAATTAGGTATTAGTTGTGTATTTCAATTATATATATGATATATTCTTGGATTAAGAAAACACACCACTCAATTTTGATTTACGAGACAAGAATACTAATCTTCCCATGAGTTTTTGCAAGAGAGAAATAAGTTCTCAATTCTTGGCAAAGTGAAATTTAAAAATAAATAAATAAATAAATAAAAATCTCCTCTTCTAATTTTTATTCCTATACCAATTTAATTTCGGAAAATTTCTACAAGAGAAGAAATTGTTCTTGGAGTCGGAATTTAAAAGGTGGACTTGATTAGAGGGAAGACACTTGGATCTCTTACGGAGTAAGAAGACAGTGATAGTCACATAACCAGGAATTTATTTCTTTTTCATCGCCGATATTTGAAGAAAATTAAAGGTAATTTTTGAAATTCTCTACAAATCAAAATTCGTACTTTTACGTGATTTTAAAATATGTCGATCGTAGCAATCACTATTTGAACCGAGGGGTTTAGTATTTATTAGATAAATGCTTATTTATTTCATTTTATTTCCGCTGCATTTCACCTCGTACGGTATAGCGAACCCAACACTTGCTTCATTCCCTCCTTCTACTCGACCTTTCACGGTTCTTGTATATGAACTCCTTCAGTTGTCCTACTTTGTTAAGCCTCTCGATTTCGTCTTTTAAGTGTCTGCAATTGTCAGTGTTGTGCCCATAATCTTTATGAAATCGACAGTACAAGTTACTCTTGGGTTTCGTTGATCCATCCTTCCTCGTCCTGGCCATCTCACGACATTGTCATGGATCTCCTTTTCCATCACCTCTAGTATTCTTGCTTGAGGAGCTGACAAGAGGGTATACTGAGTCGGCCTCCATCCCCTAGACCTTCCCTCTCTGTCTGCTCGCGGGAACCCTTTCATTTCTCCCGACGGGTTGGATTTTTTTTCTTTCTTCTCGTCTCGGGGTTCAACTTTCGCTTTTACCGCTTGCAAGAAGTTGGCTTCTGCTTCCTCCACATTCATGTATTTCGCACACGTCCCCAAGACCTCATAAAATGTCCTTCCAGATCGCTTCGCCAAAGAATTTCTACACAACCCTGGTAGCAGTCCCCTAGTCAGTCCACCCTACTTGATTTCTTTCGTGGCCGAGGGCACGTCGACGCAAGCCCGGGTGTACCTCGCCACATTGTCTCGCAATGACTCCCCTTTTTTTCTGCTGCATACCTATCAGAGTAAGGTATGAATTCTCCTGGGCTTTGACACTTGCAAACTGGTTGAGGAAACTCGAGCTAAATCCATCAAAGTCCCTAACGGTTCCTGGAGGCAGTTGGTGAAACCAGTCTTGCGCAGGTCCTCGCGGAGTTGTCAGGAATGCTCGACATTGAACAGGATCATTGTAACGATGCAACACCGCCATATTCTCAATACTCCGCAGATGTCGAGAGGGATCAGTCGACCTGTCATACCAGATATTGAACTCTCTAAACCCTTGTGCAAATTGGCATCCAAAATGTGTTGTGAGAATGGGTGTCCTCTCGAGCTCCCAGTCTTCCTTCCCTCCATTTGAGCCTGCAAATCCCGCACCTGAGCCATCAGTTTTTCTAGAGTATCGTTTCTCGCTTGTGGATTAATAGTTCTAACAGAGGACTCTTCTTCGTCCGCCCTCTTGCTCTGCCTTTCATTGGACTGTGCTTGTTGCTCACGCTCAGAGGGTGGTTGCTCAATCTGAGGTTGTTCAACCCTAGGCTGCCCGACCCTAGGTTGCTCGACCTGTGTCTGTTTGAGTTGGGTCGCCACCGGTTCCACAATCATTTTTTGCATTTCGCTCCTCGTCATCGTTAGTGTCTGTTCCTCGACTTGGGGTGATGGCCTTGCCCCCTGCTCCACCACTCCGGGCTGTCTCCCCAGGCTCAAGATGTCTTAGTCGACTCTTGTCCATCGACTCCCTTGTTTGTATCCTTCACCTGGCTAGGTCCTCCTTGTGTTAGCACTGGGATTTTCAACCCAGGTGCGTAATAGGTGTTTACTCCTCTGTACGTGCTCCCGACGGCGCGTACCCCGTAAACGGTGGAAAATCGAATATCGGAAGCGTTTGTTTGGGGTGGGGAATCGGCGGAGGCCGTTAGTCCGTCCATGCTCCTCTAAAATCCTCGCTCAGATTCCTCTGCAGTCCTTCCTTCTCCGCCATCTCTGAACAGACCAGAACCAGGTGCGAAGCTCTTGTTTCCCTTAAGAACTCTCCACAGACGGCGCCAATTTGATGGGTCTACTTCTGGATCTGAAGTGAACCGGTGGTAATGAGCTCTGATCTGTTCGAACTGTCTCGGAATTACCTTCGAACCGCTGCAAACACCTGCAAGTACTCAACACAGGAAGTGTTTCTAGTGAAGAGCCTCCGACCTCAAGTCAGTATGAGAGTGATGAAGTGAACTCTGCTCAGTAGGAGCAGCAGTTGAGAGGAAAATGAATAGAGAGGGTGAAAGTTAGGGTTTGGGGTTACATCAGCCCCTTTTTACAAAAGTAAAACACTTACTTGAAGTACCCAAAATACCCCGGCCGACTTACGCGAAGTGTCCAAAATGCCCTGGTCGGTTCGTATTTCGTCCACCACTTAGTCAGCATCCATATTCCTTCTTATCCTATGTGAATTCACCCTTGTTCAGAGGTTTCCTTGTGCTATGTTGAAGTGTATATGAGTCATCGGGGTTCTTGGTTCCTCGAGGCCGGATAAGTCGACTTCGAGTATCGACGAGTCGACATGGGTCGCAAACAAGCATTTGGAGACTACGCCCCGCCCGTTCATCTTTTTGCGGGAAGTCGACTACAGGAGTCGACTTAGGGGAATCGTCTTGGATCCGTTATTGGGTTGAAAGCAATCCTTAGGTAGTTCATGGGGGGAGTCGACTCCTGTGTGTCGACTCATATGTTTAATATCGGTCGAGTAATCAGTACTTGGATCGTTATGCTTCAATATGGCTATATCAGTCGCATTCGCACTTGCCACAACTGCAGATCGGTGAGCGCTCTAGCCGGTGAGTTCTTCCAAAAGTTTTGTCATTCGACCATAGTAGTTTTCGATGCTGCTTTCTGCATGTTTGCATCCGGACAAATCCACTTTCAGTTGTTCAATTCGCGGCCCATTGACAGTGGTATATCGCTCTCGGAGTTTCAGCCAGAGATCACCAACAAAGTTGGGTTGAGATATCGTCGATCGAACTGTCGGATCGATGTTATTCATGACCCAACAAAGCATGAGATGATTGTTGGCAAGCCAATCATCATACAAATTCGTTCCCGGTGGTGGACGAGGGATGGAGCTGAGCACCAAGGGTCGTTGGCAAGCTACAAGCCCATTCATCATAATTTGTGTCGCCCTTCAGTTGAACATGGGTGACCAATAAGCTGGGATTATCAGAAGACGAAATATGATCATAAGGAGAAATGGACCGTCGAGCGATACCGTCACCGCCTTGGCAAGAAGAGGCGGCCATGAAGGAGATTTGTTTTTTTAACCGAACGCCGTGAAGTGGGAAAGAAGAAATAATGTTTCTACGTCACTTTGAGAATCCCGTGAGTGAATAATGTTTTGTCACTCTGAAAAAATTTTTTGCAAATAGATTTGCAAAGAGTTTTGCAAATAATGGAAGAAGAATTAAGAACTATATAATTGAATCCCCTGAATGAATTGGATCAATTAAAAAAATTATCCTGCCACCGAGCAGAAAAAAAAAAGAGTGGGGAAGATGGAAAAAAAAATTAATCGAGAGATAACCTGCTCGATACCATGACAAAAGAAATATTAGGGTACCGATTCATCCCAATCGTGATGATCGGTGGAGGCTTAGAGCCGTATATATATTCACAAGAAAGTGATTAGGGTTTACATGATAAAAGATAACTAGCCTAATTAAATCAATTACACAATTATAACCTTTAAATAATATCTACAAATATGATAAAGATATGATACACTAATACCTTCTGGTCTCGTGTATTTTACTAGTCTTTTAAATGCAGAAAGACAAAATTGTCCAAAGTATGGGGATACATATGTAGCACATCGGTGATAGATTGTTACCACTAAAAAAAAAAAAAAATCACCGATTGTTACCATTAAAAAGAAAAAATAATAATAAAAAAAATAAAATTATACAACTATATATTTTCTGCTACATGTCTATCCTCCTAATTAAAAAAAATATTAAAAAAAAAATTATATTTTATAACATGTATCTATACTTATATAAAAAGCCATCCTATTTACTAAAAATAATATGTAGAAAAGTCAAAGGTAATTAATGCATTCTATTTATGTTTAAAGCATTTTATTTAATTGTTTTATCTCATAACATCGTTTCAATACAACTTACCATGATTTTTCTACTGTGATTAAAAATCAGATTTCACGTTAAAATCTAGTGAAATTATTATTATAATTATTATTATTATTATTATTATTATTATTATTATTATTATTATTATATCACGCCATTGTTAAATAAAGTTGAACATTGAATAATTTGAATGTAAAAATATCTAAATTGGACCATTCGGTGCATATATAGTTGTAAATTAATTTTACTACAAAAATATATTATTCGACGTATAGTTGGTGCATAGTCTTATAATGAAATTGGCCATATATGGGAATAATGAAATTGGTATAACCATCAGGTAAACTATGATTCAAAATAACAATGTATATATTCATAACAATTTTTTTACTATCTAAAAAATACTAAACAATTAAATTATCAAATACCACATTTAAAATTTATTAAAGTTTGTATTAAAAGATGTGGAAAAAAAACTTATAACCCTATTGTTTTTTGGACTTAACGTGGATTAAAAAGGTAGAAAATAGATAATAACCCTATTAATTTTTAGATTTAAACAAAAAAGCTGTGAAAATAACTCATTTAATATCTTCTGTCCCGTGCATCGCACGAATACGTACTAGTGTGTATATATATATATATATATATATATGAGGAAATAGCTATTTTCACCTCGTTTTGAAGTCATACTAAGTTTTTCACACCACCCAATAAAAAGCTAAGTTTTTCACCCCAAAAAGAACGAAGACATATGCGATGAACTATGCGCTAAATAAGCGACAGGTATGACATGGGCGAGAAAATTATGAGTTAAAGTATGCGACTGTTCTACGATGAATATTCGGAGATTCGATGTACGATTCGGTCAATCGCGGTCCGTCGCCCATTAAATAATTATTTTTGTTAGGCGAATGAATCTTCAACTATTAGTCGAAAAAATCTTTCTGCGACACAATTGCGACATACCAACGTCGCATAGTATTCGCAGAGTTGGTGCATAATAACTTTAATAAGTTTTTTTCGCGTTTCTTTCATCTTTCAGTTATGCGAGGGTGTTCGAATTGCCACCTTCGCACTTCTACTCGAAAATTTATTTTTTATTTCTTTCATCTTTCAGTTATTTCAGTTATGCGATGGGGTATGCGATTTTTCGCATATTCGTCGCATACCACCTTCGCACTTCTACATTAAAGTTTATTTTTTTATTTCTTTCATCTTTCAGTTATGCGATGGGGTATGCGGATTTCCGCATATTGCTCGCATACCACCTACGCACTTCTATTCGAAAATTTATTTTTTATTTTTTTTCATCTTTCAGTTATTTCATTGATGCGATGGGTACGCGAATTTACGCATATTGCTCGCATACCACCACCGTACTTCTACTCGAAAGTTTTTATTTTGTATTTCTTTCATCTTTCAGTTATTTCAGTTATGCGATGGGGTATGCGAATTGCCGCATACCACCTTCGCACTTCTATGCGAAAGTTTATTTTTTATTTCTTTCATCTTTCAGTTATTTCAGTTATGAGATGGTGTATGCGAATTGCCGCATATTGCTCCCATACCACCTTCGCACTTCTACTCGAAAGTTTATTTTTTATTTTTTTCATTTTTCATCATTTAATTTAATTTAACTTTTTTTCTTTCAGGTATGAGAAAATAGAAATGCCACATACATACAACAAACAAAAAATTATAATAAAATGCAAATAATAATAATAATAATAATAATGTATTACATGAATCATTAAAGAACTGGGGCGGTAATTGTGTCTGGTTCTGCACTAAACTGAAAAACTTTTAGAGCAATTTTGTGCCTCATTGCTTTAGCCAACTGATAGTTAGACTTCTTGAAACGCATCGTCCTCGTGAGCAATGTCCGTACCATCTCTACAGCGCATACACCACAAGAAATTTTATCATGTTGCAAGATAGTATTTTTGGGGTCCATGAATTCCAATTCGAACTTTTGGTTCATTCCCTCTACTTCCGCATACGTCGCAATCACTAGAATTAGATTTTGGATTTTTTGCAGTCCTTTGATGCGATTTTCGCGAATGTTCTCGTTCTTCTTTTCTAAATACGTATGCCGTAGAGAGTCAAACACACGTATCGTCCCCTTGTGTAAAGAGATCTGGACAGTCACGTAGTGGCCGGTCAAATTCACTACTTCAATAATCTGTTGCATTGAGTTGTGAGAAATTCACTAATTTTTTAGGAAAGATTGCAATATTAATTGATTCAGAATCATTGAAAACTTACATATTGAATCTCCCTCCAAGGACACGGATTCCCCCAACCGCTGACCCCCTCAGTCGCAATACGAATCAAAGAATTGAGGATCTCCGAGTCTGGGTCTAGTCCCCCCTTATTGATCTCCTTGTCCAAGTCCTCCAGCATCATCTATATAAAATAGAACATAATAGTAATAAATAATAATGTTATTAATATAATTATTAATAAAAATGAAATGACAAGGAAAAGAGAGAGGATTAAAATAATCTCACAAAAAACATAGTTGGCACGATGGTGTAAGTGCCCAACATATCTACCCGTGGCTGGAAATCCAAAAAGAGTGGATTGCTTTGCATAATCGCCAAGTATGCATCGACGTTCTGTTTTATAAAGTCAAACCAAACATCATCCACCAATTCATTTTTATATGTTAAGATATTACAAGACAAACATATACATACCTCGTTATACAACGTTTCATTCGGATTAACCAACAGCTGAAACCACTCCTTGTCCACCGCATATGAAATGCCGATATACCTCCTATTAAATAATATAATAGAAAGTTATTTTTTTTAAAATATAAACAATTAAAGATCTTTTGGATGTACTTACATTTCAATATT
>CACSLK010024540.1:7787221-7800007 GCA_902706635.1 Striga hermonthica | reverse complement strand
GATCCTGTTCAATACATAAATGTACTAGTGCAACTAATCGGTCAAGACAATCCGTATGGTTGACACTACAACCGTTCCGATGGGTTGTTCAATTCCATCTAGGTTGTGAACCAACGATTCTTGTTTCGCAAGTAACTGATATAGTGATCTTCGGTACGCCCGATGACGACCCACTTATCTACATGCAAAACAACATAACGTGGAACTTATTTAACCAAACATAATTCTCATTCATCAAGGAATAACAAGTGTAATATCCACTAAAGCAAAGCTTAAGTATATAACACCAACAATTGCGTCATTGCTTTACGTTTTCGTGCCTACGGTTTTAAAGATGGATGTTGGATTCAAAGATTGACCTCAAGATATCTTATGAGGCCCTTCCTCTGGCGCCAAACTGTTGATAAACGGATTTGATCAACCTTTTTAATATAAATCTTCGGGTATAATGCGAAAATGAAGTGATTTTATTAGTTAAACGAGATATATTTGACAACAGATTCAAGTCGGTATTTCGGACTTGAAGTCGGGTTTTTTCATAGTACAATAAGTCTCTTGTGAGTGGTGAGCCGAGGTGATTAATACTGAATTCAATGTGCCGAAAAAAAGATCCTCGTATCGTGTTTAATGCTGCTATTTATAGTAACTGTGGGCTCGTCTTTGGAGGAGATACGGCTGCATTTAATACGGTGTGACAGAGCGCAGGCTTTTTCGGCAGGTGGGCCCTTCAGCAATGATGTTCTCACGTGGCTCTTGGACGTTTGATGGACAGGCATTAATGCTGCCTGTCGGTACCGACGTCAACCCCCATTTAAGTCGCCTTTGCTGAGGAGGTCGGTCCCCCGAGGAATTCGGTCCCCTGAGGAGGTCGGTTTACGAGGTCAGTTTCCACAACTCGGGGAGCTTTCTCTTTTCTCTCTTCGGCGTGACTCCTGATCTTTCCCATAGTCCACGTGTCGTTCATCCCACGTACGAGGTGATTCTTATGTCAACAAGTTGTTAACCACCCCACATCACAATAATGCTACATTACAATTATATATGATATATACTTGTAGCAAGTAAAAAAAAACTCCTCATCATCATATTTATTAATATTAATTAGGTGTTTGTTGTGTATTTCAATTATATATATGATATATTCTCTGGTTAAGAAAACACACCACTCAATATTGATTTACTAGACAAGAATACTATTCTCCCATGAGTTTTTGCAAGAGAGAAATAAGTTCTCAATTCTTGGCAAAAAGAAATTAAATAAAAATAAAAATAAAAATCTCCTCTTCTAATTTTTATTCCTATACCAATTCAATTTCAGAAAATTTCTACTAGCAAAGAAATTGTTCTTGGAGTCGGAATTCAAAAGGTGGACTTGATTAGAGGGGAGACCCTTGGATCCCTTACGGAGTAAGAAGACGGTGATAGTCACATAACCGGGAATTGATTTCCTTTTCATCGCCGATATTTTAAGAAAATTAAAGGTAATTTTTGAAATTCTCTACAAATCGAAATTCGTACTTTTACGTGATTTTAAAAGATGTCGATCACAACAATCGCTATTTGAACCGTGGGGTTTAGTATTTATTAGATAAATGCTTATTTATTTCGTTTTATTTCCGCTGCATTTCACCTCGTACGGTATAGCGAACCCAACAGTGGTATCAGAGCCACGGTTTACATCTTTAAAATCAGATTTTTATTTGTTTATGTTTATATGATAAACATGATTAATTGTTAAATTATATATATAAATGAATAGTCACACGAGTCGTGTGACTGTGTGACACGGGTCGTGTGACATCACACGAGTCGTGTGAGTTGCCACACGAGTCGTGTGGACGAATGGACAATTAAACGTTGCTGGCGGCTTTTTCACACGAGTCGTGTGATCACACACGAGTTGTGTAATATTAAAAAAAATTGTTTTATTTAAATTTAGATTTAAAGGTTAAATCTAAATTAATTAGTTAAATTATTATAAATAGTTAAATCTATTTAATCCCAAAATTAAATCAACACACAAAATTTGGTAAATTTATATGCTTTTAATTCATGTGATGAATGTTTTTAGCATATTTATTTAGGGATTGTCATCATCCAACCCGGTAATCCGCAATCGTTCACCCGAACTTACATGTTAAGAGAGTTATCATCGGTGTCAGTCTGAACTATGATCACTTCGGTTCACGTTACGACCGAATTAAAGCCCAACACAGAGCAAACCGACCTGCCCAAATGAAAATCGAGGTCACCGTCGACCGAAGTCACTATACCCAAAGCTGGTGACGCGGCACACACGCGACTCATTTTAACACCACAAGTTATGTCATCATTCAAGTGGGCCCCCGCTGACAGAACCGCCCGTGAAAAAGCCACTTTACGAAAATACAACCGTATGCCTCGACATACGAGTTGAAAAAGGTACTATAAATAACAGGTTCCTAAACTTGTACGGAGATCGCTCTCTGAATTCTTGATATATATACAAAAAACCCAACACCTTTCACCTCGGTTCACCTCGAACTGGGGCCACTACTTGTGTCTTTATGCATTCCTTACGTTAATACATCTTGCTAAACATCTCTAACATCGTTGTTAATAATCACACGACAACAGTTTGGCGCTAGAAGGAGGGCCTCATACAATATTTGAGGTTAACCTTTAATCCTTTGCTCCTCAGCTGCATCGTCACAGTAAGCATGTCCCATTCAGATCATCGCGGTCACACATCGCGAGATGGCCATAGCCGTAGAGCCGCTCAATCCACCAGGCGTCAAGAGGCAATACCCAATATGCCTGATTATACCACTCTGTTCCAGAATCCGAATTTTGCGCGCGGGTTTGCCGCCTTGATGGCTCAAACTATCTCGGGAATATCGACGATGGCTCCGGGAAAATCTGTCATTCCTACGACCCCTGCAAACCCACAAATCCCACCAACGCGAAGAAACGGTGGTGGGGCCACCTCACATGTGACGTCTCAACCTCGAAGTCAGACGTCTCAGCCATACAGAGACAGAACGACGCACCAGACAGAAACTACCCGTGCTCCCGTAGCGGTCCCCCGTGAAGAAACTGCCGAGAGTCAATCTGGACAACCTCGGCGATCTCTGCCGCCTACACAACCGCGAGCCCATTCCAATTCGGCACAGGCAGATCTCCATCAGCATATAGAAAGAAATTGCTCAGCTCACCAAGAATCCCCCGAATTAGAAGCTTTACGGCGAAGAATTGCCGAACTGGAGAGTCGACAGAGAGTACAAGAAGATCCTCCTCGACGAGCCTCTACCTCGGCGCAAGTATATTTGGAAGCCGACTGCCCTTTAACGCCCGAGCTCACCTCGGAACCTGTACCAGGGAAAGTCAAAGTCCCTCAAATTGGACTGTACGATGGGACGTCGGATCCCAATTCCCACCTCGGTCACTACACTTCGTGGATGGATCTCCATGGAGCCTCGGATGCACTTCGGTGCCGCATTTTCTCTCTTACCTTGGGGCCCCGAGCTAAAAAATGGTATCATTCCTTGCCTCCTCATTCTATTTGGAAGTGGCAACAGTTGAGGTCGGCCTTTTGATCTCACTTCATAGGGGCCCAAGTTTGTTTAGTTCCAAAGGAATATCTCGCTAACGTAACTCAAAAGGATGATGAAAGTGTCAAGGATTATATTGCTCGATTTAATGACCGAGTTCAAAACATGGAACCATGTCACCCCGAAACCCTGCTCGTCATGGCAATCGCTTGGTTGAAACCAAATTCCATTTTTCGTTGGACACTATGCCAGAATAAGCCAAATACCTTCCAGAAATTCCTCGCCCGAGCTCAGCAACATATTATTGCCGAGGAGGCGATGTCGGTCCCTGATTTTAATTTTAACCCAAAGTCGTCCAAGTCGAGAACCAACGACAAGAAGAAAAACAGGTCCTTTGAAAAACAGAACAAGTCTCAGTTCCGAGGTTATCCCTCGGAAGACGCCAATGACCCCGAAGTCAGAGCGGCCGGAAAGCAATACGCTAACGACGTAAAATCAGGATACCAAACCGTCTATTCAGCTGGGGCCGCTATCATTTACGAAGAAATCAAAGGGAAAGGCATTCTGCCTGAACCGAAACCACTTCGGATGCCTGAGCACAAGTTGGATAAATCGCAATACTGCGATTATCATAAATCGCCGGGACACAACACTGATGAGTGCCTCAGTTTGTTAGCCGCCTTATTACGTTTAATCAGACATCCACAACTCAAGAAATTATATCGAAACACCGATGTTCGGAAACCAGGGGTAGGACGTCAAATTAAGCCCTATGATGATGATGAGGATGAAGAGCGAGGTACCATGCCGAAAAGAATTCGGCAAGGAGAAAAAGAAGTATTTATGTTCACCTCGGAGGTGTTTAATGTTGATTCAACCGGGAACTCTCGAGGACTTAAAAGGAGTCGATCTCTCAGTCCGACACAAATCACCGTCCACCGAGTAAACACCAATAATTCCCGAGTTGTGTCATCTCGTCGTCAAATCAAAGCTTACGCTCAACAGGCCCACAGTTCGGATAAGCAAGTTTTCACCACTGATTTGCGAGATGTTATTAATGCCCGGAATTTCCCCATTACTTTCAACATGGAGGACGCAAACCACTTTGCACATCCTCATTCCGACGCTCTTATCATTACTGTTCCGATATGCGGAATTTCAGTCCACCATGTTGTGGTTGACACTGGGACCTATTCAAGTATTCTGATGCTGAAAGCCTTTGATAAAATGGGTCTTGACCCCGCAGACATTCGACCTTGCAATGATCAAATACAAGGGTTCAACGGGAGTACCTCCCGACCTATTGGTGAGATTACTTTACCCATCCGATTTGGTACGTCTGAACACGTCACGAAACTTGTCATGGAAACTTTCAAAGTTCTAGATATCAACAACAAATACAACACCATCATTGGAAGAACCGCCTTGTACAAACTCCGAGCTGCCGGTTCTATTTTTCATTACGCGCTCAACTTCCCCACGACGCACGGAGAAGGCACTCATTATGGTGATCAAAGGGAAACTCGGGAGCTTATCACGTTCATGCCACCCACCGGTGTTCACTCGACTACTTTGGTCGACAAAGAAAATTCCCAACCGACGACCACCTCGGGAAATGCGATGACCGAGGTGCCAAATCCTGAAACCGAAGTCCCCCTTACCTCGGAGCCTTTAATAGAGGACCGAGGAAGACGACCCGGAAAGGAACCTGTCCGAGAAGAAAACGAATTAGATCCCCGAACTCAGTTCAAGGAAAAGAGCTGAAGTGATCGAGCCGAACCTAGAGAAGAAACAGAGCTGATCTTCATCGACGAACCAGCGTATCAAAAGTCATTACGTATTGGGAGTCACCTCCAAGAACCCGTTCGCTCAGAACTCATTTCATTTCTCAAGAATAATCCCGATGTCTTTGCATGGAAACATGAAGATATGAAAGAAATTGACCCCGGTGTTGCCAGCCATAAGCTGAATCTTGATCGTACTGTCAAACCCATCGTTCAGAAATAAATAAAGCTAGGGCCAGATCGTCAAAAAGCCTTGGAGGAAGAAGTCAAAAAACTCGTGGACAATAAGTTTATTAAAGAAGCCAAGTATCCGACTTGGGTGTCTAATCCCGTCCTCGTGAAAAAGAGCAACGGCTTGTGGCGATTGTGCATAGATTTTTCAGATTTGAATAAAGCGTGCCTGAAAGATAGTTATCCACTTCCGCACATTGATTATATGGTTGACGCCACCTCGGGCCATGAGTTGATGAATTTTATGGATGCCTACTCGGGCTACAATCAAATTCCCATGGATCCCGAAGATTCAGAACACACTTCGTTCTACTCTGCCCAAGGTCTACATTGTTATACCATGATGCCCTGCGGATGAAAAAATGTCGGAGCCACGTACCAACGTCTGGTTAACAAAATGTTCGCCACTCTAATCGGTCATACCATGGAGGTATATGTAGACGATATGCTCGTCAAATCGGTGAACGCCTCGGACCACGTAATGCATCTCCTAGAAATGTTTAATATTCTTCGGTCTTATTCCATGGTCCTAAATCCCAAGAAATGCACCTTTGGGGTCAGGTCCGGAAAGTTCCTCGGTTACATGGTCAGTCAACGAAGAATTGAAGCTAATCCTGCCAAGATCAAAGCAATTCAAGATTTAACCCCACCGACCTCGGTCAAAGGCGTCCAGGCTCTAACCGGCCGACTTGCCGCGCTTAATCGGTTCGTCTCCAAGTCCACCGATCGCTGTAAACCCTTTTTTGAGGCCATCAAGAAAGGAAAATGTTTTGAATGGACCGAAGAATGTCAAAAGGCTCTCGTCAGTACCAAAGAGACTCTCATATGTTCTCCGACGTTGCAGAAACCGAGTCTAGAGAAGATGTTGTTCTTGTACCTCGGAGTCAGCGACACAGCGATCAGTGCCGTCCTGGTACGAGAATAAGGGGCACAACAAGCATCTATCTTCTACATCAGCAAGGCCCTATATGATGCTGAACTTCACTATCCTCCTATGGAGAAGCTCGCTTTCGCACTTGTCACTGCTGCTCGGAAACTACGGCCTTATTTTCAAGAACACTCCATAACTGTTCGTACCTCGTATCCATTACGAAAAGTCTTGCATCGACTCGACACTTCGGGACGGATGATCAAATGGGCTCTGGAGCTCGGTCAGTTCGATATCCACTATCAACCGAGGACCGCGATCAAGGCTCAAGTTTTATCTGACTTCATCGCCGAATTCACACCGGCTGTAGAAGCACACAGTAACGACCAACTGTGGGTTCTCTACATCGATGGATCTTCTACGGCAAACTGAGCAGGCGCATGAATAGTTTTAGCCGATCCCGAAAACAGATAATTTTGCCATTCGGTCAAATTTCTCTTTCCTGCCACCAATAATGAAGCTGCATACGAGGCTTTATTATCTGGACTGAACTTAGCCGAGTTTATAAACGTCAAGTATCTCAAAGTTTTCTCTGCAGCTCTTGGTAAACCAAATCAATGGATCATACGAAGTCAAAGAACCTTGGTTGATACCCTACTAGTCCTTGACGATACAGAAGTTGTCGAAATTCTCCGTCGAAGTCAAACATATCCCTCGGACTCTTAATGTGAAGGCGGATGCTCTGTCCCGACTAGCTTCAAGCACCGGGATGGAAAGTGCGGAGTACGTTCAAGTCGGTCAACAGGAACAACCGTCGACACATTCTTACGAAGTCCTGGCTGTCGACTCAACTTCATCTCAAAAGCCTCCAACTTGGATGGATCCAATCATTCGATACCTAGAAACCGGGGCCTTACCCCAGGATCCCAAAGAAGCCCAGGCGCTCTGAGTCCGAGATGCTCGGTATACTCTGGACAACGGAACTTTGTTCAAAAGAGGATACTCAGCCCCACTTCTGAAATGCTTGACCAAATCCGAATCTCGGTATGTTCTTGAAGAGGTGCACGAAGGAATTTGCGGAACTCACCCCAGTGCACAGGCTTTGTCGTACAAGATTTTACGACAAGGGTATTATTGGCCGACGTTAAAAGCAGATGCCGCAGCATGGGTACGTAAATGCTCGAAGTGCCAAGTTTTTGCACCTAACGTACATCAATTTCGCGAAGTCCTCAAGTCGGTTTACAGTCCTTGGCCCTTTGCTAAATGGGGGATTGATCTCATCGGCCCCCTGCCAACCAGGAAAGGAAACGTACGATTTGCCATTGTCGTTGTTGACTATTTCACAAAATGGGCCGAGGCATAACCTTTAGCCACGATCACCGAGCAGAAAGTCATGGATTTTATATGGAAGTCACTTATCTGCCGATTCAGAGTTCCGAATTCTATTGTTACCGACAACGACAGACAATTCGAAGGAAAGAAGCTCGACTCCCTTTGCGAAGAATACAGAATCAAACACTTTTTCTCTTCGCTTTATCACCCACAGTCAAACGATCAGGTCGAAGCCGTCAACAAGCTCATTAAAAATGGTCTCAAAGTCCGCCTTGACGCTGCAAAAGGGGCCTGGCCGGAAGAATTGCTACACGTTTTATGGGCATATCAGACAACCCCAAGAACTTCCACGGGCGAAACACCTTTCTCGCTAACATACGGTTCAGAGGCTGTCGTCCCGGTTGAACTCGGTACGCCAACTTACGGAATTCAAAACTACGCCGAAGAATTCAACTCGGACAACATAAAAGTGAATCTAGACCTACTTTAATAATTTCGTACCCGGGCCGAACTCAAAAATGCTGCTTACAAACAGAGAAGCGAGAGGTATATCAATTCCAAGTTCAAACCTCGCATGTTCCGAGTTGGAGATCTGGTTCTCAAAAGAATCATGGGGCATGACCCCAGCCCGTTTAAACCGAAGTGAGAAGGACCTTTTAAGGTCATTCAAGTGTTGCCCCACGGAGCATACCGAATTGAACATCCAGATGGAACTCCTCATCAATATCCATGGAATGTTGTGTTCTTAAAAAGTTTTATCAGTGAATCACCAGAAGTCATGCAGCAGACTTTCCTTTTGACGAATCCTCCTTTTGCTCCTATGAGGGAATGAAGTCGTTCTTTTGATGTAATGAAGTTTGAAGACTTTCACTTATGAATCCGAGCAACAGCCCGACACTGATGTAAACATTTTGACACTAGGTTTTATCAATATCTTGTACCGATGTAAACATTATGACACTCGGTTTTGATGAAGCCTTGTAATACATCCAAACCCCACGTATGGTTTGGTTGGGCTAAAGCTCGTCCACGTCACTTCAGCTAGCATGATTTGACGGGCCCCACTAACAACCAAATATACACCATATAACTCGGTTGGGGCCATTCCATAATTGAACTGTGACGAAGTTCGGTGAACCTATTTTGAACTCGAACGCAGTGTGAACAGCGACGAGTTTAGCAAGTTTTTTAACAGCTTGCAAGTCGGTTTATATTTCAAACCAAATTTATAATCAAGATCAAGTTGTGCTCGGAAAAACCTTATAGCTCGGTTTTTAAACTTAATGCGTTATTAACATATTATGTTTAACTACTTTTCCCAAATTAAAACCGAGTTAAAATGTTGATCCTACATACTTTCCTAGCTCATCACACTTGGTCTTAAAATTGCTGAATTTGCACAACAACATAAACAGATTTGAAATAATGCAAAAATAGTCATTTATATCCTAAAGTCGGGAAATCCCTTACAACTCCCTACTAAAGATGTCAACATGCTGACACCCCAGCTAAATACCGAAACGTAAAAAATATTTAAAAACATAAAAATTCAAAAACTTCAGGCAGCATCCTCTTTATCCTTTTCACCTTAGCCGACATCGCTGCTCTCTCCGATATCCAGGCCAGCCGTAGTCGCCAACAGCTGATCCTGAAGATGCTCCAGTACGACAACTTCTTTAGCTCTTGCCGCCACGTCAATAGTTGCGTTAGACACTGGGACAAACTCATGTCGGGGATCGGTCGCATCCCCTGGCACTTCATCCACTTCGGGTACGACTTCGACTTCTCCGATCTCTTAGTTCTTTATCTTAGCCTTCTCCTCGGCATAAGCTGCAACAGTCTTTCGGATTTCTTCCGGAGTCATATCTTCGAAGCTTTGCTCTATCACCACATCAGTAAGTGTCTCGATATAGAGGTCGGCAAGCTCCTTTCGCTTCTCTTTCTCGCCCTCCAGAATGATGTTCACATAGGCCCGGCGCAGGAGAGATTCGCACTCTATTGAAAGATATGGAAGATTGGTTTTCTTCGTGAAGTCCTCGGCGAGATCAAGCATCAGGGCCAAAATTCTCACTCATATTCACCAGCTTCAACATGCATGCCTTTGATCTCCATATCGAAACCATACTTATCCAATTTATGGAACAAAAAGATGCAGAGTTCGTCAACATCGTAGAATCCGGCACTGCACCGCTCGATCACCCAACGGAGGTTGACGCACGTATTCATCACCATTTCCAGATCGGGGCTGACCTCACCTTCAACCTCGGTTTTGGCAGTAGCCTCAACATCTTATTCACCGACCTGACCTACATCCCCTAAAACCGAGTCCTTCCCCACCTGGAATCCATTTTCATACATGAACTCGCCATAAGACGACTTCTCTTTCTCAAGTTTTGCCATTTCAGCTTGATGAGCATCACGAGCCTGGGCCATGAGCTCCTGAACTTCGGAGCATTTCCTGTGGGTTTCCTCATGTTCGACTTTCTCTTTTAGCAGCTTCTCATTTGCCTCTTCGGCACGAGCCTCGAGCGCCTTGGCGCGCTGTTCCTCAAAAGCGAGACGGGCCTTGAGTTCGTCCACCTCGGTTTGAAAGGACTTCTTCTCCTCGGACAGAGCCGCAATCTCTTTTTGCGCAGCTTCAATCTGCGCATCTCTATCAATGAGTTGTTCCTTCACGAGCGCATCCGACATGGACGCCTCCTCCTTTAGAGACGCGATTGTCCCATCTCGTAAAGCTATGATGTGCTTTTTCCCTTCCAGTTGTGCAGCAATCCGACTGTGATCATCTTCGACTGCCACGAGACTTACCAAGGCTCGTCCATACACGACTTTGCATAGTTGAGTTTTTGCACACTTGATAGGGACGACACTCCAACCTCAGACTTTGGGTCCCACGCCATCAAAGGGACTCAGGCATCATTTTTGGCGTTTTCCGGCATCCCAATTCTGGAAGACATATGGGGAATCCTCACCAAAGAAAAGGTAGTAAACCAGTCTTCAACAATGCCCTCCGGAATGCTTAGATTCGCCACTCTCTCCTCGTCAATGGACAAAAACGACGTCTCGAACAAGGGTGACTCGTCGGCACTTTTTTCCTTCTCACGCCGGCCAGAGTCATGTTTCTTTTTCGAACTCTCCTCAACGGCAGTCGACGCTTCTCCGGTAGATATTTTAACAAGTTTCCTTTTCTTCTTCTTCTGCGGTTGTGGAATTTCCTGTGACCTCGGAGATGATTGTTGCTTCTCCGGTTCCTCAACGGGCACCTCGGAATGTCCTGGTTCCGCTAAAACCATCTCAGTCCTTGGTGGATTTTCTTTCAGCTCCGCTTGATTGATTGCCTCCGCATTGATAACTGGTGGGACCTCTGAAGACACCTCCTCCTGATGGGGTGTCGGACTCCCTAAATTGATCACCGATGTCGCACCTGCTCCGACATCGGCTGACTTCCGCCCAGCAGTTCTCTTCACCAAGGCCCTTAGTAAATCTCTCCTCATGGCGTCTGTCAGTCTCAAATCTCGACTCTTATTGAACTTTGACTGGAGATCCTTATTCGGATAACAATGCCTAAAGTCTTTGGCATCTTTAATAGTTCGGTAACCGGAAAATCCCAACAGCGGATAGTATACTGCACACATCAAAAGTTCACAAAGTCAGCCACTGCCATTTTACACGTTCCAAAGTATGAATCAGGTACTACAAGTCAACTTATCTTACCGGGATGAAACGCAGAAGATGAAACTCCGAGGGATAAACCAGCGGCTTCAAGTTTCATATCTACCACCAGTTTCTTGTAATTGCGAAGGTCTTCGTCCAAATCCGCAAGAACAAGCAACTTACCACCGAATTCTGAACTAAGTTTCGACTCCCTTTGCTTCGTTTCTTTCTCTACAAAGAGGAAAAGTTCCAAGCTGTTAGTACACAGAACAAAACCGATATCAGAGAAACACTCAAGATATATGAGACAAACAACTTACTATTTCCAAAATGAATATTCATCGGGATTGTCATCCCGTCGATCCGAGGTTCATGAAAGAAACTCTCCGATTGCCATTCCCCACCGATCCATAACCACTCTTCTTGAAAACTATGAAGAGTCTCAGGGATGTCGATAATTATCTCTCCAATCTTAAGACCGACTTGAGGCTTCGCTCTGGCAAAGAAGCAACATGAAGTCTCCGCCACTCTTCTACTAGGGCTCTTTTTAAAAGCATAGATGCTCTTAATCTCCTCGCATGACGGAAGACTCTCACCCCTCTCATGCAATAAGACCATCAATCCGATGATCTTCTTCCAACTATTTGGTGATACTTTACACAGGGGTAACCCCCAACTTCAAAGGTACTCTGTGATTAGACTTGGCAACGGAAATTGCAACCACAACCTTAAACTCTCCGCAAAAACACCGTCGCACCCCGAAGGAGGGAAGGTTATCCTCTCCCCCGGATAGGGTGCGAATATCTTCACCGAGGGCGGAATCTGAATTTGTTCCCAAAGCATAACCACATCGGCATCTGTTAGGATACTAGGTTCGCCTCCGAAGTCCACTTTAGGGTCTGGCCACTTCCTCACTGGCCTCCTCCAATGATCTTCCAAATCCAGAGCATTCCCCTCCACATGCTGTCACTATCCTCGTCGTTCGGCTTAATGTCAAGATGCCTCACCAACATCAGATCCCACCGATGATACTCAAAGGCCAACTCAACGAACTCCAAATCATGGTACACTTCAAGTGGTACTGACTCGGTACTAGATGAACTCGCGACGGCCTTTCCTTTTCCTTTCCCTTTTGACGCCATACGATCGAGAACAAAATTAAAAATAAATGAAGATAGCAGGGAAAAATACTGCTTACCCAAACATTCGCAGACGCTCGCACAAAAAGGATGACACTCAAATACTCGATAGGATCAATAACAAGAAAGAAGTTTGCAACAATTCGAAGATAAAAGCAAAGGCAGAAACATTCTATCACCCTCCTCTGAAGCGTATTTATAATCTGTGATTTTTTACCGTCACGGCTCTCAATTAGGGGCGCGTATAA
>CACSLK010024540.1:7751581-7765950 GCA_902706635.1 Striga hermonthica | reverse complement strand
AAGAAGAAGAAGAAGAAGAAGAAGAAGAAGAAGAAGAAGAAGAAGGTTTGGTTTGGTTTTTGTTTTCCTCAAGGTTTGGTTTTTGTTTGAAACCCTAGTTTCCTCAAGGTGCGATTTGTAGGGTTTGGTTAGAGTTTTTATTTTTGAGCTCCGTCTAGTCCTCTTTTGCTCTGTTTTTGTCTTGTGTTATGGAGTTGACGAAGAAAGTTTGAAATGTGTTATGTACCTATTGTTTGAAATGTGCTCTGTACCTATTTTGGAAGAAATATATACATATACATTTGATGAATGACGAAGAAGATAAGACTGTCACTTATTTCACCTACATGCTCGAACAAGATAAGACATCACTTATTTCTTCAAGACTGTATCATTTCGTCCCAGCTATTGATTAGTTGAATTCATTGATTTTTATTTTCAAGTTGTTGCATTTTCTCTCAACAGTTCCTAGCGTGATTGTTAGTATTTTTGATGGTGTGATGGTATGGTTCTCTTACTTATCCCTTTTCTTCTCTTGCTTTAGATTAGGAAAAATTATGTTGCTTTTGTTTTGTAGACTTATCCTGTTCATTATAGATGTGTTTATCCAAACATTAGAAGTGCGGTTTGATTTAATTTCTAGGATGTTAAATTATGGATTGTGGAGTTAGTTCCTTTCTTCAGTTATCAAGAGTTATGTTCACACTTACATTTACAACAAATCTGCATTTTCCCATGCCTTAATTCTGGAATCCACTGAACAAAACCGAAAAACTCAAACAAGTAGATAGCAAAAATGGAATGCAAAAATGGATGTCAAACAAGACATTTTCAATTTGTGGGACCATTTAGCCATCTAGAAAGCTCTAACCTTATTTGCAATGTTTTCGTAGCTGGCCTTGCTAATGAGTGAGAAAGCAAGAAGGAAAACATCCGCTCCACGATAGCTCAAGGTCCTTAATCTATTGTAATCCTCTTGACCTGAGAATCAAAATGTAACCTCAAATTGATAAAGAATTAAAGCCCATCTCAAAGTCTCCCGCAAAATCATGCAAAGGAAAACAAATGAAAATGAAAATGTAACCAAAGAGCTACCGGCAGTATCCCACAACCCAAAATTGACAGTGCTACCATCAACAACTACATTTGCACTGAAGTTGTCGGAAACGGTTGGAACATAATCCTGCAAGGGTGAACTAATGGCAGAATAGATAAGTGTGCAACAAAACAATAAAATTTCAAAGGCTAAATGGGTAAGAGATTGGTCAAAACAATAAAAAAAGAATACAAAACAAGAGATTGAATTGATAGAAGAATTATAGACATGAAATTTTAAGCATGATGTGTTTGGTAGAGACTGGATTGTGGATCTATAGAAACAGAACTCTACCAGCAAAATATGAGCTCTTGAAGTAAAAAATAATATTTAAATCACATCATACAAATTATGCTCCGGGTGTTCCTATAATTCTTGTTGGGACAAAGCTTGGTAAGACTTTTCTTTTTCCTTTTTCTTTCCTTTTTTTTTCTTTTGATGTTGCTATACCATCAATTGTTCACTCTCTGTTGTATCAGTTTGCAATTTAATTTTTTTATTTCTGAATAAATGTTGATTTGCTTTTACAAATTTTTACTCTTTTTAAACCATTCTGAATTGGTCGATAGAAGGGTTTGAATTTTTCTAGGGTTGTCTGCAAGAATTAAAAAAAGTTAAGTCCTTCACAGTTTTATTGTTTTCGATTGTCTACCTCTGTATTGGAAGTAAGTATATTTTGGATTTTGAGTTTGACTTGTAAACACGAAATTAAAACATGCTTGCAACTAATTACTAAACACCCTCTTTCAACTTATAGAACTTTTGACTTCATATCTTCATCCTCTAAAGTCTCAACTTCATAATCTCGTTTTTTTCCTTATTCACAACAAAGTACTTCCCCTTAAAACTAGTGCTTTTTGATAGAACTTGGATAATCCTTTCTTTAAAAAAAAAAGTAAGAAATAAATACTATTTTAAAGCACATTGATTTGCATTGGCTTAAAGATTGACTTACCTCAACCTATCGAGAGGTGTAAGGAGAAGGATTATTCGGTGGTGACCGTGAAGTGTAAGGATAGGTCGAACCTTATGTTTGATAGTGTGTGCACGCTTACCGCCGTGCAGTATGTTGTTTTCCATACAACTATCTCGTCTGACGGGCCCTACCCTCGCAGGTCGTTTTCAGATCTTCTTGTTTGTTCTTTTTCTTTTTTTTTTTTCCTCCGAAATGAAAAATATGAAGTGGGTTCATTAGAATAGTTGGATCTTCTTGTGTGTTATTTTTCTCTTTTCGAAATGAAAAATATGAAGTTGGTTCAATAGAGCATCTCCAGTAGCACACTGTAGCGTATTACGCTAGAGTAGAGACAAAATTGCTCTCCAACGCTGCGCTACATCTCTGCACTACTCTAGAGTTATGAACAATATCGCACTACATCTGGCGCGGTATATTCATTACCCTACAATTTTTATTTGTTTTTTTAATTTTTTATTATATGCAATTGATTTATCTTAAAATTCATTATTTGATAAAGTTTTTACCATTAATTTTATAATTTAATTTGAGAATTATATAAAAATACCATTATAAAAAATATAATTTTATATTGAATTACTATAAAATAAATCAAATATTATATAAAAATAATAATTCTTTGTGGAACAGTATTTTGAAAACCAACTAATATCATGATATATTTTATTTTATTAAATAATATTTTGATATATTAAATAAATTAAAATAATATGAATAATATATGTGGAGTAGAATGTATCGCGAACGGTTGGAGACTGAATTTGATTTTTGGTTAACTCTACTCTAGAGTAGAGTAAACTCTGCACTGAAGTAGAGATAAGGACTGGAGATGGTCTTAGAATAGTTGCAGATCTTCTTGTGTGTTCTTTTTCTCTTTTCGAAATAAAAAATATGAAGTGGGTTCTTGTTAGAATAGTTGGACATGGATTGTTAAGTTAATACAAATTCTAAGGAGATTGAGTTTGCCCAAGTATAAGTAGCAAGATGAGATAGAAAATATTCGAACCGTTGTTTTATTTGAACAGAGATTGGAAACTACTTTTCTTGATTGCTTGCATAATATTTGCAATGTAGTGGTTATTTTATGTGATATGGGGTGGTTTTCGAATTTCGTAAGAAATATTACATACGTCACATGGATGAGTGCACTCTAGAGATGGAAGCAGAGAAAGAGAAGGTCATCAAGTGTCTCGAGTCAGCAATTAGATGTCGAGTGAGTGAGGTAATGAAAATGATCCACTGTACTTTTTTCATTTTTCACAAAGTGTAGTTGAAGAAAATTCCTATCTTTCTTTCATATAAATATTCATCTGAAATCCATTTGTTTTCGAAATCGCATCGTCAGTAAGGGCTATTTGTTTTACAAAATGAAAACCTAAACGAGCCATTTATGACATGTGAATCGTATCTTTTGTAATTCTGAAGTCAAATTAATTCATTTTTCAGATCGACCGCACATCAGGGGTAACTTCGTATTTTGCAAAAACTACCGTGTTATGTGAGGGATTTTTTGTTGAAAAGGTTACGAGAAAGCCAGACGTAGAATTTATACGAGACCTCAAAAAGAAAAAAAAAATTGCAAAATGCTTATGAATTGCAATTCCATGTTCGAAAAATATAGTACAAGACCTAAGCCTGGAACTATGCGCAAAGGATCGTATGGGCGTCCTATCCAAAGTTATGCAAATTTTACGAGAGAACAGGCTTTCTGTTACGAGGGTAAGAGTCTCGACTGTGGGCGAACAAGCCATGAATGTATTCTACGTGAGAGGTGCTTCGGAAAAGTCCGTGGATACAAAATCTATCGAGGGCCTACGCAATAAAATTGGGCAGACAGAGGCTCAACGTGAAAAATGCCCCTAACAATGCAAAAACGCTCGAGACTAGTGGATGGGAGAAAACGAGGTTCTTCAGGAGCCTGCTGGAGAAGGTTTGGGCTTGAGTTTTACTGGACTTTGTGTTTCTTCTGATGTTTGTAGTTTGAGAAGCCTTGTGTAGTAGTGCTTTGTGTATGTGGATGAATGGGTCTAAGTAAACATTCAAAACATTGAGCTGTACAAATCAAGTAAACAATAAGTTGTCATAAAATGTTGGGCAATTTTATATAATGGAGTAGTAATTTTCACTAGCTCTGTTATTCAACTAATTAAAAGTTGGGTCAAACGAATAGCTCATTTTTGTGAGTAGTTAATAAGTTTGTCTAGGATCAAGTAAACTTATAATTGAACTGTATTAGAGAATGCACGAGTGCGATTTTTGTGTAACCATATGGATAAAACGGTTGACCTTGAGCAGCAATTAAGTTCAAAAATCCTCCTTGTCCCCCCGCAAAAGAATGGAAATTGGTTGGTGGTTGAGTAGAAAATTCACTTATTCCACGATCTTTGGCTCGCAAGGTAACATATATAGTAGGTACTTGGAACAATTCGGCCAAATTGTGCGAGTCAGATTCACAAAAAATTCTCCATTTTTCCAACTCTCCGATTTCATTCGCCATCAAGTTGCGAAATCGATACTCACTCGTGTGTTTGTCTCCACAAACAATGTCATTAATTCTATTTAAGAAGTATTTATATGACAAACTCCCCAAGCGAAAGTTCATCTCTGCCTGTCCATTTTTATAAACTTTCTCATCCCAAAATCCGCTATGCACAATTCGAACTTTTTCACACATCTGTAAAACAAAGATGCAAAAGTATTTTACTGACAAACAATTACCAATAATTATTAGAGAAATAAGTAATGAATGTTTATAATAAAACAAATAAAATTTGAACAAAAAATGATTTTCGGAATCACATAAATGGTTTATACGATTCGAAAACTATTTTCGGGATGTATCTATCGTTTCTGGGATCTCATAAACCATGTTGGAGATTCAAAACAGATTTCTGGGACCAGAAATGACGTTTCTGGGACCAGAAATCGATTTCTGGAACACAAATGATTTCTACGTTTCTGGGCATCGATATCTGAGTCCAGAAATCGAAAATCAACAAAAATCCCAGAACTCAATTTTTGTACCTGGAAATTGATTTCTGGACCAAAAATCGCCAGAAATCGAATTCTGGGCAAGAAAGCGATTTTTGGATCTTCTCGTTTCTGGACCCAAAAATCGATTTCTGTACCCGAAAATTGATTTCGGGATCTTCTCGTTTCTGGTCCTAGAAATCGATTTCGCTTCTTGATGGCAAATGAAATCAGAGAGTTGGAAAAATGGAGAATTTCTTGTGAATCTGACTTGCACAATTTGGCCGAATTGTTCCAAGTACCTACTATATATGTTACCTTGGGAGCCAAAGATCGTGGAATAAGTAAATTTTCTACTCAACCACCAACCAATTTTCATATGTCATTAACAGTGAATATTTTTTTAGCCATTTAGATTTGTGAAATACAAATTTTAGCCATGTTTTGACAAAAACATATTTTTTAGCCATTTTGCCACCTAAAAAGACAAAAATGTCCTTGCTATCAATTTTTTAAAAAGAAAATCATCTCTTCCCTCTTCTCTCATCTCTCTTCTCTCTTCATTCATTTTCAATTTCATTCACTCATCTCAATATTTTTTTAAAAAAAAAAAAGCATTCTCTTAACAAAAAAAAAAAAAATGCAGAAATCGATTTCGGGATCTTCTCGTTTCTGGTCCTAAAAAAGATGTTTTTGTCAAAACATGGCTAAAATTTGTGTTTCACAAATCTAAATGGCTAAAAAAAGATTCACTCTTATTTAATATAAAGCACTTAAAATATTGTAGCATATTTTATTATTTCCAACTTCTTTATCATTGTGACACCTCATATTTACTATGATTCCTTTTTTGCCATTGTAATCCACATAATTCTTTATTTTCTTTTGTTTAGGAACTGAAACAACATATTTTAGCTTTTTGTTGGATATTCCACTGGCAATACATTTTTTTCAAGTCCCCATTATCTCCATACATAGCGTACGCTTCCTAACTATATCTAATTATTAAAGCAATGGCTTGGCACTTAAGTTTTTTTTTTTTCGAAACGATAGAAATATTATATATAACCGAACAAATATACAAAAAGAATAACCACCAGTTGAATACAAACAAACAACAATTGAATATAAACAGCCAACAGCTGAATAAAGTGGGAGGACAGTCAAAAAATCGCCTAGAGCCGACCCCAAACGGGTAATACTCACGGACACACAAAACACTAACACAAAAAAACTATAAAACTAAAAAGACTCCAACATGGTAATATTAAGTGTCAGATCCCAACAAAATAATAAGTTGACACTCGGGCAGATACAGAGGCCAAAGGCCCAGACCAAAAACACAAGACAATCAGACATAACAAACGAAACACACCTAAATATTGAACAAAAAAAAAACAAGAAAAAAACCTAACAAAAAAAAAATCGATGCCCTCCCTCAGCAAAACATCCAAGTTGAACGGCAGACAAAGGCCAACTCCAAGGAGAGAACCGAAGCACAGGAGCTACGCCCGCCACTGCCTATTGCCTAGCAAAGACGAAGACTCGAACCTCGAACCAATCCAATGAAATTGACCCGCTCTTCGACTATAAGAAGCCACAATCGTCCTCCAACCGGCTAACACCACTAGCCAAGTCCGACACCATCTCGAAGTCGACTAATACCACTAGCCAAAGTTGGGCCTCCCTCGGACTCCGAATCCGAGAACAGGGAAGAAATAGGAACGAATGGCGACAAAGCCCCAACAAACCAACAAAGCCCAGACAAGCGAGACGTTCTCCACCCAGCCTAGAAAGGGACACCCGACCTGTTGGTATATGTGTCCTAGAGACAATCATTTTAAGGACATATATACATGATCACATAGAATTATGGTATTGCAATTAATTAAATTATTGTTTGATTGTTTGAAATTTATTAATTAATTGCTCCTTTGAGTTGATACTGTCATTAGCAGAATGAGATGTTAATTGATAAAGTATAACTCTAAAATTGCCTCAATCGATGATCATTAAGAAATGGGATATTAATGATACGTGATAGATTGACATGTGGTCTGCATCATATTCTTGGAGAATATAGTATGTCTCACTGCTATGAATAACTATTATTCGTGATGGACACATGGATACTTTGGAGAGTATTGGCATACCCTACCGATAAACCATTTGTTTATGTGTCTATGGGAGTATCTGTGTGTAGAATGGTGTAACAGTCCTTTGACTTGAGGTCAATACGCAATTTATGTATAAAGTGATCTACTTAGACCTAGTACAACCTTACGCCCTTATGGATAGACACGGGCTCGTGTTGGGTAGATCTCGATATACATGGAATTGGTAGTTGAGCCAATATAGGATTCATTCCTCGAATATAGTTTCGAGAGAACACTCATTTTCTCTATACTGGGTTGATAAAGTCATTGGCCAATGCACATGATTATATTTGAAATGGTGTTCAAATATAATTGATAAAATCAACTAGTGAGATGAGATAAAATGGGTGGAGTTTGCGAAGAGCTTTGAGCGGGCTGAGTCCAGTTTCTAGTTTGGTTCCTTTTTTCCTCTTTGCTGAAGTTTTTATTTGCTGGTTGCTATTTTCTTTTGTTGAGGTTTGTTTGGGGGATTTACGGCTTTAAGTCGCAAGGACTTGTACTTGCTTAAAGTTCGTAGTTGGGTGTATGTGCACTCTTTGAGTGTTTCTCCCTTAGTTGATGTTTGGTTTTAGTTTGTTTTTTCCAGGGTCTCTCCCGGCTTGTATTAGAACTCATGTATCTTCGTTTGTGTTTAATGTTATTCATCTATCGCTTGGAAAAAAAAAGATGAGATAAAATGACTAAGCTGTTTGGATAGACACACGTTCAAATCTTAAGCTTAATCGAGTGGTTCGTGAATGAAAGGACTGTACCACTATTGAGTTCTACACTAAAGGTTTGTTTGCTTGTCCATGTAAACGTACTTCATATTTTGAGTTCGTCCTTCGACGCAGTCTAGGAGTTTCGTAAGGATCATACATTAGATTTATCTCATATGAAGGCCTGTAGAGTCACACAATAAGTACTCAGTTTTCCGACTAAGAAAGAATCGAGAGTGTTAAATATTCAATTGGATTTGAATATTTATTTATGAATAATGAAATTATTTTCTATTTGATGGAAAATATTTAATTAAGTTAAATTGGATTTATACTTAATTGGTAATGAGATAATTTTCTATTTGATGGAAAATATTTAATTACATTAATTTAGATTTATACTTAATTAAATTATTAACTGAATTAGGTCCAATTACCTATTTGGCTGTAGGGTATCCTAAGGCTCATATAATTAGGTTTTGACCTAATTATAAATATCTCATTGTCTCTTCATAATCGAGAATCGATAGATGATGATGTAGAAAAAACTTTGAGAGATCCCAAACTTCTTAGAGATCAAAATCAACACGAACACTCTCTAGCTTTCCAGATCGAGGATTCCTAGCTTCTTCACCGGAAGGGATTCATTGGCGTTAGATCGTGCATCGGGAAACTGGATTACGTGGATACCATAGTCGAGACCAAGAGTGAATAACTGTAAGTTTTCGTGTATCATTCACGCGATCTAGGATCATATCGAATAGCTATTAGTCGGATCTTCATTGTTGGTAAGAAATTTTAAAATTCCGCTGCGCGTACACTGGGTTCGTACGTCGAAATTCCAACAGTGGTATCAGAGCGCCGGGTCGGTGTTTATAGCTATTTGATTTGAATTAGATTCATATGCATCAAAAATCGCTAATTGTGTTTAAGTTTGATTTATAATTAAAATTGTTTTAATTATAATTAAACTAAGATTAAGAATCTTTCGCTGCTAAACTCGTAACTGCATCTGGGATTTGCCGAATTGAACACAAAATCTGAGATTTTGGAATCAAATTGTTGTTGGATGGGATTTGGTATTCCCGCATGAGTCACGGTCTCCTTCCCAATATCGGTATGTTCGAACCTGCACATAAAATTTTTGGAATTTTTGTTCCTCCCTGCAAAGGGATTGGAATCCCGTTTGTGACGAAATTGTCTTAATGATAATTGAGAAAATTAATTTGGAATTAATTTTGTGTTCCTGAAATTCTGGGAAGAAGAAAAACGTTCAACCTGCTACTGGGGATTTTGAATCCCCGCAAGAGCTTTCAATCGCTCTCTATCTCCCTCGTCGCCCGGAAATCGCGAGGTCGAGCGCCGTTGCCACTGGGTGGTTCCGTCGTGCCGCCGCTGTCTCTAGGCGGCCCCCGTCACGCGGCCAGTTCTATCGTCGCTCCTCTCTGGCCGCTCGTGCTTGGACGCGAGCAGCAGCGGATGGAAGATGGCAAGGATGCCGGAAAACCGAGCTTGGAGCTCACGGGTCCGCCTTTAATGGTGGACGTGCAAAAAAATAAAAAGAATTTCCGGCGGCTTTGACCGCCTGCGATGACTCGGGCGAGAATACGCCGGCCTAGGGCAGTGATGTCTTGCCGGAGGTTGGACGCCGCGGCAGGTGCGGGTGGGCTGCGTGAATTAGGGTTTGGATGTTGAAGGACTTGAATTTGAAAATTTCATAATCTTCGGGGATGAATTTGCAACATTTGAAACTTTCAGTTTATTCCAATTTGACCCTTGGGGTTAATTCGTAATTTGCAAAACAAGCCTGGGCCCGTGTGTAATTTCTGAAATTGGCCTAGGGCCTGTTTCTTATTTTCAAAACCTGCTAAGGCCTGTTTGGCTATTCACAAAAATCAGAATTTTGAAAAGTCTTAAATAATGGTTATTTTTGCTTGTTTCAAATTTTTGAAAAATCCCTAAAATTGAAATTAACATTTGGATTATATTTCAAACTACGAACTATTGTCCAGTGACTCTTAAATATTTTTGAAATATTTAATGAACAAAATGAAGCTTCAAGCTTGTTTAGCAAATCAAAATTTTAGAAATTTTGATGAATATATTAGCGCTTTATTTTGATCCATAAATTTGATTGGCTTGTGTATTTTGAATAGGGTTAATTGCCAAAAAAATCACGACCTTTTATTGAATTGCAAATAAATCTCAACCTTTTCAATCTTGCAAATAAATCTCAACATTTATTAACTATTGCAATTTTGTCTCAAATTTGAACTCTGCCCACCGGCCGCCGCACAACCTCGCCGGAATTGAAAACTTTTTACGTCATCGTGTAGCTCTCCTTCCGGGCAACAACATATCCGAAGTTCGTGTAAAAATTACGACAATAAGTGGTCCAATTTTCCGGTAAAAGCAAGTAGACCGCCGCCCGTCTCCGCAAAATTGGATCCCTTATTGTCGTAATTTTTACACGAACTCCGGATATGTTGTTGCCTTGAAGGAGAGCTACACGATGACGTGAAAAGTTTTCAATTCCGGCGAGGTTTGGCGGCGGCCGGTGGCGGCGGATGGCTGGAGTTCAAAATTGAGACAAAATTTCAATAGTTAATAAAGGTTGAGATTTATTTGCAAAATTAAAAAAGTTGAGATTTATTTGCAATTTAACAAAAGGTCGTGATTTTTTTGGCAATTAACCCTTTTGAATACATCATTATTATATGTGTTTAGAACCACATAAATGTATGAGCAATTAGATTACTTGTATGTATTTTGAATACATTATTGTTAGGGGTATGCTGTAAAAGCTCGGTTTTGCAGATTCTATCAAGTCTATTTTGATTTGACCATCATGTTTCGGTCAAAGTACATATGCTTGCAGTTTATTTATTTATGCAATCATACTCCTTGTCTTACATTGAGATAGTGTGGTTCGAAGTGTTTCGAAACAGAAAGATCACCTATCGGTTCCTTGTAAGACTAAACTATTCGTCCACAGTCTAGACAGGCAGTGAGACCCCTCTTGGAAAAAGACTGTAGTGTATTCTTGATTCAGTTGGTCTTTGACTGGAGAATTACACTAGCACTTATGATAGGTGTTGAACAGGATCACATAAGGATAAGATTATGAGACTCACTGATCGTTGTTGTAATCTAGACCTTCAGTGCATACTCTTAAGCTGTAAGATAATATAAAATGGGCATATGTATTCATTACTTAATTATTTGATTTATTAAGGGTGATTCTTATTTTGCTAGGATGACATACTCGGTATTTTGGTAAATAAGTGTGTTTATATGATGTGCCGTTATAAATTATTTATGGTCACTGTGTTCCAGTGCGCTGGGTTGATGACGTCCCCGAAATGAGCTCAGGAATGAATATTATGTCAAGCCCTGCAGGCGGATGTGTTATCCGGCATAATGATTAAGGATCTGAGTGGTACTAGTTTCGGAAATGAATAAGAAGTTGATTAATTATTTTGTCAGTAATTTAATTAATCAACGGACGTTATATCTTAAACATGGGGAGATAAATCGATCAATTGAATTAATATATTTAATCAGTGGAAACGAATTAATTGTAATTCGGAGCTAAATGGGGAGAGCAATAATATTACTCTAGTGGAATGTTTTATTATTTAATTCCAAGATTAGGAATTAGGAATTAATTATATTCCATAATTCCCTAAGGATGAGAATATTCCTTCTAGAATATTACCTCGGGTTAGGAGACTATGAAGTCTTCTAGAAGGTAATTAATTATTAGGAATATTATCCTAGATGGGAAAAGGAGGAAGATAATAAGGATTCCTAAACCTTAAGGAATAAGCCCATATTTAGCACCTCCTTTAGGTCCCTATTGTAGCCTATAAATACACTAGGTCCCCTAACCTCTTAGCATAACTTTACACGTTTTTCTCCCTGAAAGGCTGGAGAAATTCAGCCTCTTTAAGCGAGAAAGAAAGAGAGAGATTCTTTTTCGAAAAAAAAATCGGTTAGCACCGTAGGGTCTTAGAAGAAGATGATCAAGAGGTTTTGGAAAATCTAATAAATCGCCCCACCAAGATTTATTAGAGATCGTGTAAAGGTCATACAATAGAAGATCGAAGGTTGTTATTTCGTATCCATCGAATAAATATATTTCCCAACTTTCCGTCAAATTTCCGCGCGCCCAGGTCCTGTTCACGCCTTCAGTCCGCGCCCAGGTGTCCAGCTCGCATTCAAGAGCATAAGTGTCCGCGCGAACCGAGGAATCGAAGAGATCGTGTAGCGCAGTGGTCTTCTAGGCGGTATTCCGTGCGCGAGGTCGCGGGTTCGAAACCCACCACCAACAGTTTTCTCTTTTTTCGCCCAGCAGTGAAGAGGAAAGGCACGCGGGCCGCGCAGCCCACGAAGGCCCGATCTCTGACTCAGTTTCCAGCCCGCGCCAGTCCCGCGCTACCCTCACAACTCAGCCCGCGAACGGCCCAGTTCAAGCCCGCGAGTTGTCCATCTTCTTCAGCCCGTCTCCAGCGGCCCAAGTGAGCGATTCTCCAGGCGGCCCAAATGCGCTCCAGACCAGCCCATGCAGTTCCAGACCGGTCCATGCAGCTCCAGACCGGCCCAGACGCGTCCAACAAGGTCCAAACCGGTTCAACTTGGTCCAGAAGCTCCGGATTCATGTCCATGATGGTTCCCGAGCGGTCCGAGCAGTTTGATTCACTTACTGAAGGTTCGAGACGATCTGATGAGCTTGATGAGCAATTGCAGCACCATAATGACTCGATTAGAATCGATAAAGGCCAAGTCTAGCTGCCCATTAGACTTTAGTGTTCAGACGATCTCCATCAACGGAAATTAGAAACGTCTCAGAGTCAACAAAAAAATTTTAAACCGTAAGTCCTAATCCTAACTATAGATTCTGCTGCGTTAGGATTTATTGTTCAATAGATTTGAATGTGCACATTGTCGACGTTCCCAATAGAACCCAACATATTGTTATCATCTTATGTGTTTGGAATATCATAAATGCATGATATTTGGATTATTTGCTCTTATTTGTCTAATTGAAATAAATTAAATAGTTTACTCTATTTTAGTTAGCGTCCGCGATTATATTGTCTGGGTAGGCGACATGCAGTATTTGTCAGACCGCGTTATATTATGTCTGGGTAGGCGGCGCCCAGTATTTGCCGGACCGCGTTATATTATGCTCGGGTAGGCGGCGCCCTATATGTGTTATTAGTTGAATCTTGTTGGAATGTTAGATATTTGATACACCGTTTAAAAGGTTCCCCTAATAAATATAAGTCTCATCTTGGATGCACGACGTCGCCCATTATAATTGAATGAGTGTAAAACCTCTTCGTCCAAAAGTATTTACACCCTAGTGTTTGCTTAGGTCTATGAGGCTCAGACTCATTCATAGATACATATGTTTGTGATCGTGTGATGGTTTTGACTTACTTAGATAATTCTTGTTGCCCTAGCGTCGGAATGATCTAAGGACGTCGATCAAATTTGGGATCAACCAAGAGTTGTAATTGCTTACTATTGGATTAGAGACCTACCACTACATCCATTATAGTGATCAGCCCTAGCTGGGACTATAATCGGATGGATGTGAATCTTGGCTCACTATGACTATATTTGATATGAGTTCGTACTCCTCAGAAGGGGTCGTAGAGTATGTGAAAATAGTGGGAGCTAAATTAATTAAAAGCCATGTTAATTTAGTTAATAAATGTGATCGAGTTGTTTTATATTCATGTTCTATATGTTTTTGTGGGTTGAATAGAATTTTGAATTTATCATTGAGATGTATAATGTAAATGAATAAGTTGACTAGACCAAATTATCTATATTGACTGCACCTTTTGTGGTTGTTGTTATGATAAAAACGAGTTGATATGTGTTTGACACAAAGGTGCCCATCGTACCTAATAAGACTTTTTCTGGGCACTATGCGTTTGACCATGATACCTATAAAAGGTATTAGGATGATAAAATTTCAGTTTAATGTGTCGTGTTGTTCTATATGTCAACTAGGTTGAAAAGACAATATGATAGGATGAATCTCAATGAATGTGAGAGCATTTAAAGAGACTTTATGACCCTCAGTCTCAAACCTTGGAGTTTGAACTGTTGAGAAATCTCTTCAAATGCAGGCTACATAATGGGATAAAGTCTTTGTGCATGTTGTGGAGATGATTTGACTGATTGGGAGTCTGACTTCATTTGAATGAAGCTCCCAGATCACGTCACTGTGAATCTTGCAGTCGCTCCAGTTTCATATTTTAACTTCATTGTGAATTTTTATATGAAATGATACGACGACTACTAAGTCTTAGTTGCACATGACAAATTCATTCACTCTTAGGAAATGTTGTACTCTTAGTGAGTTCTTCTGCTAAATCTTACCACGGGTAAGAGTAAGTAGAAAAGAGGCTGAAATTGTTTCTAGGCCTACAACCTAGAAGCCTAAGGAAAGGATGAACAAAAGCGGAAACTTTTCA
>CACSLK010024540.1:7721099-7734756 GCA_902706635.1 Striga hermonthica | reverse complement strand
TTATCAGTCAGGTGATTTATATCACGAGATCAGTATCAGATTATTCAGTACCGGCATCAGTTATCAGTTTCAGTTTCAGTTCAGTTATATATGCCAGGATCATGATATTGTAATTATTTTCGCTGTTTTCTTTAGTATGAGTTTCTGCGGAGCACAGTGGATTAGTGCTCACGCCCCCACATTTTTCATGTTTTTCAGGTCGCAGAGTCGGAGCCGAGGAGTGAGCGGGCGACCGGTTCAGGACATTTGGTTATATGTACATATTATGTGTGGCTACACTATGACTCCGCTACTGCTTTCAGTACTCTAAACCAGCTTTTGACCCGACGGTAGTCGGTTAATATATTATATAACCGTTTTATTATTAAGCTCAAAAATTAACAGTTTTCAGAATAAGTCAGATTTTACGGTAGCACCCCGAATCAGATTTCGCAAAATATTTTATTTATTTTATTTAGAAAATTTGTGAAAAAGCGCACTCTGAAATTCATGAAATAGCGGGGTGTTACATGAATGCTCAAACTAACCCGCATGTCCAGGATCCACAGCAATCAAGACACCACATGACAACAAGATCAAAGGTTGGCACCTTCAAAAGAAGAGTCTTCTTGGCTGTCACATCCACTGAACCTTCATCCTACATTCAAGCACTTAGTCAACCTGAATGGAAATCAGCCATGGACAAGGAAATTCAGGCACTCTACAAAAATCATACATGGGATCTTGCTGCTTTACCCAGTGATATTAAACCCATAGGCTGCAAATGGGTCTTCAAACTTAAGACCAACAGTGATGGTTCTATATCAAAACACAAGGCTCGACTTGTTGCCAAGGGTTTCTCTCAGGAACTTGGAGTAGACTATAATGAAACTTTTAGCCCTGTCATCAAACCTGCTACCATTAGAGTCATCCTATCTCTGGCAACTTCCAACTCTTGGCCCATCAGACAGCTTGATATAGATAATGCATTTCTTTATGGCCATATTGATAAGGAAATCTTCTTGGAACAACCCCCAGAGATATGCGCAAATATCTCCATCAGGTGCTAAGCTTTATTGCAAACTAAATAAATTCTTGTATGAGCTGAAGCAAGCATCAAGAGTTTGGAACTCCAAACTAGCCTCCACATTAACATCTCTTGGTTACTCTCAGTCCAAAGCTGATTCATCACTGTTCTACATGCACAAGGATTCTACCAGCACCTTCATCTTGATTTATATTGATGATATCCTTATAACAGGATCCTCTCCTCAAATCATTCAGAATACAGTGCAATCTTTTCATCTACACTTCTCCATGAAGGATCTAGGTGAAATAAACCACTTTCTGGGCATTGAGTTCACTAAGGTGCAAGATGGTCTCCATATCAGCCAGAAGAAATACATTTCCACTCTTCTTCAGAAACTTCAGATGATAGAAGCAAAAGGCACACCTTCTCCAATGATTAATCATCCTCAACTGTCCAAACATGATGGCCAACCAATTGAAAATGCTACAGAATACAGAAGCATTATTGGTGCCCTGCAGTATGCAACTTTCACTCGACCAGACATTGCCTTCAGTGTAAACAAGTTGAGCCAATACATGCAAGCTCCCATCACCACCCATTGGAAAGCCCTAAAATGGGTTCTCAGATATCTTGCAGGCTCTCTTGACTACACCTTCACCATATTCACGTCCCCAAATGCTCAGCTCACTGCCTTTGCCGATGCTGACTGGGCAAATGACTTAGATGACAGAAAATCAACAAGTGGTTACTGTGTATTTTTAGGAAAAACACTCATTGCAAGGAGCTCAAAAAAACAGCCAACCATCTCCAGGTCAAGCACTGAAGCAGAACTAAGAAGTTTAGCCTCTGCCACATGTGAGATACTCTGGCTTAGATCCCTACTTTCAGAACTCCATGTCCAATCGTCCAAACCTACTATAACATGGGTTGATAATCTTGGAGCCATTAACTTATCAAACAACACAGTGTTTCATTCAAAGTCCAAACATGTGGGCATTGATCTTCACTTCGTGCGAGAACAAGTTAAGAAGAACAAGATAGCGGTTCATCACATCCCGTCGTTGGAACAAGTTGCTGATATTTTTACTAAACCGCTCTCTGGCCAACTCTTCACCCGTCTTCGAAGCAAACTTGGAATTACTCTTCTCCCCGGGCAAGAATTGAGGGGGGGTGTTAGACTTTCAAATAATGCCATGTCACCTTGCATGGATATGTCATCATGCAAGACAAAATTCCTTTCCATGCAAGACAGAAGAGAGACGGGACCACAGTAGCCTATTCTCATGTTTTTTTATCTTTTTATTCTTTTAGCTTTATTTATCATTTTCTTGCCATGTGTCCTAGTTCTAGTGGTCTCTCTATTTACCCTAGGTCTATTTAAATCTCTCAATCCTTGTACAAGAGGGGCGCCGCATACGTTGTACTCCATCTTATGTAATGATATGAAAAACTAGATCTGAGATTATGGAAGGAATGAATATTTTGATGTGTTCATGTTATTTCGATTTCTATCAGATTCCCTAAATAGAAATTTGTCATTTGATGGACAACTTCTAGCTAGTGGGAGTAATATGGGTGAACTGCAGAAGTGCAGCACACTCATATACAACCTATACATAATGGCTTGGATATCATACATTCTCAATAAACAGATTCAAACGTGATTTTGAGTCATACATTCTCAATAAACAGATTCAAACGTGATTTTGAGAACCCTCTAGTCATTAAGTAATTCCAACGTACAAGAACCTCTGCACGATCAAAATGTACAACCACAAATGAAATGTAAAACTCCGTAGGTTGACTAGAACTCGTCGTGAACCAATTAGATTGTCTTTCCTCTTGGAGGATCACGATGATGTAGAGATTCCTAACGAGGATGATCTCGGAACCTACACTAAGTTCGTGTAAGACAAGGACTCAGAGAGGTGGCATGATGCCATAAAATCATAAATGGACTGAATGTACATGAATCAAGTTTAGAACTTCGTTGGTTTGCCAATTGGGGTTAGACCTATTGGATGCAAATGAGTTTCAAAAGAAACCAGATGCAAAAGGCAAAGTACAAACCTACAAGGCTAGGTTGGTGTCTAAAGGTTATAGTCAACGTGAAGACGTTTACTGTAATAAAACCTTTTCGCCTTTCATGAAATCAAGTCCATCTTGGATTTTACTTGCAAAAGTTGCATACTACGACTATGATATTTGATAGATGGATATTAAAATCATTTTCCCTGATGGAAAATTGGAGGATGTATATATGATGCAACCTAAAGGGTTTATATCCAAGTCAAATTCGAAATTAGTATGCGAGTTATCAAGGTCCAATAGTGGACTTAAGCAAGCCTCTGGGAGTTGGAATATTTTTTTTCTACAATGTTACATAATTTTTTGGCTTTGTGAGAAGTAAGAAGGATTTATGCGTTTATAGTAAACGCAATGAGGATAATATTATTTTATCATATATGTATGTGACATATTGATAATGGAATGATGTTCCTCACCTGCAGTCCGTGAATGATTGATTACCAAGTACCTTCATTGTGAAGGGTTTGAGTGAAACTGCTATACTCTTGAAATTATGATCTATCGAGATAGATCTAATAGAGTGTTAGAGTTTCACGGTCCATGTGTATAGTCAAGGTACTGAAGTGCTTCTCCAATGGACCTGACATCAAGTTGGCAAAGAAAGATTGTCTTTCAGTTGATGCCAAACTTGGATGCATGAAGAAGATTACATTTGCTTATGCGATGGAGTCTATCATGCATGTTATGACAAGTACGAGGTCTATATGGCTTATGCACTTAGTATCACCTATAGATTCCAATAAAATCCTGGGAGCTATATTGGAAGACTGCTAAGACTATCTTTAGTACATTAGATGAACTAAACAATATTTTTATTCTATGGTGAGAATAATAATTTAATAGTCTTATACTCGTTTTAATGATGAGATAGTGGGTTGGAATAGTCCAAGCAGTAAACCACTGTGAATTCAACCACAAATGTCGAGTACATTGTTGCATTAAAAGCCTATGTAGGCTGTTTGGATACATGAGTTCTTAAATGAACTATGGTAGTTCCAAGTGCCATTTATCTAATATCTACATATTATGATAAACGGGTGCAATTGCACATGCAAAGGAACCAAGATCCAATAACAAAATAAACATGTACAAAGGCGCTATCATTTATTTAGAGATAATTGATAAAGGAGAAATAAGTTAGAACGTGTTCAAGCTGAACACTACTTGAATGGTTCGTTCACCAAACCATTGTGCATAGTTGAGCACAATAGTCATTTTAAGAAAATGTGTATTAGATACATTGGTGATTGCCTCTAGTTCAAGTGGGAGATTGTAGGTATATGTGTCCTAGAGACAATCATTTTAAGGACATATATACATGATCACATTAATAATTATATTGGATTATAATTATTGTATTGCGACTAATTAAATAATTGTTTGATTGTTTGAAATTTATTAATTAATTACTCATTTGAGTTGATACTGTCATTAGCAGAGTGAGATGTTAATTGATAAAGTATAACTCTAAAATCGCCTCAATCGATGATCATTAAGAAAAGAGATATTAATGATACGTGATAGATTCACATGTGGTCTGCATCATATTCTTAGAGAATATAGTATATCTCACTGCTATGAATAATTGTTATTCGTGATGGGCACATGGATACTTTGGGGAGTATTGGCATACCCTACCGATAAACCATTTCTTTATGTGTCTATGGAAGTATCGATGTGTAGAATGGTGTAATAGTCCTTTGACTTGAGGTCAATACGTAATTCATGTATAAAGTGATCTATTTAGACCTAATCCAATGCTTACGCCCTTATGGGTAGACACGGGCTCGTGTTGGGTAGATCACGATATACATGGGATTGGTAGTTGAGCCAAGATAGGATTCATTCCTCGAATATAGTTTCGAGAGAACACTCATTTTCTCTATACTGGGTTGATAAAGTCATTGGCCAATGCACGTGATAAAATCAACCAGTGAGATGAGATAAAATGATTAAGCTGTTTGGATAGACACACGTTCAAATCTCAAGCTTAATCGAGTGGTTCGTGAATGAAGGGACCGTACCACTATTGAGTTCTACACTAAAGGTTTGTTTGGTTGTCCATGTAAACGTACTTCATATTTTGAGTTCGTCATTCGACACAGTCTAGGAGTTTCGTAAGGATCATAAATTAGATTTATGTCAATATATGAAGGCCTATAGGGTCACACAATAAGCAATCAGTTTTCCGACTAAGAGTGAATCGAGAGTGTTAAATATTCAATTGGATTTGACTATTTATTTATGAGTAATGAAATTATTTTCTATTTGATGGAAAATATTTAATTAAGTTAAATTGAATTTATACTTAATTGGTAATGAGATAATTTTCTATTTGATGGAAAATATTTAATTAAGTTAAATTAAATTTATACTTAATTAAATTATTAATTAGATTAGGTCCAATTACCTATTGGGTTGTAGGGTATCCTAAGGCCCATATAATTAGGTTTTGACCTAATTATATTTATCTCATTGTCTCTTCATAATCATGAATCGATAGATGATGATGTAGAAAAAAACTTTGAGAGATCCCAAACATCTTAGAGATCAATATCAAGACGAACACTCTCTAGCTTTCTGGATTGAGGATTCTTAGCTTCTTTACTGGAAGGGATTTATTGGCGTTAGATCGTGCATCGGGAAACTGGATTGCGTGGATACCATAGTCGAGGACAAGACTGAATAAATGTAAATTTTCGTGTATCATTCACGCGATCTAGGATCATATCGAATGGCTATTAGCCGGATATTCGTTGTTGGTAAGAAATTTTAAAATTCTGCTGCGCGTACACTGGGTTCGTACGTCGAAATTCCAACAAGACCGTCCCCAAGCGACGCCAAGATTTCAGTGACCGGAAATCACAAACGAACCCCGGCAGCAAGAGAACGATAGGAAAGCTTACCTTAGGACCCGGCAAGAAAAAACCGCCCCATCCCAGAGTGAACAAAATCAGTCTAGGCCACAACCGTCTCCAGACCCAGTACCCCTCCTTCCACATTACACCGGGACACCGTCGGTTTTCGCACAGGTCCGACCACAAGCTTGACCTGTTATATTATCAAACGACCTCAGGTGCCAGGAAGGGTCTGTTGATCCATCGTAAGATACGCTCAGCTCTCTGAAGTTGCTCGACAGGTCTCTTCCCAGTACCTCCTCCGCAAAAGGATGTCCAGGGGATACCGCCACCTTCTTTCCCTGCACTCGGGCCTGCAGCTCGCGCATCTGCTCCACCATCCTTTCTAGAGTCATCCCCTCATGCTGTGCTGCCACTGTCGGCCGAGACACTGCTAACCTATCAGCATCCTCGTCCCCCATCTCGCGCTGATGAGTCTGCTACGTCTGATGAGGGTGTAAGGACAACTGTTGATGCACGGGCTACCTAGGGGGCTCGGCCCTTCGGTCAACTTCCTGAGCTCTCCCAATTGCCTCAACTATAATCATATACAGCTCCGCCCTTGTCATATGTATGGTCTATTCTGCCACCGCTGCCAGAGGATTCCCTAGATTGCCATTCCCCCCTACCACGACTATCTGCTTTACTCGCGGGACCAGTTCGGTCGCTTACGCCTGACGCATGGCCACCTGGGCCAGTTTCGTCTCCCGTCAGATCACAGTAACGACTCTGCACTCTCATCACCCTTACTCCCCTACGTTTGATCCGTCACTTGCCCTTGAGTTTTCGGCGTTGGAGTTAAGGTCGCCTTAGGCGAATGTAGTGTCTCCTTCAGTGTAACCATGGACTGCGACCACCCCGGCAGCGGCTCCGCCCCAAACGCCCTCTGAACCTAGGCCTCGTCCATCTCCTTCATCAAATTCTTCTTCGAGTTATCTGCCATCGTTCCTAAATAACGGATCTTTGCGAGATTGTAGAGAACAAATCAGTCGCTTATTCCGAGTAGAAGCCGAATATGACCCCACATACGGCGCCCTCACAAACCGCCGACCGCTCCTCTCCTAAACGGGTTATCTCTTCTTGATCACTGGTACCTGTAGAACACACCGGGGTGGTCCCGGCGTGAACACTCCGATGATCAAGTCAGTAGGGTCTTTTTGGAGGAAACAATATAGTATATGGAAAAATGTGCGTGTATATCTCTTATCTAAAATATAAAGAACATGGTCTTTAAGTTGATCAAAATCGTTGATCGAACATCTCCAAAATAGTAATAAATCTGACAAGTTTATGCTTTGAGTTCATTTTCTGGTGACATGGTTTTATTATAATAGTGTGTGTTGATATATATTTATATATTTTTCCATATTCATAATTGACAAATGAAAGTAATGTAAGAAATTTAACGAGTATATCCATAACTATTAGGCGGAATTGAATAAACCCTAAGTCTGTAATTCTATTAATTCATAGAACATGGATCTTTGCATAAATTAAATTGCACCATAGAACTTACAAGAATCCAGCTTATAGTCCTTCCATGTTCATCTATGATGTTGATACACGATGATGGATCTTTCTCGTAAGCTTTAATGATGGATTCGTCTCGTAATCTCCAACAATGGATTCGTCTTTCTCTATGAATTGTTTCTCTCTCCCGCGTCTCTCGTCTTTCCATAAAGCCCTTGATGTTGAGAACTTTATTTCGTATGAGATTGGAGAGAGGGGTATGTAGTATATATAGGAGGAGGAGACTTAGAATCCTAATCATACTACCATTCCCCATGTTCTAACCTAACTTACTGTCCAAGTCAAACATCACACATTAGACTCTTTAATATTAGAACATTAATAATCTATTAAATATATATTCACCTTAATTAAGTTTGACTATTAATTCAACTAGGTCTAACTAATTATATGGTCCACAATAATTGAATAATATATAAAATATTATTACATTCTCCCACTTGGACCATATAAGTGTTGAAACCCAAAGAACTACTTTAAGCGCGCACCTTTCATCAAACTTATGATGGAATACATATAGCTATAAGTTCAAAATTAAAATAGAACTTAACCGAGTCATGGCGGTCACAAGTCTTCGAGCGACATGATCCCTTCCATGTACCACAAATCATTTCTAATTCAACTTTACTTTAATATGGAACAAACTATTCGTACCATAACCATAAGCCATCCAACTTTTATGTATATACTATAAAATCAAAAAATCCAAAATGATGGTATTATATGTGAAGAATAAAACATCTTTAATCGAATTCAATAAGTGTCAAAACCATTAATTGAGCAATTCCATTCAGTACCGATCAATCCAACAAGGCCCCATTCGTTAATCCCAATTTTCTTTATATGTCTTCCAAAGGCTATATGGAATAACCCTTTAATGGATCCACTTTCATGCAATTATTACTAAAATGCTCAAATGACACTTTAATTCTTCACTTATATTTTAAGACCAAGTATTTCAATTTTATGTGATTCACACCCTTTGAATACTTGTCATTCCTTAAAATATTATTGCTACAAAACTAAAATAATTCTTAGCGGCTTGGACAAGATGTCGACATTTCTAAGTCCTAAAATAAAGCATCGTAGCCCTAAATTTTGACTTGTGGCCTCAAAGCATACCACAAACTCAAACTTAATCGTGGAAGTCACGATGATGGACTTTGTTCCACTTTTCCATAATCTTGCTCCTTTTGATATTATGAGCAAAAGTCTGAATCCGAGTATCCAATTATAACAAATAATTTGGATATTCTTTAAGTTAGCATGTGTTCTTTAATGCCTTGTAAATACTTTAAAATTTCTTTTGCAGCATTTAAATAATCCTTTACTTTTATATTTGCTTAACTTACCAGCAACAAATATGTAATCAAACCAAATACAGGTTCGTCCCGCTTAAGACTCCTAATCATTTATATCTAAGAAATTTTCTCCATAACTTTTCATTCCATTTTACCTTTTCGGACATTTAGTTTAGACTAAATGTACCCCTTCTATGAATTAGAATTATACGGAACAACCATCCATTATCTCTCAAATAAAACTTTTATGGGATGAACTATTAGTCCTAGTGATCTATTCCAGAATATTATTATTCTATTTACCAAGGAAGTTTAATCCACATCCTTTATTTCATAATTTTCAGAGAGATAATATTTACATCGTGCAACATGTCCACTTATTAGCAACTATAAATATGTCATCGACATACGAAAATAAAATAACAAATCTACTTCCACTAACTTTAATGTAGATATACCGTTCTACGGTATTCTCTACAAAACCATAAGCAGTTATGATATCATTAAACTTAAGATACCATTGAAAAAGAGGCTTGTTTTAGTCCACATGTCGATCTATTCAACTTACACACTCACATTTCATTCTTGTGATCTCAAAAACTTTTAATTGGTTCATGTAGATCTCCTTTTAAGTATCATTTAGAAGGTGATCTTTATGTCCATTTGGTAAAACTCAAAATCATAAAGAGCCACCATTACCATTACCATTACAATTCTCAAGAAATCTTTCTTGAAACAAGAGAGAATGTTTCCTTGTAGTCAATGTCTTCCTTTTGGGTGTAACCTTTAGCAACAAGTCTAGCTTTATATCTTTCAATATTACCTTTAGAGTCGTGTTTGGTTTTCTAGAAAACCCATTTACACGCGACTCTTTTAGACACTTCAGGTAATTCTACTAAATCCCAGACTTTATTGTCATCCATTGATTGTGATTATTCTTTCATGGCATTGACAAACTTTTCCAGAATTTTTACTAATGGCTTGAGATTCATCAACCAAAGGTTGTTCTATAATTCTGATTGCTTGTGATGATTCATTATCAAGTAAGTTTGGATCATTGTGTTATTCATCTAAGTTATATGACATTAATGTAACTAGAAGAATAACAACCATTAATAGACTCTCAGGTTTGGATTGTTCAACCCGAGTTTCTTTGACTTCCAAACTTTGCGGTTCCAAACTCCCACTGATTTGATAATTTTTAATGAATCGAGCATTTTCGCAATCAACTATTCTCGTACTATGGTTAGGGCCATAAAACTTATATCCTTTAGAACTTTCCGGATAACCAATGAATAACCACTGGTTGTCTTAGGATTAAGTTTCTTTTTAGGTGGATTATATACTTTTACTTCTGTTTGACACCCCCATACATGATGATGCCTTAAACTAAGTTTCCTACCTTCAATAGTTCATAAGGTATTTTAGGAACTACTTTACTAGTAACCATGTTTACCCAATATGCAGCAATCTTTAATGCACGAATCCACATAGAAAACATTAATGTTGAATTACTCAACACACTCCTAACCATATCCTTTTAAGTACTGATTATCCTCTCAGCAACACCATTACGTTTAAGTCTCAATTATAGTGTATTGCACACAAATATTTTAAACCTCAAGAATCTTTACAAATGGACTAGGATATTATCCTCTTTGATTGAACTTACAATAATATTCACCAATCTAGGAAGATCTTACAATTTTTACTTATTTATCTAACTACCTTTCCATCTCATCAATGTATATCTGTGGATAGTCCAATGATTGAGTCATTTCATGTAGTAGATAAATATAACTATAACGTGAGAAATCATTTATAATGGTGATTAAAAACTTTACATAACCCCATGAAGGGACGTCAAATAGACCACAAAAATTAGTGTACATAAGTTATAAGATTTTAGTGCTTCTATCGGCAGATGTCTTTAATGTATGTCTAGTTTGATTTTCTTTAATTCATTCTATACATACATCTTGATCACTAAAATCCAAATGATAAATAGTTTCCTTATTCACCATTCTCAAAACTTTTCTTCGGATATGTGACCATAATCTTTAATGCCATAATAAGAAGTTCCACATAATCAAGCCACCAAGTATTATTGGGAATCTGTTATAAATTTGATTCACAACATACAAAAATTAATGTATATCTTTCTTTTCGAATCAAGATTTTATTTCGGGCAATCTTTCATGAGGTGGCCTAACTTTTTACAGAAATAACACCTCGTTTCTTTAATGATTGGACCTACAAAACCTTTATGCAAGCCAATCTTCTTTTATTTGCCTTTGTTTCTCATTTTATCTTACTATTATTGGCTCTCACATGAGATATAAGTGAATCAACTCTTCTTTCATTTCATTCATTCCCGCCTCTTCCTGCACCACATAACCTTACTTTCCTTATAGTCCCTTTTATCTTTAATGGTGTTATAGTTCACCTAGGATTGGCCAAACTCGGCAGGTAGGAAGTTCATGATGAATAGAACCATAAATGAGTCTGTCACATTCATTCTCATGTTTGTAAGTTTGGCTTAAACGTTGAACATGTTAGACACGATACCATGGATGGAATGGAATTAGTTGAACTTTTATAGTGGTGAGCTCGATCATGAAACTTTCCACAATAGACTTTTCCGCAATTTTAAATGGAGATAGTTCCTTGATTTTTAATTTAGGAATTCTTCTGCATTAGCAGCCTTAATGTTATCCGTCATAATTAATTTCATAAAATTCAAGCACAACCTATTCGAGCGCTCACATGCCCTACGAAGAGTTACCTCTACTTCGAAGCTCTCATCAATAATGGTTGTGGGGGCTTCATCAGTAATCAGAGTATATCCAAATTCAGTGCACCTAATCGAAAATGGATATCCTCAGACCATTCATTGAAGTTCAGCCTATTGAATTTTTCAATAATAATACTTGACGGAAAAACTAAATTTTAAACACTGCAAACTTTAATACATGCTATTTAATTAAGCTTTGAGAGAAAATTAATGGATTCAGAAATCTTTTAAATTATATATTTAAATATACCTTTGGGCAAATACTTAAATATATAATATACTTGATTGATGCCTAAGAGGAAAGAACTTTAACAGAAATTATAGGGTCTTGTGATTAATTAGTGGTTATCTTTGGACAAATACACTAATTAACCTAACTTTAATTATAATTTTTCTTTTAAATATTAATCCTTAATAGAAATTATACATACTTGAGTCAACTAGCGGCTATCTTTGGACAAACACGCTAATTAACATCACTTTAAGTATAAATTCTCTTTTAATATTAATCCTTAATAGAAAGTATATAAATTTTGATCAATTAGAGGTTATCTTTGGACAAACACACTAATTGACCTAACTCTAATTATAATTTCTCTTTTAGTTGTCACAAACTATAAACACATGGCCCACCTTTGGGTGTGCTCCTAGTTTATAATCCATGACATCAATTATTCAAATATATAATTTGAGAGACTTTAATAAGACATCCTTCTATATTTAAATAATTGATACATTTATCTAATTTTAATTATCTATACTATAAATTTAACTAGGCCACTTTGGTGACTAACAAGTTTTCTTTACATAGATAATATAATTAGATAATAATTTTATTTGATTGAATATATTATGAGATTACCTAAACTATTATTAATATCTGTCCAGAAATCAATTGACTTTTATACAATTCATAAAAATTGAAGCATAATTATTTGATTACTGAAAGTAATAAAACAATCAGGCAGCAATCCAGTTTTTCAATTTTCAATAATCTGCGATGAGTATTGGCAGGCATACATAAGGCAAATAACTCACAATCACAACCAAATTTATTTACCCATCTATCATGCAACAGTAACTCACAATCACACGTAACTTACAAAGCTTGTGAATGTACACAGCATTAAAAAGAATCCAATTTACCAATCAATTAACTATACTGAAATTCACTTACTGCACTCTAAAGTGCTCATTAAATAATTCTCATACACATGCTTTTAAACACACATAATTGCGCAAGAATCCAACAATATAATACATGTCCAGAAAATTACTTGCGGAAATTTCAACATATGAATTTAATATTCATGGCAATAGAATGAACAACAGAATTTCATGTAACTTTGATTACAATTATTTTAATCAATCGGCAATATGATCGCAACCTTTAATCGGCAATATAATTGAGCATAAACACACATGCTCTGATACCACATGTAAGAAATTTAACGAGTATATCCATAACTATTAGGCGGAATTGAATAAACCCTAAGTCTGTAATTCTATTAATTCATAGAACATGGATCTTTGCATAAATTAAATTGCACCATAGAACTTACAAGAATCCAGCTTATAGTCCTTCCATGTTCATCTATGATGTTGATACACGATGATGGATCTTTCTCGTAAGCTTCAATAATGGATTCGTCTCGTAATCTCCAACAATGGATTCGTCTTTCTCTATGAATTGTTTCTCTCTCCCGCGTCTCTCGTCTTTCCATAAAACCCTTGATGTTGAGAACTTTATTTCGTATGAGATGGGAGAAAGGGGTATGTAGTATATATAGGAGGAGGAGACTTAGAATCCTAATCATACTACCATTCCCCATGTTCTAACCTAACTTAGTGTCCAAGTCAAACATCACACATTAGACTCTTTAATATTAGAACATTAATAATCTATTAAATATATATTCACCTTAATTAAGTTTGACTATTAATTCAATTAGGTCTAACTAATTATATGGTCCACAATAATTGAATAATATATAAAATATTATTACAAGTAAGACAATGGAAAATCTTTATAATATAT